>CM067358.1:57678444-57715944 GCA_034190875.2 Urechis unicinctus | reverse complement strand
CTTGTATTTATGCTCAGCCACGGGAAACATCTTGGCCTTGTACAGGCCGCTAGATCAGCAATAAAACGACGTCATTTCGCATATATCTGAGGACAATGTCCCTTCAGTTCTATTGTGGTGACAATTATTTGACTGCCAGTGGTTTAATTCAATGACTTGGATATTGCCTCTGATGCAAGAACCTGTTTACATATTCTTAATAATCATCTGGACTATTGTAATTTCCTCCTGTAATAACGGTGCGACACCATGCATTATTTAACAATTATCAGCGATTTATGTTATACTCAGATGGCTGATTGCAATGGCGTCTTAGCGTGCCTTAATGCTTTTCAGAGCAGCTTCCAATTATATTTAGAAGAAGTATCGTTTAATAAAACTTTGAATGTAACACTTGTCGTGGTATTTTATATATATTCTGTAACTTGTTTCTTTTGATTCCAAATTGGCAAATCTTTTATTTTTTTGTCTGTAATCACTAGGCATAAGACCCGTAGTTATTCGCTGATTTGACGTTGTTTTGCGGTAATCGTAAGTTGACAACAACCTGCGCTGTGTATTTCCTGCTTTAGGTATCAAGATCATATTATCAATTACAAATTGATATTGGTAAATAATTAAACCACTTTGGTTTATTTTTCCAATTGACCTATTTTGTTCGCTTGACGGGTTGTTATTTGTATATATTTGACATCCGTAGATCTTTGACATTGACATCGATTCATTGCATTTGGAATAGAAAGATAACAACTGGGAAGTGACCAATCTGTAGCTGCTTGCATATTAATTTCAATTGTTCGTCACCATTAACTATCTATTATGAGCATGTTCTATCTGCTGTGTTCAAACCATCACCAAGTCAAATGAATATGTTCTGTAGTGGTTCTGTGGTTTAATCTTGATAAACAATAATTTCGTTGGGTATGCAATAATAAGAAGCAGTATTTTGCACATTCTGTGTCTACTTTTGATTTATTAGACGTCAATACAGCAGCGTATTCTTGCGCCGGTACTAGATAAGAGAGCCTTATACCTTTAGAACGGTATCATTACCTTGTTTCTATACTACTTAGCGAACTGACATTAAGTGTATGGACATGTCTGATAGAATAAGACTATAATGGCCCGTCATAGAAATTTGTTTTACAGTCTATAGACCAACATTGACATTTGGTTTTAATACTCGACATTTGACCTACACAATGGTATACAAAACATTAAAATCATGAACAGAGTATGGGACAAGAACATCTTGGTATCGATTTGTTCGCCATGATATAGACTTTTGCTTGCTGTTGAATTATTATTATTGGTTATATGCGAATTATTAAAAAGATGATCCGCATCAGTCGCAATTTACGTTGTGCATACATACTGAACACGGACTTATTTATGAGCTATCCTGCTTATTCTGTTCACTGTAAATGGATTGCCCTTACTTGTTCTACACTTCTAGACAATAAAAATTATAGCACTTTGAACACTCGATCTGTAGTATTATATTGTGATCAGCACAAACCGACTTCAAGATTGGCATTTATAGTTGATCTTGTCTGTGTTCAGAGACCAAGATAGTGAGATTATAGCTCATGAGTGTACCTCTAGCTGCCTTTGGGTTAGTTAATCCCCAATAAACAATAGATATCTGCTACCTGTTTTTGTGACAATAGCACTGTCAGAAGCTTTACATTAATTTATTGCATCAGTCCGTTAGAATTGAGGCTCTCGCGGTGCCCCTGACCAGCATTTTCTAAAGGTCATTCGATGGTATCAAATAACCAGAACCTCTTAAAAACATCTGTGAAAAAAACATACCTATTTCAGCAGCAAGATACCACGGACGTAGAAAGACTAACTAACAAATGTTTACGCCCAGCAAATCAAAATCTTGCTTAAATTAAGATAAAACCTAAACCTCTTCTCTATTTTAACCACATGTATCCTTGTGATCATAAATGTCATTACTGACAGTAGAAATATGTGTTCGAATAATATCCAAAACATGTCAATTCTGCGGCGATCTGCATTTCGTTAGGCAGTATTGTATGTTACATAGCATACCGGAATTTAGGTAGTAACTAGATAATTATCCTTGGTACACTAACATAAATTGATTAATCTGTTGATAAATCTGTATGGCACCGTAGTACCGACGTTCAAGTTTTTATTTGCACGCATCAGTATCACAACATCTCTACTGCTCACTAGCATTGCCTCACCGTTTTCCTACAAAAGCTTAATATTATAGCATTTTTAATCCTTTTCTTCAACACACAATAAAAATCAACGTTATGATCCATGATATGGCAAGCATAAATATTTATCAGCACATCTACGGTGCTTGATCCTGCGATTCCGTATGTTCAATGATCGTGAGAGGAATCGTTTACAATAGATTCAAGCTCTCAAAAGTCATGGCAACCATCATCGCTATACAATCGTCTTTTATAAAACTTGTTGTCTTATTATAACCATTCAGACCTCCTCCTGCAGAGGATGTATTGCCCAAACCACTTGTTTTGATGACTGTAGTAAATTAAGCCTTGAAAGTCTGCGCCTGTAATCACGTTAATGTTTACTATATGCTGCTTAATGCAATACATCTGTCGTCTTAGCAGAATCCCTGTCGCGAGATGTGATCAGATTATGCATCTCCTCAAGTTGTACCATAGCATAGTTTTGGCCGATGAACAGAGACAGTAAAATAGTGACGATTGACGGGATTTACGCTAAGAGCGCTCACTCGAGCCTTCCGTCCGAGGAGATATGTGAAGACCCCACCTGTTGGTCGAAGCGTTAATGTCATGTCATAGCGTCTCTTTAAACCACGTTAAATTCTCTGTTTAATTTATAGCTGTAGTCGTCTCAACCGATCAGATGACTCCATCCGCCAAGCCCCCAAACGTTGGATCAACAGTCCCATGTGCTTTTGTTAATTTAATGGGATCGCGCCTGATGTCGGGGTGTCTTTCGCGTGATTTGATAATCGTCACGCAGCTTACCGAGCTATATTCTCTTTGCTCGAGTCCTTCACATCCCTCTGACATGCCAAAAATGTTAATGTCGACCTAAGCTACTTTCCTCGCTTCAAACAGTAATTGACAATATAAAACTACTATCCGCATTGCGGACATGAAAGATTGAGGATAGAAAACTGCGCGGACGCTGTTAGAGGCGAACTGTTTTTCGATAGGTATACCCCAGACCGGGTATTTTATCAAGTTGAAATTTATTAAATAGCGTACTTGCTATTTTCGCTATTCATAGGCCTATTGTTCGAGGTGTTTTGGCAGCGGCAAGGCTCTGCGAAACGACATTTTCGCTCTCATCAATCGCAGTGACGTCAGCCCAGTATTCTCATGTGCTTTTGTTTGTGTCACGGTAGCGCCACCTTACGACTGCAATGTATTATAACTAGAAAAGCGATCACCGCCACTCTTTGGTGATATCTTAGGCATAGGCTTTTATAACCCAAGAGTGATGTTTATCTTTGTATGATCCCTTCTTGCATGGGCTAGTTGTGCAAGGTGTTGCAGAATGTTAAATGGTTCCATTGTATGTTAACTGATATGGAGGAGAAAGTTCCTTTAATTTCCGTTTGCCGTCCAGTGTACTGCGCAATGATACAACTGCCTTGTCCGCGTGGAGACATGATGAAAGCCTATCATGGTATGTAATGTGCAATCTAAAATACCTACCTCACCAACTCAACACACGTCGCACCCGATGTCTTGCATAGTGTTGTCATAGTGTTTTGTTAAATGGGCTCGCTGTGGAAAGATATACTGTTTGAATCACGAGTAGCTCCCGGATGATACCAGTCAATATCCCAGTGGGCACAGCACGTGAAATCCACGTGGGAATCACATGGAAGTTTGGTGAGTAGGTGGATCCACCAATATCCACATAAAATTCACGGAGATTCCACGAGGTTATATCCACGTGGAAAAACATGGATTCATCCACATTTTATTTCTAGGAGATTTTGTTCATATAGATCCACTGTTTTATAATTTCCACATAACTCACCAAAATATGGTCAGATAATGCAAAATGTTAATTATGCAGCTTCCCGAAATTTTTTGTTCAGGGGTAAGTGTAGGTATATATAACTGGGGTGCTATTTTTGGTCGATTTTATGCGTTAAATCCATGATACCCAACTCAAAATGGGAAACGTAACAAATGTTAATCACAGCTCAGACGTCAGATTTTGCGAAACTGCGATACATGACTTATCATCAGACCATGCACATGGCATTTTATGTGCATCAAAAAGTTTGCAATTGACAAATTAATAATCTTATAAATAAAGAAAAAATTAGAAAGAAAGGAAGATTAGTTGTTATGTACTTTGATTTTGTTGTATATATATAAAACATTATACAAAAGGTTTTTTTAAAATCGCAGGTCGCATAGCGCATGCACCATCATTCTTTGTCTCAGCAGCATCTCAGCGGGAAAACAAGTCGTGGAATTTTGAACATCTTTCTCACAATAGCTCCGATCACCACTGATCGGATTATTGCCAGTGTAATTAAAATTATATTATAATATAATATGGAGTGACGAAGTCCAAAATTATCTATTTTGTGTTATTGGTTAGTGGTAGACTGATCTTATTATCGCGTGATCGCAGCATCACACACAGTCAATGCATCTGTGCATGCCACCATAAGATAATGAATGAGATGAGAGGATGATTCTGTCGTTATTGTGTCTATTCGACTTTTTAGATGAACCTGAATACTTGGCTAGGCAGTCTATTTGATTTAGTTAAGCTTGAACAGATTACAAAGATACCGACGCCGCCATTATCGTACTCGTTCATATTCACGAGGAGTGGAAAGGCCAAACTGCACGTGTCGCCGGGTCATAACACACTCATTCAACGTCAAACGCTGACCAGTCAATCAGGGATGGGCAAGAGAGCATGAGAGTGTATGTGACTGTGAAATGGGATTGTTGGTAGTAGGGATGGGTTGGATTAGGTTGTCAAGAGGTATCGGTTTTGTCAAGGAGTATCATAGCTATTGGTTATAACCCCCTTGATTTGTGTAGTTGTATTGTATTGCTGCCCACATATATATATATATCTTTTGTCATTTTTGTTTTTCTTCACCACAGCGTAAATTAGTAACTTTTGGGCAGGTAATTTGGTTTTCATTATTTTTGGATTACATTAACACTTATGTTTCTCATCCGCTCTTTTGATAACCAGAAATGCCAGATATGATGTCTCCACAATCTGAAAAAAAATAGAGAAGGAAAGGGCAGAGGGTGGAGTAACCCTTTGTTCCGACCTGCGTGAAGTAGTTCAATTGAACACATTTATGTGGAGCAGAGAACTGCTTGCAAGGGTAAGTATTGGTTTTAATTATTATTCACTGAAGTTAAAAGCACTAGATTAATTAAGACTTATTACTATAGATTGGCGCTCAAATACTTCTTAATTTTGTAAATTCTCGGTTCTCTTATGTTCTATTTCAATGGTTTCATTATTTATTTCCATTCTCTTCAAAGGTGTATGGTGATGGAATGTGATATTTAAGTTGGTTATTAATTTTAATTGTGGTTTATATTCAAAGCCTGGCAATCTAACAAATGAATAGACTTAAGAATCATCGGTTTAAACTATTAGTTGTATAGTTTTATTTTGCTATATAATTGTGCAAGGTGATAATTATTATGTCTATCGGCGAATTCATTTTCAATTGATGGCTTCTATTCTATTATTGCATCATCATGCACAAACATTGTTTTCCTTGATGAGCATTGATAATATTGGTAAAAGAAAGATAGCTTGAACATATTTTATAGTTAATTCATTTTAATTACTATGGTGATTGGTTGCTCTTTATACACAAATATACATATGATTGCAACTGCAGAAGTTGATGAAGATTGGTGGGACGGATACCACGGACATGGTCAATAATGTAACAATCAGGTACTCATGTCTGGCAGTAAACCTATTCTCAAGTTATAGCAAATCATTTATTAAGAATATTTGACATAATATTTTATAATGGATGTGACAATGGTGATTGGTAAAACTTAATTTGCATAACTTTAACTTGATTGGAAATAATCACGGGTGCTCTTTTCTGCAAGATTCACTGTACATACTTCAGTCGGCAAACAGCGACTTCTGTCTAAAGCCATCATTTCTACTGTCAATCTGCCATATGTCTAACGACAATAAATAAAATCGAAACGCGTGACATCGAATAGTCGTGAATGAATAGACGCAATCAATCTGCCCTGATTCTCGTATGTAATATAACGGGAAACAAAAGATCAATATCCCGACAAACATTATATATGTACCTTCTCATTATAGAGCTCGTAACTCAGATGAAAATGAAGCGCTCCAATATGATGCCATACGTCAATGTTAGTTGAGATAGCATAATTAACTTGCCTTTGTGTGATATATGTGTGTTCCATTAAATATAATCTCTGTTTTCACTGATATAGGACTGTGTTTCTCGGCTTAGGCAAACTATGCATGAAAGCAAATGGGAGCATAGCGTGCGATGAATGTAACTCTGAAATTTTACTTGCTAAGAACCTTACAAGAATTTATTCCTAGGAGATTCCCTTTAGAAGAGCTCGTTAGAAATATGTGGTTAGCTCTCATACATTGCGCCTAATGCAGGGATATGGACTCAAATGCGGTGTCCATTGAAATGTCACAGATTTCAGAGTAGACTGAAGCATCACATGAAATCTGCATCGAATAATATATCCTCTCTCTGATAGGTAATTCGTGAACTTCGTTCATGTTACATTAATGTCTGCCTGGTTGTGTACACAGAGTCATTCGGATTGGGGTTAAGAAATAATGCTTGTGTCTCGTGCGGAAACATCACCAGCGAAAGCGCGCGTGGTCATTTTGGGCTGTAGGCTATGGGCGTATATGGAATATCTGCATGTTATGTGGATTGACCAGCAAGTATCACATTTTTAAATGAATATATATGTATATATATATAATATATATATATATATATATATATATATATATATTATAGATATATATATATATATATATTACATATATTAATATATATATATATTATATATATATACATATACATATATATATATATATATATATATATATATTATTATATATATATATATATATATATATATATATATATATATATATATATATCTATATATATTTATATATATATATATATATATATATAATATGAAATGCTAATTTTAAGGATGTATTGTATGAGTGGATAAGGCAGAATACGATAGCCCCCACAGCATGTTCAGAAAGTTGAGAATTCAACTGCATTTTAAAGTACATGCTCAAAAAAAGCTATACCTGTTGTAGCAAAGTTTTAATTAATTTCCTATAGATTCCCCTTAAAATGTCAACATTTTAAAACTAACTGCTATCAGATAAAAACAATATGCTGCTAATCTGCGATTATTTAGTAAACAACAATTATGTTTCTATTATAGCAAGTTCATTTTGACACTCAAAAATATCTGTTTAACATCAAAACATTCAAGTGAAGATAAAACCAAAAGAAACCGAAAATCTTGATTTTAAAAGTCGGCTGTATATAAAACAGCCTGGTGTGTGCCATAGATTATTATATGTCCCTTATTTGTTCAAAACAATGTACACCTATCTTATTGTACTTTTAGAAAATACTGCAACTATTTTATCACAGTGTGTCTGTGTTGGCGAGACAGTAAGCACGGGACAGGAAGCCAAATATGATATTCAACTTCCATGCATACACAATGCCTTTTGATCCAGCCTTGCAGTCATTGAATGGATGATGACTAATGTTGCTTCAAAGGATGTCCTACTTTCCATTACCAAAGGCTGGCAAATTAACCTATAGCTTCAATATACACTAAATATACAATATGAAATGTACAGAAAATCAAATCCATGCAGAATATATACACATAATATGACGGAATAATGGATATGTTGGCTTGACAGATGGGAAGGCAGTACCAATGAATGGATATAATATAACATCCAACCACAGATAATCGTGTCAGTAATTGATAGTCATACATAGAATGGCAAACGCATCCATGGTGAACGACCTGATATTCAGACAATGGTAATGTGGAGAGTTCATCAAAATAATTAATAACAGCAATCCCCTGAAAACTCTCCATCACATGCTGATGTGTGACTGGGATTGCTTCATATACTTCAGAACGTGACAATATTTCATTGTACTGGCTGAGCTATCGATCCCTACACTTACAAATGTTCCAGAGTAGCCATATACCATAATTATATGGACTAATATGGGGCAGCTAGCTCGCGGTATAAGGAAGGTGCTTTCAAAAGTTATTTTCCATTGGGTATAGACTAGAGGTTTCCGGGGGAAAAGGTCATATGGGTCATTTATTTCACTGTGGGGAAAGCCCAACATCAGATGAGTCCATGTGAACTTTAGGGAGCTTGTTAATAAGAACGGTGCGATTAAATGATTACCAGCTGATGAATATAGATAGAGGCTGAAGCAGAGGCACCACTATTGGCAGTGCACCACATTTCAATGACTGGAACTGTTGTACACCATAATTCAATACGTAGCTGTAGGTGAATAGCCTAGTCTTTAGTAGCTTTATTACATTTGGATGGAGAAGAGATGCAGTGCATGATATTTTAATGAATGACGTCGGTTGAACTGGAACTAATACAACGCACCTCATCTATTGAACCCAGCTTTCACAATCAGTTTGCTCCAGTGAATACTGGTGATGGATATCAGGTAAGCCGACCTTGATGGACGACACATGGTCCGTCTAGAGCCACCAAGTCCTATATAGAGTAAATTGACATTATGAATTTAATAGTAAATGCAGGTACGCTATCAGATATTGCCACTTATATCCTTGGCACGTTCAACATTGCCTATGTCACGCATCTCAGTAACCGAGAGAGAGAGTATGAATTCTAAGGTGAAATAATTGCGATTGCCTGGTCAAATTATATTCTGTCCCTCTTTTCTTTCTCGAGGTAACAATTGAAATTATTGGACGACACGCTACGTATTTGATTGTATGGCGCAGTTTATACGATTGAGAGTTGGTTTGGAAATTATATGTTCAAGTACTATGTTTAGGGAAAAAAAATCGTTATAACTTAACAGCATACTGTGACATAATAGACAATATGACATCAAGATCTAAGCTTCATAACACACTGGAAACATCGCCACCATATTCTCTCCACTTAAACCGACAGCGTCAGCTTCGTTTCACGTCATCTACCGCAGCTGCCTTTAAAAACATTTATACTATAGGATACTGGGAGTCGCCGGTCATGCGTATGCCAGATGACAGTAGCGCCCTCTGGCTACTGGAAGACACTCCTGTCAGCCTATTGATACGATGACAGATTCAGTGAGTAAATGGCCCGGGCGAACCAGATGTCAATTTAATTATTGTCCATTTGTTTTACGAAATCAAGTGGTGCACATCATCTGCATTTACCTCTCGAGAGGGGGTTTTGAATTGTTCTTATATATCGCTCAGTTTCATAATGAATATAAGGGAACAACCTTGGTTATTAAAGTACAAGACCACCTATTGTGAGTTGACTCATTCAAAGACAAAATGAGCTACCAGGAGTGGGGATGCGAGTAGGCGAGGCAAACCAATCTGCGACGTATTGGAAATGTCGGGTGAAAAACCCATTCTTAAGACAGACATAATGAACCAATGACGACAGAAATAGGTGCCATGTGGCAAAAAATTATATAGAATCGCCTACTGGTTACTTGGGAGATGCAGCGAAAACGCCACCTTGTCTATGGAAATTGGACTAGCGTATGAATTAAAACTCATTTTGAAGTAGAAAATGG
Source organism: Urechis unicinctus (assembly GCA_034190875.2). NCBI lineage: Eukaryota > Metazoa > Annelida > Polychaeta > Xenopneusta > Urechidae > Urechis > Urechis unicinctus. Next base: position 57,706,076 of record CM067358.1, on the reverse strand, counting down.
CGGACTCTATTCACTCACAGTGCATGAAGTAATATTGTGTCAATAACGTCGGAAAGTGAAACTCGCTCATTCGGATGACAGAAACGCCCACTGCTGGCTACTGGGAGACGCTCCTGTCAGCGTATCGAAACGATGACGTGTTCTTACTGTTTTCATTAGTCCATCACTTTTCTATAACAAATAAACTCTATTCATTTAGTATATGAAATAATATTGTGTCAATAACGTCAGAAAGAGAAACTCGCTCGTTCGGATGACAGAAACGCCTACTGCTGGCTACTGGGAGACGCTTCTGTCAGTATCGATACGATGACGTGATACGATGACGTGTCCGTCGCTTTTCTTCAACTTTACTCATTAGTCCTCGCTTTCCTAATCAACGTCAGAAAGAGAAACGTCCGGATACAGAAACGCCTATGACAGACGCTTCGGTCAGCGTATCGAAACGATGACGTGTTCTTACTGACTCTATTCACATAAACGTCCATACACAATCGGAAGAAGTGTATGAATAATATTGAAATGTCAATAACGTCAGAAAGAGAAACTCGCTCGTTCGGATGACAGAAACGCCTACTGCGGCTACTGGGAGACGCTTCTGTCAGCGTATCGATACGATGACGTGTTCTTTACACTGTTTTCATTAGTCCGTCGCTTTTCTATAACAAATAAACGTCCATACATAAACGTCCATACATATGACAATCGGAAGAAAATGACAGACTCTATTCACATACAGTGTATGAAATAATATTGTGTCAATAACGTCGGAAAGAGAAACTCGCTCGTTCGGATGACAGAAACGCCTACTGCTGGCTACTGGGAGACGCTTCTGTCAGCGTATCGATACGATGACGTGTTCTCACTGTTTTCATTAGTCCATCACTTTTCTATAACAAATAAACGTCCATACATAAGACAATCGGAAGAAGAATATGACAGACTCTATTTACATACAGTGTATGAAGTAATATTGTGTCAATAACGTCGGAAAGTGAAACTCGCTCGTTTGGATGACAGAAACGCCTACTGCTGGCTACTGGGAGACGCTTCTGTCAGCGTATCGATACGATGACGTGTTCTTACTGTTATCATTAGTCCGTCCGTCGCTTTACTTCAACGAATAAACGTCCATACGTATGAAATCGGAAGCTGAAAAGACTGGCAGACTCTATTCACTTACAGTATATGAAATAATCTTGTGTCAATAACGTCAGAAAGAGAAAACTCGCTCGTTCGGATGACAGAAACGCCTACTGCTGGCTACTGGGAGACGCTTCTGTCAGCGTATCGATACGATGACGTGTTCTTACTGTTATCATTAGTCCGTCGCTTTCCTTCAACGAATAAACGTCCATACACGTATACATATGACAATCGGAAGAAGAAAAAATGACAGACTCTATTCACATAGTGTATGAAATAATATTGTGTCAATAACGTCGGAAAATGAAACTCGCGCTCGTTCGGATGACAGAAACGCCTACTGCTGGCTACTGGGAGAACCTTCTGTCAGCGTATCGAAACGATGACGTGTTCTCACTGTAATCATAAGGCCATCACTTTCCTATAATGAATAAACATCAACACATATGAGAATTGGAAGGGTAGAAAATGGGACTTTCATTTACAAAGTGTGAATATCAGCAATAAGTCGTTAAACTCGCATAGCTACTTTTTACAAATTATTCTTCACCATTCCCTCCACTCAATTGCCCGGTCCTTCCGAGGCGATAAACCGTAACCGTTGTCATACATCGTATGTTGTTAAAACAGAGTCATCTAATTTTGCAAAAATGCGCGGGAATATAGTCAGGTTGATTGTGATTTACCGGTAACGCTATGCTCCCCGTCATAGCCGCTCTCTCGTCCCGAGTGCGTTTATGCACTTGACATCCTTGGTTACTCGCGCGATTCTTTGGCAACTTTTCCCCCTACCTTTGCAGTGTAGAAAGTCAGTCTGGACGATGGAAGCTGTGGGTAGAACGGTGTGTATACAATTGATTCTTCTAAGATTTCCCCATATATGTTTAAAATCTGCTATTATTTGTTTGACTAATTTAAATCTGACATAACGAAAAACCACACCTGTCCAGTTGAACATAATTATATTTATTGAATAATATATTTAACGGTTCTCAAAACCCGAGCCCAAGTGGATGTGCTCCTCAGTTTGTATAAAAATAAATTGTGTGTGCTGGTGAGGATCATTGCATTTCAGCTAAGTGTTTATTATATATTTCAACTAAATTGCCCAAGAACAGTTCCTCCTCCCTGTAACACTTTTCATTTTCATTCTTTGCATTATAATTATATGGTTGTTGGCATATGTTAGACAGGTAAATTTTTGTGTATGTGTGTAGCGAATGACAATATGTGTCAGACAGAGGAAATTCAAGTGACTTCAGACGAAATGATGGCAAGTGCACATTGCTAAAAGTTAATTTGCATGTCTGGCACAGCATCCAATTATACCTGTAAAAAAAGTCATATGGTGCAGACTATTTAAGGCTTTAAGATATTGCTCTATGCTTGCATAGGAAACCAGTTTCTGTTGGTTTATTATTACCAACAATTCATTCTTTTTTTTTTTTAGACACGAACAGATACCATACCACACGAGGTGTCTTCTGAGTCAGCTGTTGATATCTGGTAGAGCTTTTTGTTTAACTTTGCTCTGAAGTCAGTTTATTCTTCCATCCATTTGTAAATTGTGGTTGCACATTATTCATATATCTCTGACTTTCATTTTCACATTTGATTGCTTGCATTCTTAAAATGCTTTAGAAAAGCCCTGCACATGTACACACCTCTTAGCACCCAACATATGTGATTCAAACTCACTGAACGCTGCAGGTGGAGAACACTTCTGTCCCTGAACCACACAAGGCTATTGACATAATGCAGCTAGTGGTAAGCATACACAATTGTTTGAGATTATGAAATGGGTTGTTAAATGCATAAAAGTATAAACATTGTGTATATGTAAACTTGTATGCATCCATTTGAGGATTTGTTCATATATTTATGTGTCTGCTAGCAAGCTGATATGCCCTATTAGCTCAGTTGTATACCAGGAGTCATCTTTCACATAATCCACTGGTCTATTCCTATTCTTTGAAGTAGTATTTGTCAAACTAGCCGCCCCATGTATAAAGGGTGACTCCTTGGACAATAAACATTGCCTATATAAAAACAGAGAAGCCTTACATCTGACTTGTTGATTAACTTGAAATTCCTTTTATTCTGTTCAAGTGGTAATGTATTGATAATGATATCTGTCAGTAACAATCTTATCTAACTCACTAAGGGCAAAATATTTAAATGACCTTCACCTTATTTCTAATGTGATTGGTCACAGTACCTCATACTTTTGGCAGCTGATCTTTATTAATCGAAATGTTGCTATGTTCAGGTAGAGAGCACTGATGTCCCTGAACCCCACGAGGCTCTTGACATGAAGCAGCTAGAGGTAAGCATACACAACGGATAGTTATATGGGTTGATGTATGAACTTAGGTATGCATGTGCATTCCTGCATGGATAAATGGTATGTAAATTGAACTCTTTTAATTTGTCTGTCCATCTGTCTGTTACCTAAAACATGTCTATGTCATTTAATTTATGGATACTATGAGCCCTGATCTTTTTAAAACATAGAGAGGAGGGTAAATTTAAATTCTTTTCAAATTTACACATAACACATAGCTTCGTATAAATTGGTATGGATACAATTAAAACTTTGACCTAATTAGCTGACCTTGGCCTGGTCTCCTAGATCAGTCTTATGATTCCAGTTGCATGGTGCACATGGTATACAAGGCCGGCATATTTTCAGAGCTCTCAGTTTATGTTATGCAACCTTCCTTGTATGTAAATCTTAAGGATTGAATGGCAATTTGATGAATCTGACGAATTAAGATTGCACCGAGGTATATATACAAATATGTAACATTGTTGTGTTTTTGTTGTTTTGACTTCAAATGTATGATGCACATTGTATCCAACTTGGTAGCATCTTTTTGAAGTCATCAACACTTTTATGCATACTATGAGTGATATATTTTCAGCTGTTAAACTTGTAATGGCATAATTTTTCTGAAGATTATTAAGTGTTTCCCTCATATATTATCAGGCATTGTGAAGAAAGTGCAAAGGAGATCCATTACAGTTGAGTTCAAGAACAATATATACCGTTCATCACTCAAAGACTACATGAAGTTTCGAAGGAATGGAACTATCAAGGTAAATACCTGATGCAGAGTATTCTAAATTATAATGGTGATGTTCCTTTTTAAAACAAGCAGTTAATCATTGTAATTGTCCTTATCTAATATTCTTCCTGTATATATCTTTTTCAATTTCAGCTGCGCTTCTAGCAATACAGCCGGAACTGAACGCCCAAGCTGCAAAACCCGTTGTGTAGCTGTATTTTTGGCAATGTGGCATTTATATAATTGGAATGACATGGTTTAAACCTTGGTCATGCTGGCTGTTTTTAACTGATTACAATAAAGAGTATTTTTTTTGTCTACACTTATTGTTTTTCTCTCTCTCAAACAGCATATCAATAAATTAAAATACTTAATGTAAGAGTTGGTGGTAATTATAGTCAAGTCCCATCAGCCGTACTAAGGTCAAGATGTCCCCATTATTTGCCCCCTTTATGGTGGCTAAATGTAAAAATTGGTGGCACTCAACTATTGCGAGCAAGCTCATATCCTTAGATTATCCATTACTGACTTAAATAGTGTCCTAACAAAATGGTGTTAATGACAACAAAGTGTATAGACTAGTTTACAAAAAAAAAAAACCGAGTGTTGGCTGCACCTTATACCACCGCTTTGTAAATTCAATATCTCGGCTGTTGAAGGTGCTGCAGACATTGAGGATGAGCTAATGCTACTCCGATGGGTGATGTTGGTGTGCTGCTATCAATCCCGGGGGGTGGGTTGGTACTCTCCTTAGAAAAGGGTAGGGGTGAGCCGCCATGGGAAACAAAAACCGGACCATATCTATACCAAGCCAATGTGAGAAAAGGGAACCATTTACATACCAAATCCTCTGAAAACAGACTCATTCATATACACATTTTTTTTTTCACCAATACATATCTAGACCCTCTCGAGAAGCTACAAGGGACCCATCCATATACCAAACTACGATTCAGAATGACAAATTACGTTCATTAAGCTTCGCAACTCCAAAAAATAATTTGCTAATACCGTGGTTAGTCCCAACGATGCACTGGTTCGTAACGGCAAGGCAGTTAATTAGATAGCGGCCACTAAATAAACAAAACAAATGTGTGACTCGGGCCCGCAAGCTATCAACGAGCGCCCCAGGGCGTCCGGCCCATGAGGTAGACGATATTGCAGGAAAAATGGAAGGAGAACGTTCAGTCTTGACATTTCTGTTTGCTTATCATGCCATAACACTTGTCTTTAAAATAACACAACCACGCTGGCTGATAGGGCTGGCCACCATTGACCCTGGGGACTTGCGCACAAACACCCAATATTGAGCATCATATTGGACACCCATCACAAAAAAATATCCATTGCTATACTAGCTGTCAAAAAACGTACATATTAGTTTACCAGGTCATTGCCAAAAAACCGACCCATTACGATACCTGCCTTCAAGAAATAACGACCCATAGTATACCAAACGCCCCATTACCGACCCAAATTGTCGGCACATCCCCACTAACCTCCACATAGTGAGAACACCCCCACCCTCCCCTGCGAGATTTACATAGAACAATAAGTTCTAATGTACTATTAGACATATACTGTCAGTTCACATGTTTGACGTAAATTCATACGTACATACATACATACATATACATACATTGCATACATACACATACATACATACATATGTATACATACATACATACATACATACATACATACATACACATACATACATACATACATACATACATACATACACACACATACATACATACATACAAACATACATACATACATACATACATACATACATACTACATACATACATATATATAGCGTATATATACATATATACATATATATATATATATATTATATATATATATTGCATATATATATATATATATATATATATATATATATATATATATATATATATATATATATATATATATATATATATATATATATATATATATATATATATGCATATTATATATATATGCATCATATATATATATATATATATATACATGTATATATATTTGGTAAATATGCAAGTATATACCCCTGGGTAAATGCATACATATATATACACATATATATTAACATGTGCATAATTTTTGTGGGTGCAAGTTTATGATCCGTACATGCGTACGTTTTTTGAAATGTTAATTGTTTGATTTGCCAATGTGATTCAAAAACTGCTGGATCTGTCTTTTAAATTTCACAATCGCCCAATACGACCGATCATATTGGTCTTCCAAAATGTCCCCCAAAAAACAAAATACTTCCCCTGGGTAAAAGTGAATGGTAATCAGATACGCCATACAGATTAGTGTGTTGACTCTGGTGGTTTTTAATTCATGCGTACAACGTTAATACGTGACATATAATCCGGAACACGCGGATGACGTTAATATGTGACATATAATGCGATGCATCTGGACGGACGATTTAATATGTCTATTTAATCATGTACATGAACGACGTTAATACGTGAACTCTGTGCCTGGTACCCGACGTTACAATATGCGTGGCGGACGACATTTGCATGCTATCTGGGCATTATTTCTATTTCATGCCATGAACATGAACTCTGTAACCCGGCACAATGCGCGGTACTGATTATTGCACTCGGGTATTTTATGCCAGAACAAATGTAAAGAAGTACAAATGGGTATTTATGTGGTTCATCTGCATGGGATGGGGGTGGAAGGGGGGGGGGGGGGGGTGGTGGGGGGGGGGGGGGGGGGGGGGTCACTGTAAAAAGTTACTATCATATCGTTTTGATTTACTGTGTTTTGGTAACGTTCTTATGATCTGACAAATGTAAGATATTGTTAACTAGCCTATCACTTGGCATGGCCTGAGCTGATCAGCCCGTCTTGTCCCTAATCTCAGCAGCCGTGACCCTACATTAGTCGCCGCCATTAATCTTACATTATTCCCAATCTAGCCGTTAGTGAGAATAGCATTGAAGGCATTTTTACCTTGAAGGCATATCCCTCAGAAAAGACTTTTTTTTCATCTAAATATTGCACATCTGTGCATACTTGCAATTGGCTAGGTGCATATTTTGGAAAAGATTGACAAGCATACACAAAGACTGACAATTTTCTTTAATATATATTACATAACACAGGCACTCAAGTTCAGACATCATGGAGATAACAAATCATGATGTCCGAACTCAAGTGCCTGTGATACATAACCAATCTAAAGTAATTGCCCTTATCTGATGTTGAATGCTGGTGTAAATGGGTTGTTTTTGGTTTGATAAATGTAAGAAGTGGATACAAACAAATTGGTTCAATACAGGCAGAATTTTATTTACATAACAGACCACAAGCTAAATATCTGCACAAATAAACTTATTAAATTTCATCGTCACTGGAAATTTCTTCATTATCTGGAAATGCCTCCATATTGACAACAATCTCGCAAAGTCCATCCATTCCTGTATCATTAACACTGAAAAGATTATGCACGAACTGCTCTAAATTTGAGCACCCTCTGTCCGTGCATGTTTTGATCATTTTTTCTACAGCGTGAAAACGGTTCCTCGTTTCCTCAAGATTTCTTGAAACCACTGACAAAGTTCCTTTATCAACGCTAGTTTGGTCAGTTTGCTGTTTTATGGCATCAATTGTATTTGACAGCTGTTTCACCCTAGTCACTGTTGCCCTGTGCAGGCATGCCATGTCTCAGTTCACCAAGTCTATTTCCTCAATACCCCTTTCATGTAGTCTGGGGTTGTCAATAAGCTTGCGCTTCATGGGGAGTGGCACATCAGAGGAAACAGAATGGAGAGGTGAAAGGTACTGCCACACATCTGCATCAAGCGCTGTAACATCAGAGTGTTGTGAAAGGTGCTGCCACACATCTGCATCAAGCGTTGTAACATCAGAGCGTTGATGATGGTCCGGTTCGGGGCCAGAACCATGTGTCGGGATACTATTGTAGCTGTTGATAACCTTGTTCAGTTTCTTGCTTGTGAGCAGAATTTTGGCGTGTAATACACTTTGCCAAGGACTGGCCCCCTGTTGACACAACAATGTAATTAATCATTAGCATTTCATGATAATCCCATTCTGACCTAGGCCGACGGACATAAAGATTTAGTTTATTGGAAAAAAAAACGACATAAAAATAAGGTAACTTCAAAACTCACTTGCATACTTTTACTTCATGGTCACAAAATAGTTGTACAGTACCGCTGCATCTCTCAACTCTTCCAGTTTTCTCTGACGCCTCTGGGTGCATCCGACAGCTTACGAAGTCTTATATAGGCGTGAGGTTAGGGGCTTTTTTTTCACTTCTGCCTCTCTATTTTTTTCAGGGAGGCATCTAGCCTGCACACAAAGTGATGAATAACAAAATTTAGTTTCAATGGCTTGTAGCAAAAAAGTTCTCTCCATATCTAGTCATATCCATTGTTTAATTTAAAAAAGAAAGAAACAAAGGGCCTTGAAGATCTGCTACTGTTGACACGATTTTCAATAACAAGTTATGTCAAGATTAAATTTTGAAAAAGTTAATGGTATAACATTGTATTCAATGAGACACCAGGGAAAAACACTAACCACAAAAACCATTTGCCGGGTCAGGCAAGTGTCCTTGCTTGCTGTATTACAAAAGGTGACATCAAACTTTCAATAACCTATTGGGTTTACTTGGCATTGGAGAATCTTATAAGCTTTTCAAAGGTCATGAAGGGCTAATCTAAAGTTTAGGAGTGACAATTCATTTTCCACAGCAAACATATATGTTATGGTATACTGTATGACTGAGCTACCAAATATAACAATATCTAAGCATCTATTATAATTATGTATGTAAATATCAAATTACCTGGCTAGCTGCTCTTCAGTATCCTCTGTGTTTAATGCATCATCAATTTCACAAACACTGCAGCCAGAATAAGAAGATAAAAACATTAATATCACTCCAATAACAGGATTGTTCTTCCTTCTCCTGGCAGGAATATTACAGATACATCGCTGTACCATTTGTGTATTTGATAAAAAAATCACATTATCCAAAGACCCAACACATTGTGAGAAGAGAGTTTACCTCAATGAATGGTATAGGTACAACATTAATGCATATGTGCATTCGCAAGCATCTATAGAGTACGCACAAAAAAAAAAGTTTAAATAAAAATTGCAAGGTTCCACATTTGGCAGAAATCTATGACAATTAATTAAATCAAACTGCATATTTTTGTCAGAACAGCCATTTACCATTATGGCTCTGTTTGAAAGTCAAGACCACCTCGTTCTCTTCTGAACACCAGTCATGTACTTGACCTATGGTTGCTCCTGTTTGAAGCCATTTTGATAACATTGTGTGGGCTTACCATATAACTTCAGCTTTCACAATATTCACAACTGCAATTACATGATTCAATAAAATTTGTAGATAACATTGGTTAGATGAAGCAATGCTTATTAACTATATTCACAGCATGTATGGTACCCCAACAACAAGGATACATTACAAGTTACTAAACTAATTACAGCCTAGGAATACCAATGACAATGCCTTGTAATAAACCAAGATACTCCTCCATTTTCTTGATGTACTATCTTTGATAAGCTATGACAATCTGTTATTCAAGGTATGGCCTTCAAAACCATTTAAGTAATCAATTTATTAAAAAATAATATAATTTGAGTAGTAGAAAGACAATAAGTAATGTACAGGTAGTTATACTTGCATTTTTTAGAAGTGATTTTCTGTCCATAGTTCAGGAGTGATTCCACAATAGGGTCTGACCTATTCTCTGGGGAAATTTCTTTTGTGATCTTGCTGAATTTGCCCAAATAGATCCAGCATCTCTCAGTTCCTTCACCATCAAAAAAAGCCAGCGCCTTGGGCTATACTGGATTTACGATTAAAAACTATTTGATGTTTCAGCATGACCTTTGTTGTTGGTAGCAATGGAATTATTGAGGATATTTTTAATATATAATATCATACATTATTATGCAAGTATATTAATCAATATAATATTCCTGTAACTTTAATTTACATTCTTACCTGACATGACATCTTGTAACCATACACATTGAATATTGGCAGGGCAAATGTCACTCCAGCACTTATGCCTTTTCTCTGCATATGCACGCCAACAATACTGTTTAACTAAAAATGGCAACAACTTTCAGCATTAGGTTGCATAGTATCAAAAATTGTGTTTGGTTACCTTGACAACAGTGCTTAGTAAACAGCCCAAATCATACGTTTTTGGATGTCCACATTCTCCAAGTTTTTCATCATGAAAATACGGTATGCCATGCTGTTAAGAACAGACACAGGGTTATCAGTATGTTAAAGATGTCCATCCAGATGAATAACAATTGTGGGTAAAATCTAAAATATCAAACCAACAACAACCAAAGCCACAACTACAATACTGTTCACATGCTTCTTCAATAACTATAGCATAACAGAAAGCCCATTCTCCAAAGTCATTCACAATGGTGTGATGTTTCTCTTATGATACCAAATTATATAATGGGGAAATCATCATGTATGGTCTCAAATGCCAGTTATATGTACCAGTTGAAATTCAACTGACAATTGTTAGATCTGCATTTTTATAAACTTCTCCACAAGCTCAGTAATAAATCATAAAGGTCTAGTCCTGCTACATGCCACCGTATATGGTCATATAATGAAAGTTTGGCATCAAAAACCCATGTATATGTGATTGCTGTTTTTGTTCCTGCACGAAACAAGAAATTGACACATGACATGACTAAATCATGATGTAATAGATGGACAAATTGTAGCTTAGTTTGATTACACCAAAATATTCACATTATGACACATATGTCTACCTGTGGCAAATGAGTTACTTGCTTAAAGGTGTCTGGATGTTCAATTATTACATTCTACAAACCATATTAATACTATACAAAAAGAGTTGATCTTCGCTCCCCATGTTCCATGTAAAAAATCTTGCAAGGGAAGTCACGGTAACAAACAGATGCAAATGCACCAGTAATGTCCAGCTTAGCCGTCTTGTTTTTTTTTTGGCACGGAGAACGGACCCAGCTTGGAAATTGCTACAGTTCTACAATAGCAATATGAGGATAAGGTAATTATAAAGATGGTCAATGCAGATCTACATAAAAATATTACATCACTAAAGTAACCAATCAATTCAGCTGACTGTCTATACATACATTAGTTAGTGCAGGTTAATGACACAACAAAATGACACAACAAATGTCAATATTCACCATATTTGACAGTATTTGAAATATATATTTCACACCCACCTGGTCCACAGGGTTGGCTTTGTCACTATGGCGTCCGACAAACTGGTCTATCACATTCTGAGACAGGAAGAAACAGCCTTCATGTATAGGGGCTCTGACGCTACGTCCCGTTTTTGCCCCACAAACTAAATTCATGTTGCCATCCATGGCTATTTGACGGCCAACTCAATCAGATTTCGTAAAAAGAAGTAGATTATTTTATGTGCATAGTGGTTATTATCATTGCTTATCATGGCAATGGTATTAATTGGCAATCTCATTGCATTCAAGAGTCTACCTATGGGCAAACAGGGCACTGAGATCCATCTGGGAATCCTAGCCCAGTGAACGGCAAGGTGCCAAAATTATGCTCAACCCAACAAAAGTTCAAGATTGATTCTGAGCCGATGCTTCTGTACAAATATTGATATTTGGTTTGCATTATCAATCGTATCACAGTTATTGAAAGAAGCAAACCCAAGCATTATTCAAAGAATCAGTTCAAAAATGTCACACCCCCCCCATGAGCATGTCTACCAATTCCTGATCTGCACTCTTGCATGCTAGTGAAGAAGTCATAGATGCTTATCTGTCCTTCCAACACCATGGCTCTCAGTGTACGCATGAAATCAAGAGTAAATGCCACTCTTGGACTAGAAGGCGTTGCTTCCCAATGTCCATATTCCAGTAAAATGACTGGTAATGGCTCACAGTGGCTCACATTCAATCCGTGTCTTTTTGCTGTGGCCAGCCATTGCCATAAGTTCTTGGGTTGCCATTTCATAAATTGAGATGCTACAATATTCAATCACAAAATACAAGCTAATTAACACAGCCTAGTTGAGTACAGTTTAACAATATTTATGTTAGGGTTTCAAGACTGTGAGTCTCACACAACACTGAGTTTTGTAGGCTGAATGAGCAGATTAATACGCATTACAAAACAATACCTTGACCATCTCTACTTATTTCAATTTGGGAGCCAAATGTAATAGGCTACAAAGTGCAAGGTAAACACTCCTATGCTATTCATTTTTTAAGAGAACAAACCTCAGGATTCCATTTTTCCAACTTAAGCACGAGTATTGTTCTGTGGTAACTCATCGGTTACTCATGCAATTGGCTTCATCTGGGTCCAGGGCTGTGTCAGATATGTCATGGGCCATACCTATACAGAAGCAAAATAAATTCTCAACAACTTGGTAGACATGGAATGACAATAGATTATATCAGATACATACCAAAGCATGCTAATCAGTTTTTTGCAGTGACTATTTGTTACACACAATTTTTAGGTAAGTGTCATAGGCCGAAGCCAGACCTACTGCACACCATGGAAGGGTGGCCAATTGTAAACATGTCTCGTTGTGACAGGGCCGTTCTAGACTGTTTGGTAGTCTCATTGGCATCAAAAATGCAATGAAACATTTTGTTCCTCTAATATACTACAAATGAAGAATAGTGTTTTCGCTCAATACCATTTTGTTATCCTTGGGGATTTTATAGTAACAATCATAGTTCGCGGCCATGAAAGTGGTGTCATGATTTATGTACCTAAGAAAGAATTGTCGCACTGCTTTATTCTTCATTCAATTGCCATCTTAATTACACCAATATGTGGAATAATGAAAGTGATAAGCAGATCCAAGTGATAATTGATCAAAACTGGATAACCCTCTGAAACATGCATCTTTCAATTATCACTAGCATCTATATCAAGGAGACTCTACTTAACACATTGGTATGATAATCTCTAATGGTATGGTCAATTTAAAGACACTATGTACCCAGCTTACTTTCCCTGTGAAATCTTTTAACGTCAAAGCAACGGCTCCATGGTAATGGTCCTAGTCCTAGGGCGATTTCATGTTGCGACTATGTCAAAGGGAAGCGAGACTGAGTATTTGTGTATTAGGAAGTTTGGCAATATGGAATTAAACTGATACACAAGTCAATTGAACTGTTGTAGTCAATTGCATGATTCACAGATATTTGGTGTGTGAGTGAAACTGTTAACATGTCATCCCATTGAACCTTTCAACCCTGAAGTGATTATTGGAACAGCCCAATGAACTTGGTGACCTGCATCGTTAGGAAACTCTTATCTTCTCTCCATCCCGTTTCGCTTGAGAAATACGGCAGACTCAAATTGTCATGAAACTCAAAATGCGACAAAGCGGGTATTATTCGAGGAGATACTCTCACCTGGGTAAACGTTAGGAAACTATCTGGGGAATAGGCAAGGCACTTGCCCCTGGTGTTTTGATTATCTAAAGCCACCTACAGCCAGCTACAGCGCGGATGTGAGAGATCGAAAGTAGTAAACAGGGTAAATAGCGCGGACGCTGTCAGCTGGTCAGAGGCCTTTGTCCTTGTCTATCTGGGGAATAGAACGTTTATCTTTCAACATGGCACAGTCCGTTGAAAACGATTCTCTGAAGAAAACAATAATATATGTTTTTGAATTTCTATACCGTCATTGGGTCCTGGGGCTGTGTGAGACTTGTCACTGCTGACACTTGACTTTTCGTTTTCATGATCGTGGCTGGGCCTGGTCCTAGGCTGGAGCTCCCATGTCGCGGTTAAGCACTGGTGTTTCAACTGGATAGCACACACATCTTCCGCTCTCATAAATGTTCACACCGTCTGGCTCGGGGTTAAGGTTGACTTTCCGCTTATGTCTCTTAGATGCCATGATCTACTACCTGAATTAAAAAGGCTAATCCGAGCCGAAAAGGGCAAAGAAAAGTTGTTGTGAAAATGTTCCTTTCATAGCGCATGCGCAGCGCGGTACAATTGGGAGCATGCATTAATTTTTTTTTTTTTGGGTCATCGAAGTTATCGCGCCCATAAGCAAATAAAAGGGTGACAATTTTGTTCATAGTTTGTTGAATAATAGTTCTTCTGAGGGTTCTATGGGTGGTGGCCTCGTTTAGGTTATTAGGAAGTGTTAACATTTTCCAAGGATCACCGACGGATGTCATCAGAAGACAACATGTCAAGAGCCGAGTCTTCAATCTTCGTAGAATTTCGAAATCATGAGAAATGTAAAATTATAAATTACTGATAGTTTAACTTGCAAGATGTAAAAAAACCCATAGATTGGCTAGATTGGCGCTTGCATTGTCCTTGTGGATATTTGGCACGACTGTAATCTTTAATCATGTTCGTGCATCCCCTCAATGTCTCAGTGAGCATCCAGTTTTTTTTCACATATTTCAAGACAAGATGGCATTAATTTCATACATATAAACCTCTTCTGTCTCCCTTGAAACGTATTTTAATATTTGTTGAAGCGTATAGTACCACTTGTGCTCGATGGGATTCGATATATCTTGATTAATCAGTCGATCATGCCTATTAAAAGGAGATTTTGAATGAATAATAGGATTTGTTAAGTTCAATATTCACAGATTAACTCATCCGTTATACTGTCTGCCAATCGACTCTCATACGGGGTTATCGTTTCACATATCATTCCCAATGAGAGTAGATTAACTTCTTATATAATATTCTATATCCTTATTTTGTTTCATATCTTAAGCATTTGTTATCCGCATATATGCGGGAAATAGAAATCGCATTGATGTACATGATTTTACGCCTACTTTTATAAGAATTTTGTATACATGATGAAAAGTACTGGATTGTTTGTCCATACCAGGGAGGTTTATCGTTTCCGTTCATGTCATCAGAAAAGTGATTTCTTGTGCGCGACCGCTGTTTTTTCTGTTGACGTTCTTATACTTAACGATGACATCCATTATTTCGTAAAACAAATGGACAATAATTAAATTGACATCTGGTTCGCCCGGGCCATTTACTTACTGAATCTGTCATCGTATCAATAGGCTGACAGGAGTGTCTTCCAGTAGCCAGAGGGCGCTACTGTCATCCTATGGCATACGCATGACCGTCTTAGGTATACGAGCAGTAGATGATTGGGGTGGATACCCGATCATAGGTATACTGAGTGGTGGATGGTTGGGGTGGATACTCGATCATAGGTATACTGAGCAATGGATGGTTGGGTGGATACTCGATCATAGGTATACTGAGTGGTGGTCGGTTGTGATGGATTCTCGATCATAGGTATACTGAGCAGTGGATGGTTGGGGTGGATACTCAATCATAGGTATACTGAGCAGAGGATGGTTGGGGTGGATATTCGATCATAGGTATACTGAGCGGTTGATGGTTGGGGTGGATAATCGATCATAGGTATACTGAGCAATGGATGCTTGGGGTGGATACTCAATCATACGTATGCTGAGCAGTGGATGGTTGGGGTGGATACTCGATCGTAGTTATACTGAGCGGTGGGTGGTTGGGGTGGATACTCGATAACAGGTATACTGAGCCGTGAATTATAGGGTTGTAAACTCGATCGTTGGTATACTATACGGTGGAAAGTTGGGGTGGATACTCGATCATAGGTATACTGAGCGGTAAATATTATTATTTGGCTTATAAAAACTCCTCTGAGGACTACTTTCACGACCATTCGATTTATTCCTGCCGTTAATGCGACGTATGACTGTGTGGTCTGATATAACGTAGCCGCATCCTGACTAGTATCAGTAAATACCAAGTGTTTGGATGAATCAGAAAAGAACACACATTGTCATGGCGCTGATCAATTTACATATGACGATTTACACGCAGCACCAAATATCGCTGTTCTTAGCCCTCTCTCCCTGGCACAGATGTTTCAGATTAACATGCTATCAGTTGCTGCAGTACCCATTAACGACAACAGGATGGTTAGGGTTGAGAACTCTGCTCACTTAGGAATGATAAAAAACAGCCCACTTTGGGGTCATCAAGAGATGGGTTAGAGATGATGAAAGGCACAACTAGTGATGATATACACACTCATTTATGGATGATTAAACCAGGCAGTTTATTGACTGGACGCAGAAAGCCAAATGGTGCCTCCTATTTATGATGAGCCACCAGCCTAGTTGTATCATCACATGGAGACTTGGACAAGAGGGAAGCGAGTCAGATCTATGGCGTATATCATGTGTATGCAGTTTTGTCATTACCGTCGGTTAACACGAGAAGTGTAGTGAATGCATTTAGAACTCGCAGTACGCTCTCGTATGTACAAGAGATTATTGTTGATGGTGTGATTAAACAGTGCACTCCCTTATGTACAAGAGATTGCTGTTGCTGTCTAGACAAAACATTGCACTACCTTATGTCCAGCAGATTATTGTTGATGATGTGATAAAACAAAGGGTCCAAGTGGCATTCCCTACTCACGACGAATGCAACATTGTGCTTTACTTTGTAATTTCTGTACATTTATGTGGCAATCATTTATAACGATGAGCCCATATTATATAAATATATATATATTTATATATATACATATATCCATATATATGTATATATATATAAATATAAATATAGATATATATATATATATATATATGTATATATATATATATATATATATAGATATATCATATATATATATATATATATATATATATATATATATATAGATATATATATATATATATATATATATATATATATATAGATATATATATATCTCTATATATATATATATATATATATATATATATATATATATCTCTATATATATATATATATATATATATATATATATATATGCGGGGCGAGATTTACATCGCCTACATAACCCTACCGGGGTTAGGAAAACAAGACGTGTATAAGTGGCGCTGTGGAGTTAATCCAAATGCCTATTTTAAGACGTACTTTGTTTTAGTTCATTGTAGCTGAACTTCATATAAGCATGTGCATTAAAATTGTGAACAATTGCCATTTGTTTCCTCCATATCCATTTCCAACGTTGCAAAGGTCGTGTACATTTAAGTAGCTGAAAGTGGAACAGCTATTAAGACACACGAGTGGCACATTACCCTGCAAAAGTAATCCTGGTGGTTTGTACATAAAGAATGACTGTGCAATATTCGGATAATAAAGCGACATAAATACATATATATATATATGGAAAGGAAATTTTGACAAACGATATCCTTAATTTAATCCATTGAGTGCATTTAATCAAACGTGACCTCTAAACTATCGATCGACGTAGGAGGTATTAGTGGCTGCTGATTAGGGGACTAATTGATTTTCGCGACGGAATACAGGACTGCGATTGCGATTTAGACATAACAGAGCATTAATAACTCTTATTGGACTAGCTTAGGCGAATTATGTGATGATTTATGTTTGTGCATAAGCGAAAATATGTACCTTTGATTGCTAGTGCAATGACTGACAACGCATGCCCGATATCTAGCCAATTGAGGGGCACGCGCGGTAGATAGAGGTTGGTCTTGTTTCAGCCTAGTGGGAATTTTACTAACTCGCCTTCGCAAATGCGGGAAGTAAGGCAACATAACGAGGCAGAATGTAAATTGCTAGTAAAATATGCCTTAATTGTGCCGGCACAACATTTACATCCATTTACCATTTTGCACTGAGAATTTGGTCATAACAGAATGATTGCTTTGAACTGTATCAATGTGGCTGCGATAATCATGAGAGAGGCGGTTTGTGTAGATTAATGCTCTCTTCGATGCCGGAAAATAACAAACCTGATCCCCCAACAGCAATCACACCGAAACATTGGCCATTTTGTATGATAATGTTGAGTACATTACGATAGACAGGGTCGTAACATTTGTGATCTAAAGGTAACTTGGTTTACTAGATACCATTAGTCGAAAGGGTGCCATCAATTATTTGAGCTTGTGAAGTAGATATATGTACTAAGCTGAGCTTCATGTGTTACCTTCGGACCCCATGATACAGCGATGGAAACTTACCCTTATAAGCTAAAGAGGTGCCCTGAGCAGATTAATCAATTGAATATCGACGTGGGCGATGAGTTGCAGCCCTGCCAAAGCGTTGATCTAGCAAAATATATCATATTAATATAGTTGTAGCCGCCACCAAACCATAGACTGCTTGATAGTCTGCCCCCACAGCAAAACAATATATATACATATATATATATATATATATATATAAATATATATATATATATATATATAATATATATATATATATATATATATATATATATATATATATATATATAAATAAATTTATATATATATGTGGATATTTATATATATATATAAATATATATATATATATATATATCTATATATATATATATATATATATATATATATATATATATATATATATATATATATATATATATATATATATGTGTATGTGTGTGTGTGTGTATGTGTGTGTGTGTGTGTGTGTGTGTGTGTGTGTGTGTGTGTACCTTACTCACATAATATAAAAGTAAAGCTCCCATTGTACGCGGTTTTCTGTGCATGGTCGTCCCAATAACGTTCACCGCTTACCAACTGGCGATTACTGTCAATCAAAACTCGCATCATTAGCAAAATTACCGAGTGATTATTGTTCTGACAGATTCCATGCAAGCGCTTCCAACTTGACCAGGAGAGTGATCTCGGTGATGACTATCTGTGACAAAGCGCATTTCAGGAGTTCAGATAATCTGGGTGGTGATAAACTAGGCTGCCAAATAATGCGGACTTGAGTGGCAGATCAAAATGGACTGTCTCTGATTGCATGAATGACGAGGGATTCCGTGACTGAGTAATGTAATATGACCCACGGTCTGATAAGCAAAATATATAACACATTCAAATTTTGCGTCGCTGATGTTCGTTGTTTGCTAGAAGGGATCCCATCCCATTGCTATTGGCAATCCAAACCAAAACGACCCTTGCCGTTCCGGAGAAGTAATGACCAATTCATCGCAAAAACCAACTTAAAGAACTTAGCCTTGCAGTGATTTCCTTTTTATTCAACCAACGCTCGATCATCCTGGAGGCAACTGCTTTATTCATGGTTTATAGGCAATCTAGCGCCTATATTTGGAAGACGCTTATAGCGGAGAAAAGCTCTCCACAGATGTTTCACCTACATCGCTTTTATTTTCTCTCCACGTGCCGCCATCTACCTTGGCTGACTTGCACATCATTATTGTGGTGTGTCTACAGGACAAAGACAACGGAATATCTCTTGCTATCCCAAGTGTGCACTTGTATGCAATCTGGTACTGTTAACTGAATGGCAGTATCATGGTCCTACCATACGATAAGGGCAACGATATGTCCCTTGTTCTTAACATTTAAAGAATCGTTGTTATTGTTTTTGTAGTTCATTTTCCTGGTGATCAACTGGATTTGCAGACAAAGTAATCAGCTATCTGTGGGTTTACAGTTTTTGCGGGCCAAAATATGACCAGATCAGATGCTAAAATCAGATAATTGCTCCCAGGATGAACGGTATATAATGCCATCATATTATTTCATTACCTACATATTGACGAAATTTCACATTTTGTGCATCGAACGACGTTATACTGAGTGTGAAATAACAGTGGACAATCATCCCTTTCGCTTTTCTATCATTTGTGGCAATTTCGTAGACATGAGCATCATTTAATCAAACGTCTACGGTACTTTACGACCAGTCCTGTCATTGCAATGTCATTCCTACCTGTATCAGAGTGAAATATGAACATGAAACATGACGAAATAACACAACTTCACATCAAAATACGTTTGTATTTGACCTCAAATGCACAGCTGGGATGTGACATTGGTTGCCCTATCGTCAAGTTCGGATAGACTTATCAAGGACAACCCGATTAATGCATGATGTCTCATGGTTTGTGACGTCATGATGTTTGATCCCCGCAAGTGCCAAGTGTGCCTTGCAGACCCCACATGGTAGATGTGTTAGCATCAACCATTTTCATTTCACTAGCATCGTGTGCGTTCTTCGTCCCAGTAGCGTGGGTTTTGCAGCTCGATCTTGTCAGCGGGTTTGTGCTGGTGTAGCGCTGGCACACAAGGGTGGCTGCCCAAGCAGCACATTTATCCTCATCCATCACCGATATCATATCATTGTTGAAAGTGACGTAAAATACCAATATCACCATTACCATGACCGGATATATTTACAACATATTGACCTATTATACAAATTTGAAAAACGATTTATAGTGAAACAATTAATCCAAACAAATTGATCCATTGCACCTTTATGCTCATTTCAATGTGAATCTATGACGATCTACGTTTGCTGAGAGGAATAATCTGATAAAGCTATTGACAATATCAACCCTAACTGTCCTTGCATTTAGGGCAAATAAATGACTGATTAATCTAAAAATACCGGATGAAGGAAATAAATATCGTGGTTATGTCCCTTGAGCCTATTATTACACTCTGAAGGTCCGACCTTCTTATTCAATGCTATGCTATTCACGAGGCCCGAACTCCCATGTTTGGACGAAGCCTACAGAGAAGACAAATTTATACCTACATTTTTTCCTCTGCTTTCCATGTGCCGCATTCTACCTAGGCAGACTTGTATATCAGTACCGTGGTGTGATTACAGGACGAGGACATGTGAAGCTATCTTGTTATTCAATATTGCAGTATGTACGGCAAATACCAGTTTTTGTTATTATTAAATGTTAGTAGTGGTCTCTATTTCCAAATTATTGAGGGGCAATTGTCTAATAATGCGCTATCATTAGTGGTCGATAAGAGGTAAAATATTATGGCATGGTGTCACAGAAGGCAAGCGGAGCAGATTTGCCCTCCCACACGAAACAGAAAAACATAAAGATTTTAAATACTAGAAAAATTCATTTGCTCTTTTAATGCATATGTATCTCGTTTGATCGCTAAGATTGCAGGGTTAACCCTAGAACAAGTTTGTCTATCGACCACCCATGCCAAGCGACGCATATCATTCTTATAAACATCTTCCTGAAACGTGATGATTGCAATTAATGAGTTCTATTACGACCCTAGACTGCACCAGTATGTTGTGGTCTGTAAGATAATGGCTGCAAGTGACTTAACCCCCGTGAACTAAAGTAATTGGCATATATATATATATTGACTAGATATAATTATAGGCCAGTGAATATAGTCATGTAGGTAAATAAACTAAATATTCGCTTCACCATGCATTCTGAAAATATCTCTAGTTCAACATATTACAATCCAAATATCTGGCGACGGAAAATATGAATAGAGTATATTTTTTTATAATTGCTGTGTCGTTCAAAACATATGACATTTCAAAGCAGTTCTTATTTTAAAACAACCGCAAGTTAAAGTAATACAGTCCTCTTATGATAAGTTTCGTACTACATGTTTTCGTTGATAACAGATTTTGACATAGAATGCATAATTTTTAGACTACATTTCTCTAAACGTTACATTTTTTAGAAACTTTTCTTCGAACATTATAAAGCGTTATAGTTGTGGTCGATTACCAATTTGCTTACATCGTGTTATATTTTAATGCTTTTAGTGCTTTTTACAGAAAATACCGATGGTACAAGAAGGGTTATAGGATGTTATGCTATTATGTAAATACTGATTTGCCTTGTATCTTAAATGCATATAGTGGCTATTATGCAGTGCTTCTGTGATAATCTTTCTTTTTTACTTTTCACACTTGATAACGTAAAAACACGCAGGGGCAGATTCGGCACTTTGATGAAGTTCTCGAGTGACCGTCAGATTCGGCCAAGGCTCGATTCCTATAACAACTAAATATCATTATTTTCCATAAGTTACATTTTATAATGGTATCATTCCGCGGGAAGGTTACATTGAATGGAATAACATTCAAGCAGGGCCACTCCCTAACAGTGCTAGTGTTGCACATTTGCTAAGAATGTTATCAACACTTATGTTATGGTTAGCTATACTCTATTCTGCAGGTTACTTTAGATACGGCCTCTGCCTCAAACGCCAAGGTTTGAGAGAGGGTTTAAGACCTCAACTATTTACGAAAAATGCTTTACCTTCATTTTTCTCTTCTCTCCGCATGACCAAATCTATTTTATCAAATCGTATATCAATCTAGTTTTTCTAGCTCATTTATCAAATATAGTTGACTACAAATATAATCCATATCGTTTTAATGAAAGTTGCTTGCCATACACCTTGGAGAGTTATTGCAGGTGTGAAATACATTAGCAGTGGATCGCAGCTATCCGCCAGCACATTTGCTTTTAAATAGACTGTCATCAACTCCTTGGTGTGTGATCGGCCATACTGTGCTTCCAGGCAGAAATAATCATACTGAGCGTAATAAATAAAACGAGTTGGTAGTGTTTACGATAATACTATGTGTATGTATTGTTGTGCGCAGCTTGGAAACCTTAATAACTACAAGAGAGTCTATATTAAGTCTAACGCTAATCCGCTGCATATACAGATGTTATGATACGTGTACGATTGAATTTTCCTTGCATTGATTATATTTTCGTGGAAACACGATCCACACTGCCATGGACAAATCGGCACAGCTATGTATGACAGTTGTGACAACTTAAGCCATATTGAGTGGATTCTGACAGACCTCATATCTAGGTACTAAATTGCTCTCCATGATTTTATTTCAATAAAGTGCAGTCGTAGAATTTGTTTGGGTACGACCGCCTTGCACTGTTCAGCTTATAATTGAGGTGCACATTCATTAAACCATTAAGCAGTTTAGCAGGGATGCATCAGATATCATAGATAGATATTTTGGTCTAATATATCAACAATTCGCACAATATGCTTCCGGTTCATTTGCATGCGGACCTGATATCATTTGCTTTTGATCAGCCTTTGCATTCGAGCGACCGAAAGCGCGTTGCGTGTTTTGCACCTTAAAGGTTAAAATATCCCAATAACATATTTTTCAAGAGCTGCGAACACCATAATTCCTGCAACCCATTATTTGATTATAAGGTTTTTGTGAAATACGAGACATCAAAAGCTTGCTATAGCCTCTTCGATCAAGTCTGCAGTTGAGTGAGTTCGCTGTCTTCATGAACACCTCCCGGGTGTAATTAGGCCACTAATTAAAAGCATGTTTGTCGGATGTGCCGCCCAGATCGAGGTGTAATGGAATACCACGGTTATGCATAACAACTTGTCCCGAAGAATAGACTTATGGCAAGGACACGGATCAGAACGTCATCAGCATTTAATTCGAAAACAGCATCTGGGATGTGTTATCAGGCGATTTACAATTTTGTAAAGGACAGATTTATTGTATTTTGTTGGTATTGCCAATATCTACTTGACTCAATTACATAGGCTGTTTCACAATAACAGCGGGAAATATGATATAACATGACTGTTTGAACCTCTCGAACCTTTAAATCAGAAATGCTTGATGCAGCAGTAGCTATGTTTTTGGTAATGTATACCTTGGCGGCAGAGATAGTAGGGTCGATGTCGGTTTAAGCCATCCATCCCATAATCGTATTGGAAATAAGGTAATTCGACCTTGATGAACGATATCAGACCCATAATGACTGCTCTTATCGCCAGACTAGCTTTATTAGACACCGGCTGTTGACATATGACGCCTCGTCATGTCTGAATGATCTGGATTGGATACACCCAGCATTATTTAATGACACAGGCGAGTGGTACACTCGGTTGTGTTGCCGCTATGATTTCTCGTCACGATCTGCATTCCATAATCTTTGAGTATGATATGTAAGTGTGATATATGATGAACATTTTAACCATGCTGCCAACAGAAACCATTTGGTTTGGCCACAAATAGTAGAGTGTTGACAGCGATGGAGAATGCAGACGATGGCATCTTGCTGCTATCTCCACCGACACTGACATGATCTGCAGCTTAGAATAAGGCATGGCACTATATAATATGGTATTATATAATAAAGTATGATAGAACTCCTTTTGTATACATATGCACGACGATAATAGTTCAAAATCATTAATATTATTACAACACACACGTGGTACATGCATTTCCCAACCCATGGTTAAAAACAGCTCAATGCAGCATTCCATTTGATACTTACAAACGACCTCATGTCCTGCATTTTTTAAATACCCTCTTAATAGAGCTCTAGCGGTAGTCATTTGACCACAGCTTGCCCGGTAATAAGGTATCAAATAACGCTGAATTTTAGTGCTATTGCCGTGAGTTCAAATTGGTACTGTGAGTTTATGAATGCAACATAGATAAAAGCAAATCAAGGTTTAGCAACATCACAAAGAAGATTGCCTTGTAAATCAATATAGCATAACAATCCTGGCAGAGATAGTTGAAGAAAGTAACTCCCAGCCGGTTATCATTCACTCTAAGGCAGGTCATCATCCGAACTGACTTTAACACGATCTTAGCCATAGCGTTGGAAGGAAGAGGTGAATCGGTTATGTTGGCATAATGATAGATTCTCTCGACAACCTTCAACCATGTTAAACATTTAAGATATAATAAGCCCTGAGGTTGGATGAGATATTAATGTGCTTATTGCATGTAAACACACTATGGTGTAGAATCAGGTCAACCGTAGGCGACAACCTTGCTGACTTGACAATCCTGCATAACTCCTGTGATCATTATATGAGTTCTTAGTCGAGAAGAATCGTGCTATAAATCCTATTATAGTCCGAAATATATTGCCCCTGTGATATACGTGACACGCCTGCTAGGATCATTACACATACGAACGATAGGTAATTGCATCCTCCATGTATGAGAGCGAATGGAAACCAGCAAACGCTGTAAACTGGTTGCGATATCAGTTTTTATTATTTCGTCAATGCCGTTTTGTTGCTATTTGCACCTTTTAGATAGGATTGAAAGTCTTTCTTTGTTCTCCGAATCGTACAGACGATGCTTTTCACAATTTTGGGAATCAGTTATCTGTATCCTCTTATTTTTCCCGTTACAATATCATGTTGAAAACAACGTGTGTAAATGGTTCAGTTTATTTCAGGAAAATGTCGAAACCAATACGATGGTCAATACCATATAGTCTAGTTGACTTCCCATAGAGATTCAGATGCAGCCCTGGTAATATCCCACCAACAGCAGTTGCATTTGTCACAATCGAGTTTTTAAATTGCTATGTTTGTATATAGGATGCCGGTGCTGCTGTGGCTCAGCTGTTGTTGTTGTGGCTCATCTGTTGTTGTTTTGGCTCAGCTGTTGCTGTTGTGACTCGGCTGAAGGCACCAAATGCATCCAAATGCATCCGCCATGGCATTATCAGTACCTATCGTGACACATTGCAAAGACAACACAAAAGGCATTTACGAGTGCTACCATGAAGTGTGTTACAATGTTAAAAATAGTTGTTTTCCGCGAACAACAAACATCTGAGCTGGGTATCATTGACTACACAGTCAGACAAGCAGGAACTAACCCATATGTGATTCGATTGCGGCAGAGACAATTGCAGCATTCTCACACGGTTAATCAGCAATAAATGTTAGGTTTCATCGCCAATTAAACCCTGTAACGAATACAATAATGTCTATTCGCTCAGCTCTCTGCCGAAATTAAATTCAGCTCTCAGAAGTTAATGCAGCCACTTGCTTAAAGAATAGCGCGTTCTCAAGAACACTACGAGCTTGTAAGTAGAGACCTTGTTTTAAACAATATTCATCACCGATGCGCATTTTTATCAGTATTCATCCCTGTAATTAAATGTAATGCAAGGAACAGAACAAAATGCATGCAACGAAAGTGGCAATTTTGCGATCCAAGCTCCGTTTTTATGGCATATCTATCACCCATGTAAGACTAGAGCTATGACTGCGGTGAGCGAGCAGAATCGGGAAACAAATGCACTTGGAGCTATCCATAGCTTTAACATATTTTGAGGAGGATTGAGTTAGTACTCATCTGAGTGACTGGAGCATCCGGGAAATTTTTTCACAAAGTGTGTGATGCTTCTTCATCTGATATATGACATCTTGAACATGCCTAGAGTGAACCTTTGCACAATGGACATTTAATTTGCTTAGAAAATTACGGAATATAATGTGTTCGATGTGCAATATGGTAATTGCAGTTATCTTGAGGCTTGTGTTGTTCCCAAATGGAGCCACGATGGAGATCTATTTATTATTATATTGGGATCAAGAAAGTCAACGCAAATTACCGTCAATGCATAGTCACGAGCAGCTTAAGATTGATTCGAAAACCAAACAACTGTGATTAGGTGGGGTTATAGCTACATAAGACATCATGGTCTTCCATCGTGCGCATAGATATGACAGACGAATGTTTGTTCTACAGTGTCATGTAAAGCACGCATCATTTCAGTACAGTAGTTCAATAGCGCGTACGCGCGTAAATGAAGACTTTTACTGCTCTATTGGGCTGTATAATACCTTGGGCGTAACGAAGGCGCAAACCAAATATGCATGGCTTTCAAATGTGCTGTATATGTCATGTGTCGAATGAAACACCTTGCAAAATTCGAGTATTATTGACCCTGTGAAATGTTGGACAGTTTTACTTAAATTTATGTTGTACTTCTCAACATGATTGACTTATGCCCGTGTATTGTGTAATGCAAATTTGTAAACTAGCAACTTAAATGAACAGGATAATGTACTCCATCAAGCCTCCATCGAACTATGTATGGGATATACAGCTTGTATCTATATTCATGTATAAGCCAGAGATAAATCAGATTCTTCCTTTTTGTGCCCAATCTGACCGACAGTGGCAGATGAGGCACTCTTAAGACAGTAAATATATCAGCATAATTTCAATACCTGGGGCATCTGAGCGAAGTTATTTAAAATGCCGAAGCATTGTCGTAACTTTATGTGCATTAATGACCGCCGAACTGTACACTATTGACCCGACAACTTAAGCATTGTAACTGTTAGCGAAGGTTCCTGGTGGAGGTGCAGTAAGAGCAATGTATCTATTACCTTAGATGTAATAACTCTACCCCAAATCTTTCCTATGGACTTGCTTGTTCCCTCTACTGCAAACAAGATATTAATGGTTTAGTTGGCGCTCGTAACAGTAATCAAATAAACAACATTGTTGCAATCGGCTACTTCGGCATATTGCAAATGTTTTAAAGGCTGGTGCATTAGTCTATGACGTTGACGACGCGACGTAACAGTCCGTGGTTTAACCAGTTTTACCAATATGTGCAACTATGGAGGCCAATGCGCCCAGTGACATTCTTTGACTATAAATGACGTTAG
The DNA here is from genome assembly GCA_034190875.2 of Urechis unicinctus. Classification (NCBI taxonomy): domain Eukaryota; kingdom Metazoa; phylum Annelida; class Polychaeta; order Xenopneusta; family Urechidae; genus Urechis; species Urechis unicinctus. The sequence continues at coordinate 57,678,521 of CM067358.1, read as the reverse complement.
ACATCATTAATCATATCATCTCTGTCAAAAGAAGGACCATTAATGACACATTATGCTGACATTAGAGCCTTGTCGAT
>CM067358.1:57365944-57673444 GCA_034190875.2 Urechis unicinctus | reverse complement strand
AACCATTTGTTGCCAGGTGATTTTGCGGTGCTTTGATAGTGCGTCAAATGTCTTCAGGTAACATATACACTGCTAACACAGAAACAAACCAAGATAAATGTTTGAATATAATATTGCTAAGTGCATAAGTATATTTAAGAACTGCTTCCATCTGAAAAACAAGACACAATTAGTAGAGGAATCTTTGTTTTGATGGTCCAATAAGTAAAAAGAAATATTACAGTATCGTTCTTCGCTTCAGATTATTGACAAATAACAGACTGCGTTTATATTATGACGTATTCTATAAATGACAATGATTTAGCTCTAGTATATTTTGTTCATTAAATAGCGCTTATTACACCTAGTTTAAGTTGAGGTAATTGTAAATATTCAAGTATAAGAAATGTGCCTACGTTATGCGGAATTTCGCACAGCGAGGAAGTATAATCTTCGTTTGCTGCCAAAGTTGATTCCAATTAAGTGTAAAGAATAATGTCCCTTTTAGTAACGCCTGTCGTAAGTCAAATATCCGTGGTTTCACAGAGAGAGCTGAATCATAACTAACATGTTTTATGTCGCCGAGGCAATGAATCATGTGGCACCTCTCTTATACGTTTCCAACTGTAGAACGGATAGACAGAGCTTTTTTACTTTTTCTCGGTTGGTTTTCCAACATTAAGCGACGGTCACGCTAAAACATACCATCAATATCTTGAAAAGCACACACGGTGAAATATAGAAGGAACGAAATGGATCTAGTGTTACTGAGTTGCTGCATATGAGTATAAAAGATTGACACCTATTCATAATATATAGGCGCTCTATGGCTGCGTTTGTTTTTGTGATTGTGCTGTGTGACAGTGTCATTGTGTGGTAAATGAAACGAAATGTACAGAGCGGCTATATTGAATTATACATCTTTGTTTTTAAACGTTTCTTAATGGTGTGTGGTGGTGGGAGGGAGGGAGGAGAGAATATGGAGGGAGGGAGGGAGGGAGGGAGGGAGGGAGGGAGGGAGGGGGAGGGAGGGAGGGAGGGAGGGAGGGAGGGAGGGGGAGGGAGGGGGAGGGAGGGAGGAGGGAGGGAGGGAGGGAGGGAGGGAGGGAGGGAGGGAGGGAGGGAGGGAGGGAGGGAGGGAGGATGTATGTACACTATGGAAGCAATATCAGCATGAGACATCCCATCTGTATCTTCCATAAAAAATGAGAAATGATATTGCAATTCACTGTACCAGACTTGGTATTGTGAGTTCTTTGGAGTAGTGAACGATCAATGTTCCACCAATTGGCGATTTCTATGCCATTGACAAATAGCACGAGCTAAACATGACAAATAAGCCAGGTAACGCCCCATGTATTCATCATTGAGGGTCTATGACCTCAGGGATATCAATTAAAATTAGCTGCGGTGTGAAGCATGGAAACATCAATATTGATGAGAGCTCGTTTGTCATTTGGTGGGGGGAGATAGATGTTGTGTGGGTGTATAACATAGCGGATAGTGTATTGAGTCAACACTAACGTACACCACATGAAAAGCTGCAGACGCGGTATTATATGATTAGCATGGAAGTATAAAACACATTCAATGACTTAGTCAATGTGATATGAAAAACGGTACGATAAACATCAACAATCAAACAAACAGTGACAAACGGCGCTTTTCACCGTATTGCAAAGTAATTCGCTGATGATATTTGTTTGCTGAGAGAAAATAGCTCCTCCTATTCTTATTTGGCAATCTCTACCCTAGCTACCATTGCCATTGCAAGGGTAGTGACTAATTCATCACCAAAATTATATTAAAGAATTACACCTCGTGGTTATTTCCCTTTGGCCAATTCATTACGCTTTGGTCCGACCTTTCTATTCAATGCAAAATCCTCCTAAAGCAGCTGTAACCTTGGTTTGGATGCAAATTAACGTCTCTCCTAAACAATGGCAATCAGAATATTACATATTTCTTTCTGCCCACTAAAGGTTAAATTTTACTGTTATTAAGTTGTGGACATAACATAACGAGCTGCTGGCATTATATGTTAGTTAGGATAGATATTATTTCATTTATCAAAATACATTGCCCTGAGTACGCTTAACCATTCGTTTTCACTTGCCTCTGGTAAAGAATAATGTGAGCTCGAATAGCAACCTACGCAGTTAACAACTCTGGCATTTCCGTAAGTTGTCTTTGCTACGTGAAGTCACCCATTATAGGATTGTACATCACCGTCTGAGCTAGTTTGTGATTGATGGTGCTACTCACCGCCAATTTTTCATTGATGGTGCTACTCAACGAAAATCATTCATTGATAATGTTACTCGGCGCCAATCTTTAGTCGATCCAACCACTTGTGAAATGTAACTGACATTGTGGGCTCTTAAAAACCAATACACAAAGAGACGAGCTTATTTCATTGGCATTGTCTATTAACTTGCAGCCAGCTTCAAATATTGATCTGTTTCATGGCAAAGTTCTTAAAAGAGACAATTACCTAACCTTCGATGCTTCAGAAATCGGCCAAGCACCACGCTGGATACTGTGAAGGAAATTTTCATAGGATATATTTTTATTTTGTTGATTGACAGAAAAACGATGCGCTTATTAATTCTGAGCAATTACTATGTCATGTCAAATATTGTAGGTTTAACTAAATTTGTTGGAAGGAATATCATATTTTACAAAAAGCAGATAGTATCATATTTCAAGTACATGGTTAACAAAAAGGGTAAGCCCAGAGCAGCATAAGGCCATACAAAATGACCATACAAAATGACGTATATTTTATTATCTTTCATATTTCAAGTATCTTTCATGGTTAACATGAAAAGGGTAAGCCCAGACAATATTGATAGATAGTATCATATTTTACAAAAAGCAATATTAGGCATACAAAACGAATTATATTTCAATTATCTTTCATGGTTAACACGGAAAGGGTAAGCCCAGAGAATATTGAAACATAGTATTATATTTTACAAAAAGTAATATTCCTTCACGGCAATTCAGAAGTATAGCTAAAAGGCAAAGTACAGAAAATTGGAAACGACTTGGTGAACTGAATAAAGTATCAATCCGGAGTAGAATGATAGTGTCAGAGGCAAAACTAGGGAGAAATGATATATATTGGTTGCGGATCCATACGCTTCCTATAGCGATGTTGCCCTCACTGAGCGTATCTGTGAGCATTTACTGCTACATTATCAGGTCGCGGACTGACCGCAGAACGAAGTACGTACCTCGATCGAGGTATGTATCTCGTTCCAAGTACGGCGCACCTCGATTGAGGTACGCATGATAGTCGTGCCACCGCCCTCTGCTGTTTTGCATCTTATGACATTATTTTCTGCACTGTGATTGGCTTTGAACGACTTAATTATGCAAATATAGTATGGCCTACATTTGGAACCAAATCTGTTGTTGTGAGCGATATCGGGCGTTCACTAGAAGAGTTTTGACATCCATTATTCGACAGCGACTGCAAGTTTTTCGACTTTCATGATTAAAATTTTGTACACACACCAACATAGCAGAGGTATGGTCTATGTTTTCTCATTTACAATTATATCATCTTATTATACATTATATGTTATTCAAAATTCTATGGCATATTAATGAGCTACCGCTAATAATATAACACCCCTTTTCTGAAACAATGGCATATTGATGCGTTCGTACTTAAATCGAAGTATGGTGTACTTCCTTTTGAATTGGTGCCATAGTCTGATAGTAGATCGTATACAGATAAAAGAATGACACATGATTCATACGACCGAACCGCAGGTCGAATGTAGCCTTTCCTGGTGGTGCTCTTATATAAGATAATTTGTTTTAGAAATTTGAAACCTTGTACTTATGAAGTGACATAGCCCCAGCATAGTATACATATAAATCAACAAAACGTCGCGCACGGCTTGAAGTGACAATGTCAGTTATTCCAACCAAATATGATTTACTCTGTTAATAGAGGGTGATATAAAAAATCTCACAAGAATTGCTGGTTTGTGTTGTGTACTTAAACATTGATTATAATATTTAATGTTATGTATTTCACTAGACAGTGTCCGAATTACTTTGGTTTTTTCAAGAATTGAACAGCTATTGGCCATGCCATTTTCAAAACGGTGTGCTTCTGGAAGCCTTCATTCACAATGAGGATGTTTGGAAACTGGAAACCTGGTGTCAAAGACAAACTGTTGGATTCGGTTGAAAAAAAAAAATCTGTCCATTACACAAAAACTGCTCCTAAGTTCTGTCAATCATGCGTAGAATTTATATCGCCACTTACACATGCTCTCTGAATTACAAAAGTAACTAAATTGTTAATACTTTAGTCAATGTGTGGATCAAATTGATGCAACCACGCTGGCATGAGTGATGGGATAATAACACGGCCAGAAGTTCTATTTTTCAGTTCATCTCTTTCATTGCGTTGGCAAATATGGTCCTCAGCCGAAACCTCTTGCGCAAATGTTCAAACATGCTCCATTGTCATATGTATTGAATACTCACGGTCGCAGTGCTCTAACGTGACCTCATTCTAGGGTTAATTGCTTTGATGAGCGGTTCACGTTGAGTACAGCCTAGTCTGCGTCTTAAACTCCTGGGGTTCGGCTTCACTTCTCGCCCTATAATCTACAACAAGACAAGGTCTCAAACTGGCGCGGTCGAATATTCGTTAGACACGTTCTTTAATCTTCGTAACAGCCCCTGCTTCACCCACAAACGCAAAGGATTGACCTTAGTTGAGCACGTCTGGCTCATGAAACTGTCTTGTGATAAGCCCACTCGGTTTTATGTGACGTCATGTACATTGTTGTGGTCTGCGTCCAATGAGAACACACTGAATGTCTTCTGGAATTAGGGGGCGTCCCACAAGTTCAAATTGGCACCACAGCAAGCGCTTTAATCGCTTGGCTGCATGATAGTATGTTTACGTAATACAGTCAGTTAAAGGGACCAGTTGAGTTTCTGCTTCTCTCGCTGACTGTATGGTAATACAGTCAGTTAAAGGGACCAGTTGAGTTTCTGCTTCTCTCGCTGACTGTATGGTTAAGGGTGCCGCTCAACGTAAAACAACAAATCGGGGTGTTAATGCGTGCCCGGCTCATAAAAATCAATCGTCAAGTTGGACAAGTTGACTAGGCAAGTCACTTGTCCGACATGACAAATCATTTGATGTCGAACCCTTCCTTACCCATTCCAAGCATTGCATGGAGAGCAGTAGCGACTGTAGCGCGTGTTCTAGGGTTTCCGTTGGAGTCATTTCCATGGTTATGCAACAGCAAATACTTCATTTCACGTGAAAAGAGGTGTAACACGGAGCGTACCAAAACAAATATGGCGCCGTATCTTCGGAAAATGTGACATTGACCAATAAGAGACTTAAAAGTTACCGAATGACACGGCTTTTGATTGGTAGCATCCCAAATCCGCGATGACAGTCCAGTTTAAGAAGTCTTGTCAGCCTAGACCTTCCAACTTGACCAGGAGAGCGATCTCATTGATGACTATCTGTGACAAAGCGCATTGCAGGAGTTTACATAATCTGGGTGGTGATAAACAAGGCTGCCAAATGATAAAGGAATAAGTGTCGGATCAGAATGGACTGTCCATGAATGAATGAATGAATTCTCATTAACATAGGCAGCCGAAGTCCAGTAAATATGACCCACGGTCTGATGAGCAAAAACAATCACGCATTAATATTTTGCGTCGTTGAAGATCGTTGTTTGCTAGGAGGGATCCCATCCCATTGCTATTGGCAATCTGAACCACAACTACCCTTGCCGTTCCGGAGAAGTCGTGGCCAATTCATCACAAAAACCAACCTAAAGAACTTAGCCTTGCAGTAGTTTCCTTTTTGTTCAATGCTAGATCATCCTGGAGCAACTGCTTTATCCATGGTTTTATAGGCAATCTTTGGAAGACGATTACAAAGGAGCAAAGCTCTCGACCTATGTTTAATAAAACATCGCTTTTATACTCTCTCCATGTTCCGCAATCTACATTGGCAGACTTGTACATCATTATCGTGATGTAGGTTCAGGACGAGGACAACGTCTCTTATTATTCCAACTGCGCACTTGTATGCAATCCGGGAATGTTAACAAAATGGCAGTATCACGGTCCTATCATACGATAAGGTAAACGATATATCTCCTGTTCTTAACATTTAAAGAATCGTTGCGATTTTTTGCGTAATTCATTTGCCTGGTTATCCACTGAATTTGCAGACAAAGGAATCAGCCCTCCTGTATGTTGACAGTTTTTCAGTATAATTATAGAAATAAATTATGTAGCGCTTTGCAGTAATCCTGCGGCACATTGTGTTTTAACTACATGGTTATCGACTCCTTGGATGATAATCGGCCAGTCTGTGCTTCTAGTCTGCATAAGACATTCTTGGGAGGGGAAGGGAAGGAAATATGGTTCGCGTTAGCGTCGTAGATTGGAATAGTATTCGCTAACTATGCGTGCTCAACCCAGTTTTATTGTGACTCAACCATATCAGCTGCAGATAGTTATATCAAATATGATCGATTCACTGTTTCTTTCATTGGTGATGTTCGAGTGAGAACAGGATCCACAGTGTCATAGTCGAATGGCCACGTCCACGCATGGCAGACTGTGAAAGTGAACACTGTTACTGGAAGCCACGCATTGTTCCAATGCGGACGTTAACACTTTGTTGGCTAATTTGATGAAATAAAACGGAAATACAGCAGTTCGGTACGGCAAGGCTACAGCAGAAATGATGCGTATTCTGAGCTCAATTCTAGCACCATATTGTTTTTATTGCACAAAACTCAAACACAACATCTGAATATATGCAAACGACCAAGCTTCCTGCATTCCATTGTGGGGCTTTTGATGAAAAAGAGACAACAAACGCCCGTCCAAGGCTTGTAAAGTCAGCTTTTTAACAAGCGTAGCACCGCACTTGATGCCTCCCGGAAGTAACTAGATTACTGATTGGATGGAGGCATGCAATGCAAATGGTTGGTTGAGGATACCTATGGGTATAACCGGGGACAACCGTGAGGATCGATTTGGTATTTCTCTTTAACGCTCATATGTAAACTAATGCCACATTTATCATCAACCTCAATTTGCTTGGTTTCTGCAGCAAAGAAAATGAGCTTTGGATGTATTTACGTTTGAGATTTGTAGATACTGATTTATTATATCTAAACGTGCCCAACCAGCTTGTCGCATTATATGGCACTAACCATTTTTTCAAGTGGCCAGAATAAATGGACTCGTTCCAATGGTCTCCATTACGCCATGGATGAGGTTATGCGGAGGTTTTTGTGATGTCAGGTTGTTGAAATAATGAATAGAAATGTAAGAATATCCATCATGCTGATGATTGCAGTCAGGGGTTTTTCATCTTTGCTATTTCTCACTTAGATCATTTATACTTGCATTTACGTTTTTCTATTTTGTAGTTCGGACGCAACTATATATGACATATTGGATTTATGATTTATGGATTCATATTAAATCATTACCTACATAATGAAAAAAAATTCACATTTTGTGCATCGAACGACGTTATACCGAGTGTGAGATTGGACAATTTTCCCATTCGCTTTTCTATCATTTTTTTGCAATCTCGTAGACATGAGCATCATTTAATCATACGTCTCCAGTATTTTACGACCAGTCCTGTCATCGCGATGTCATTCCAGACTGCATCAAACCATCTTCACTTCAGATGGCGGTTTGTATTTGACCTAAAATACACAGCTGGGATGTGACATTGGTTGCCCTACCGCTCTTGTGACTGATGGGAATATACCTGATGGCAATCGAATGTTGCTCCCTTCAAGGTCGGATAGACTTATCAAGGACAACACGATTAATGCATGATGTCTCATGGTTTTTGACGTCATGATGTTTGATCCCCGCGAGAGCCAAGAGTGCCTCGCAGACCCCACGTGGTAGATGAATTAGCATCAACCATTTTCATTTCACTAGCATCGTGTGCGGTCTTCGTCCCAGTGGCGTGGGTTTTGCAGCTCGATCTGAGCAGCGGATTTGCGCCATTGTGGCGCTGGCATATAAGGGGAGCTGCCCAAGCATGACAATTTTCCTCATCCATCATCGATATCACATCATTGTGGAAAGTGACGTAAAATATCATTATTTCCATCTCCATGACCAAATTTTCTCACAACATATTGACCTGTTACCCTGCTGACGACTGGTAGCCATCCATCTACCATCCATGATATTATTTCAGTCAATGCATTTAATCTATTTTGGGACAATAATTGTGTTCTTGAAGAAAATGCAACAATGTACGTCGTAACTAAATAGACAAAGCAAATGTATCTCACCTTTGTGTAGAGGGGGCGAGTTGCTAGATAATACTGTCATGCATACCATGACAGTCAATGCTTATAAAACATATCTGCGTAACAAAAGTCTGAGAATAGCCATCATGTGCTCAATTTGATTTACGCTTATGACGCCACTGAAGGCAAGCTGCAGTAAAATTAGACAGGCATATTGACACACCAAACTTTTGTTTTGAATTTTGATGAGCAGTTTCTTACAGTGAAAGGCAAGACCTTTTAAATACATATTCTGCGCTAACATTAATTAAAAACTGATTATAGATTATACAAGTAGCCATGCTTCGAATGTAGCATAAGCTTATTCACATGATATTAATTATGGAAACCCAAGAATAAGCAGTACACGCCTGTGCGAATGTGTCTTACTCATATGCATGTATGTAACAATCGACGTAAGAGCAGTGAAATCTCTGTACTATGATCTATGGCTGCTAGAATTGTGACCACAGGAGGATTACCGTCAAGACCTTTTAAATACATATTCTGGTTACTTTTATTAAAAACCATTGTCGATTTATATCAGGAAGGCAACGTATCACACTGTCGGAAATATTGTTGTGAATGCTTCTTTAACTGCCTACAGTGAAATCCACTATGATCTATGGCTGCTTTGTGCCCACAGATAACTATATTGAGCCAGGAAGGCAACGTATTATGATTGAATGGTTACATACAATTCAATGAAATACAGCATTATGATAAGTTCAATGAAATACCAATCAAAGTCGTGCCCAACCAGCGCAGTGTGCTGTACTGGATCTGTAAGCGTTCTATGCTGGGTCGTTCAGTGGGTTTCTCAAAGTCATCGCCAAATCACGTAGCGTCTTTAGGCACTTGTACCTATCAAACAATTACATACAACAACACATATCAAAAGCTTTGTTTGGAAAATATTCTTATCCGAAATGTTCTATTTTTACCCTCATTAAGCTGCCATCATAAACTGATGCCGAATATTACTATTCTGTTAATGTCAATTGACAGCACCACCTTCAGCAATTGCCAGATTGCAGCTCGAGCATAGCAAATTTCTCCAGATACAAGATGGCGAGCTCAGGGAGTCTTATCAGATTAGTAGGATTTAGACTACATTCGATCCAAGTTTATATCAACATTGCAGTAGTACACATTGTGATCGCTGAAAGAATTGTTAAAATTACATGCTTGCGATCACTTATCATAACCGCAACTACATCTGTCATTGCCGCAAATGTTTCTCAAAAGGAGCAGCTTACAGCTAATTGTTTCTGCAGTTGTGGCTGCAGTTGCTTCTGTGGCTCAGCTGTTCTTGCTGTCATTCACCTGAAGAAAGAGCAAAGGCAACATACCTTTCGTGACACATTGCAATGACAACACAAAAGTGGAAGGCATTTACGAGTGTTACCAGGAAGTGTGTTACAGTGTTATAACTGCCACAGGTGGGCCATCTGCAATCTTGTAGTCATTCTTTCTGGTCATGAATAAAAATTGTTTGCGTCATTGTCAATATCATTGATATTCGGAGTCATTGTATTGTTAGCCAAGCGCCCAGTGAAGTCAACGGTGATGGCGTAAGACATGCCCGCACCGATTAAATTTTAAATTTAGGTAAATTATGTATATGAGTTATGCAAATCAGCACCACAAATAAGTATGCTTCTGAAGGGCACCTTAGAGAGTGAAAGTGGCTCTTTAAGCCCGCCTGTGTATATACGATTGTCATTAACATAAATCGACTTGACCATAGCGTCATATATGACTCACCAGGTAAATGCATTTGGTCAGATGACTTAAGTCGTTAAATGTCTCCGGTATTTATAAATTGCCTTGTTTAATCGACAAAGGTGTTGTGACATATATTGAAAAAAGATAATGAATATCTAATTCTCGTGGAGCTTTCGTTGTTCTTGTTTTAAAAACATTTGTTTTCCGCGTCAAACAAACATATGCTTACAGTGTATCATTGACAACACATTCAGGTGAGCAGGTACAAACCCGTATGTGATTCGCATGTAGCAGAGGTTATTGCAGCATTCTCAAGCGGTTAGCCAACAATAAATGGCAAGCTTCACTGCAAATTAAACCCTGTAACGAGTCCAATTATTTCTATTCGCTCAGCTATCTGCCGATTTTAAATTCAGCTCTCAGAGCTAATTTGAACAAAAGTAAAAAGTTATTGGGTCAAAGAAGTAAATACAGCTACTTGCTTGAAGGATATCTACAGGACCAACGACTCCAGACTTTTGTAGCTAGTGATGATTGTGTGTGTTCGCGACAACATAACGAGCTCGTAAGTAGAAACCTTGTTTTAAGCAATATTAATCACAGATGCGCATTTTACCAGCATTCATCCCTGTAATAAATGTAATGTAAACCATAGAACAAAATGCATGCAAGAGACAGGCACTTTTGCAATCCGCTTTTATGGCACCGATACAAGACTGTGGAGCTAAATATGTCTGCGATACGGGAGCATAATCAGGAAACAAATGCATTCCGAGCAATCCCACGCTTCAACCTATGCATTTAATTAGTATTCATCTGAGTGAGTGTGAGCATTGGGGACATTTTGTTACATTGTATGATGCTCCTTCATCTGATATATGACAGCTTGAACATGCCTTGTACAATAGACATTTGATTTACTTAAAACATAGCGGAATATTATATGTCCGATGTGTACTATAGTAATTACAGCATTAATTTCATAAGCTTGAAATAAATGCTGCTTCGCAATGTGAGCCACGATAGAGATTTGTTTGTAATTCAATTTGGGATAAAGAAAGTCACTGCAAGTTATAATTGATGCATATGCTACGAACAGCTCAAATAAATCACCTTGCCAAAATCGAATACAGTAGACTTTGTGGAAGTGGCGGAGAATGTTTTTTCTATTGATGTTTACACGATTGACTTAAGCCAGTGTAATATGTTAAGCACAATGTAATGGTCAACTACGAACTTAGATGAACAGGATAATGTTCTCCGTCAAGCCTTCATCGAACTATGTATGGGATATACAGCTTATATATATATATACATGTAAAATTGAGAGATAAAAATCAGATAACTTCCTTTTTGTGCGCAGTGGCAGATGAGGCACTGTTAAGCCAGTGAATACATCAGTATAATTTCAATACCTAGGGCAACTGAGCAAAGTTAAATAAACTGTCGAAGCATTGTCTTTGCTCTATGTGCATTAATGACCGCCGTACTGTTCACCATTGACCTGACACTTTTAGCATTATAACTGTTGTCAAAGGTTCTTGGTGGAAGTAATGTAAAAGCAATGTATCAGCCAAACAAGCTATTAATGATGCTGTTGGCTGTCATAACAGTTAACAAATAAACCACATTATTGCGATCGGCTACTTTGGTATATTACGCTGTTACTGCTAAGTAAATGGTTTGCTTCCGGGGTTCGTCAAACAAACAACGCAATTCTTAAATGTAGCTCTCTGCTAATAAGTACCAGAAAACAGCACCCATGACATTATTTATTTCACAGCTTAAATCTAATAAGTGATATCAATGTTCTTGGAGAATGTGCACCTAATTACGCAGATATTAAAAGCAAATTTAACTCCGAAGGGTTGGAAACATAGGCAATACTGTCATGTGTGCAACGCGAGATAATGATTATAAATGTGTTGCAAAATAATAGACGTTTGCAAAAGGAGTTACCAAATTACTGAATCTGTCCTCCGCCAACAACACAATGAAGCCTATTTTTCAAGAGCCTCGACGACAATAATTTGTGCAACCCAGTATCTGAAGACATAGCTTTTGTGAAATAAGAGACATCAAATATCCTTTGCAGGTACCTCAACACATAGACAACGTAGTTGAATCAGTGCGCTATCCCAATTAACATCTCCCCGATGAAATTTGAATGCATGATTTTTGGAAAAGGTGGCCAGTATTCGATGTAATGTGTGAATTATTAATAATACATAGGTATATATATATATATAGATATATATAGATATATAGATAGAGAGATATATATATAGAGATAGATAGATATATCTATATAGATATATATATATATATATATATATAGATATATATATATATATATATATGTATATCATACATATATATCAATGATACATATATATATAAATATATATATATATACATATAAATATATATAGTATAGATGTATATATATATGTACCCCAAATTTATATATATATATATACATATATATATATATGAAACAATATATGTATATATATATATGTATATATATATATATATATATTTATGTATATATCCATATATATATTTATATTTGTATATATATATATACAGAATGTAAACCGAATATATATATATATATATATATATATATATATATATATATAGATATATATATATATATATATATATATATATATATATATATATATATATATATATATATATATATATCTATATATATATATATATATATATATATATATATATATATATATATATATATATACAGAATGGGGCTCTGAATATCAATTCAAATCCTTAATGGTCTTCATTTGCATTACAATAGGGGACACTTTTTCATTACACCATGGCCCAATCAACGCGAAGTGATCCTTAATCGACACAGTGTGTGGATGGGATCCAGCAGACAATTACCCGCCGGTCGATGTCTAGTCTGGTGGCGCAGTGTGGTGTTGATTTCGTTCTAGCTGCCACAAGCCTTTTACAAAACCATAATATTGCAACGATATTTTACTGGTATTTATGAGGTAACATGATTTCTAACATCTAGCTTAATGGCAGGTATACATGGTGTGATAAGTAGGGCCATCTATCATGCTGGACGCGTAGCCAGCCGCCCTCCCGACGGCCCCATGATGTATTAACAATACACGGAGAGATTAACTGCAATCTATACAAGGGAGCCCATCTTCCTGATCTTCAGCAGGTTCTCTTGTTTTGAGTTGACCCAGAATCAACCATTAAATACGCGAAATATGGTTGAAGCTATAGAAGGTAGGTTGCAATTTGTTATTTTAAATAATATATGAGAAAAATAAAGCCTATGTTGTTACAACTATGAGGATTATGAAGTACTCGTGTTCAGCTTCTCATATGTTGCAGCGTCGGTGAAGTTAAGAGAATAGAATAGGTATTCCAGCCAATCATAAAGGATTTTCGCTGTATGCTATACGGTCATGGCGGATGCTCGGGTTTTGTAACGTTGATATATTTAGTTCAAGAAGATGGGTGAGGTATTAATATATCCTTGGCGAGACCAACGCCATATTATCCATGTAGATCAATGCCAGTAGTTCATACCCAGCTTATTCAGTGATGGTGAATCTGTTATGGTTCATTCGGTACGCAAATAGCAATATGATGCCAATATTATGCTAAAAACCATAAACACTAATCATCTGTGCATCTGCAACGAAGTTTTCTATCGAGAAATATAATGCGGCGAATCATTTTGCGCTTATTAGCCATCACGGGTAATACGACAATAATTTAAGACATCACTACTTAACATAATTGCCCACCGAGTGTGCTTGAATAACCTCACAATATGTAATGCTGATAATACAACGACGCCCTAAATATTCAATTGTAATCTATTGACACGCATAATAAATCTTTGTCACAGCGTTACGGGGCTTCACCTACTGTGTCTTTCATTGTTGCGTTTCGGCTATGAGAGTTTGAATCAAAATATAAATTAAAAAAACTGTCGATATATCTTATTCTACACATGACGGATGGCATACGACTCGTAAGGTTTCAAACTACATTCAAAAATGTCTCGCTAAGCTAACTTTCGGATGGTGCATTATCGACGAATGAATAACGCTCGCCAAATAAGCGAAGTTAACAACAAAATAACAAGCCACAACACCCTCACCACCCCCGAAACAATCATTTGCTATATATAAGTTGGTTGGTGGAAAGCCGTTGATGAAGTTTTCTATTACCAAATATGACTGCGACTAGAAATTTATTTCCGCTTAGCGGTGAATATGAAATAGTGTTATTACCAATATCTGTCCTCCGAATGTTGTTCCACTCTATACTGTTCCCCTTGCCACAATGTCTGTCCTGAACCCAATACATCCCGGCTAGAACTGAAACCCGAGTATGAGTTATCTTTGTCACAATGTTCTTAGCGTAATTTACGTAATAAGGCTTGTGTGATATTGAGTTGACAGTTGTGTTTTGCACTGCGGCATGATGCTAAGCGGCCAGTCGTGTTTGGTAGCGTGGCATGATGTATCTATTGCAATTCATGGGATGATCGACGCTGTCGTTAATGGTTAAGGCATTAGCGACTTTGTATAATGCACTTTACAAATATTTATGCTCATAAACATCGCAATACATCATATAACGAAGCTCGTGATATAATCCATTTTTATTGTTTACGATCAAAACGACTGCATATCGCTGAGTAGAAGTGCAAACAAATTAAACACGCGTTCATTAAAAGTGGGAACTACCTCGATGATGAGTTCACTTTTCATAAACTTTCATAATTGAAATTTTATGCTGAGTTCATATAGCGCATAATTAATTGCATATTAGTGTGATTAGGAAATTACATCCACGACCAGCAAATATTCGCAGTCGCGTCTTTCCTGTAAAACTACTGCTGACCTTGTATCGTTTTATTCATAGTGCGATTACAATTAAGTTCTTTACTTTGGGAATCAATTGCATACGACGTTTGTTGATACATTTTGCTTTTTCTTTGGTATTCGTCATTCGCTTTTATAGATAGCCACGCTTGCCCCCACCCATCTTATTTATGTAAAATTTAACAAACAGAACTTGGTAACAAGGTACTAAATTAAAGGATAAAATTAGTTTTAAATACAATTTGTTGCGGTAAAATTGATGTGTTTAAATGCATCTGTAGCTGATTCAAGAGATCTCTAATGTATGCATGTGGATAGCGGAATTTTATCAGGAACTTGCGATTGTCACCAGCATTCATCGCCTTAATCAAATCTGAGGCTATGAGTGCATGTAGCGGCATCATTAGAGCAAACGCCGACCACAAGATGCAAGTGCAAGAAAAAATGTTCGAAATGAATGAGCAACAAGACAACAACAATTTACTGAAAAGTAGGGGCAATTCGCTACGGTGTTTTGAGATTTACGGACTTTTAACCTTGTATTTAGTTAAATTTATCGTAACGTTATGGAATGATAGATCTTAGCATTACTATGAGTCGTATGACACGCAGTTCTGAGACATACAATAAATGTTTTATGACGTCACACGTGACATGGAGTCTATTATCCAAAGAGAATTGGGCACAGGTGAGCATGGACCCATTAATAAACCTTTACCCAACTACAGTGGAGATCCTGTTTCACATTTATTCATACATATTCCTATGTCAGGTACCAAATCATTGTGTGGTTGATCTAACCAATAGAGAGCCACAGCGAAGCTGTTGATTAAAGCGTAGTGAATATTGCATCTGCAGTTATGACCGCCTTAATCTGCACTAACTTATCAGTTCACGAACACCAACCGTAAACCATAGTGTTGTTAGACAACTAGAGCAGCACTGCGAATATTCTCTTTGAATTGCATAATGAGATATGCCGTGCACAGAGGTATGCCGTTATCTATATTTGAAATCCAGTTACAGCATAGTGTTATTTGTTGCGCAGATCAAACCCAATGAAGGGCAGAACTACAAACGCAGTCGCTACAACCTTGTTTGTTCTACCGAGAAAGCCAAGAATAATTGTTTTTGTGTTTTCAAGCGCACAACTGCACTTCACTTGTCATACAAATTATGGTGTGTGCGTAGATGTATGCCGCTATCAATACCATGTGATGTACCATATTTAAAACACAGACGCATAGCATAATGGTGCTACTTGCAGATCGAACGCAGCGAAAGCAAAGATGCGAATGATATCTTATCATTCTTCACATGAAGTCGCCAAACGTTGTTTCTTCTACCGAGAAAGCCGAGAGATTTTGTGTTTCAAGTGCACAACTGCACGTAACTTGTATACAAACTGGTATAATTTTTGCCATAAACAGCATTAATCCTATCGAAAGATCTCATAGATGTCGAAGATATCACTTCCGGTTCCGATCGGTTCAGCAAAATCATTATCATGATCTTAATCATCATCATCGTAGCCATCAAAATCACCATTATCTATGTATCGTAAGATTTTTATGGATGTCCTGTACGTCACTTAACATTCATATATTCACTTGATGACATTGATGTTTGCTACTTACATAATCCTTCGCATTCAGGCCCACATACCCACAAACTAGTTATATCAATAACGCAACATCAGTCGCGGATGTTAACAATGTATACCCAAAATCTACAGAGAACGCAGCAACGTTTTACATACAAACAATGATTGAAGGTACAATCATTTCTTTCGGCCATGAAAAGTACAAAGAAAATCTGGTAAACGGTGATTGAATTGTAAACTATTCTGCTATAGGTAACAACACTCATTACATGAGCTTATGTAACCATTTAACGCAGCAGTCATGCCGATTTATTGGTAATTTATCAGGCTCATAAGGGAATCAGTGTTTGCGAAGCAAACACATTGTAAGCGACAGAAAGCAGGCTGTTTATATTAATATGAACAACAACAGTCCCGCAAATACTTCTGATTATCTAGCGCCAATGTTCTGTCAATGCACCAAAACAACACGATAAATAAATAAACGTGATATAAATCCGGATGCATAGCGTTAGCCATGCTAGAGGTGTTCGTTTTGTTATATATGGTTGCTGAGTAAAAACAGGTTGCTCCTTCCAGAAAAACGGATGTGTAGGATGGAGAACTTCACTGACTAGAATGGCCGTATCAATAAAAAATCTTAACTTGAGTCGTCTTAACTTGCGTCGACGAGCTAAGTTGAGTCTGCAAACTCAGGCGTATTCATAAAAACATTTGTTAGCGAACTCAGCTGAGGCCGCCAGTGCAAGGCTAACAAACAGACTAAACAAATAAAGGCTATATTGTACACATATCTTCCTTTGTTTACCATTAAAATCACAGGTTGCTCCTTACAGAAAAACGGATAATCATGTTATAATGTGTTCATTAGACAGAAAATTTAATAAAAAGCCGAAGATTGATCGATTTTGACGAAGGAATCAAATAGATGACTACTCAGAAGACGACCGTTATGAGAACATACTTGATCTTATTCATATATGTTTAAGCAGGTGGACCGCCATTAATAAGTTTGAGCATGCAAACTGAAGTCAGCTACCTAGCTGAGCTCGATTATAGATCTTTTATTTATACGGTTAGGACGGTCAGCATAGCTAGCTCCAAAACCTGAGTAGGCTGATTTAAGTTTCTTTATGGATACGGCCCCTGGTGATTCACTGTTGCTGCATACAGCTTAAGAAGTGTAGGAGCATTGTGTAAAACAGTCAATCCTCAGTCAGATAGCAACAAAATTATCTACGCTGCAAGGATAGTTCATGAATGCGAGTAAAATAGTGTTTACGACTTTAACGCGTTGTATAGGATTTAATTAAACATAGGTGATAATAGTTTAGATCCAGCGAGTGAAGATTGTTTATACAAGCTCAAACATAGGCTTGAAGATTGAATTTGTGGCTACTGATTCAGGAATTGAATCACTTCAAACACTTGGTACGATATTGTGATGTTTGTATAACAAAGTTTGAAGCAGCAACATTAGGCTTCTAAATGGGATTTCGGATGCCCATAGTTATATTACAATGCAAGATTTATTTGTTGAACGTGCATTCAATGGTAACTCATCTCTTTGCATTTTATGGTGAAATATATCAATATGGAAAAGATATCCCCTTCCCTATTATGTTAATGATTGCTTTGTATTATGCCGAGAGCGATACAACCGTTATGCCCGGCTAGTTGATAGCCAAATCTCCTTGTAGTACACTGTCCATGCCAGCAACGTTTATTTTCGTCATGTTGTAGATTTGTATTTACGGGCACGATTTATAGACTGCCAAAAAATATGTTTGTACAATAAAGTGCTTTTATTATCAAAGAGCACCATATGGGAAGAAGGCCATCATTTATATGCAGCTTACAATATTCGTGTTAATTAGGAAATAGAACGTCTGCAACTCAATATTATTAAAAGTTTACAAAACGTGACACTGCAGGTTCAATTCGAAAAATGCAATCAAACATCAGTTATCAGCATGACTGTAAGTGTCACTTGCATGATGCATTGGAAATGAACATCAACTTTGCTATTGTTATATTATTCAGATAAATGACCGTAAAGAATTAAGGTAATAAAACAAATGTGGCCCATGTGCTGTCCGCTCTAGTCTGACCTTAGTTCTTCTCAGCCCTTTTGTAGGCGCATTGTTCTCACTCTGTTACGTACGCTCACCTCCATCGCATTATATATAAAAGCCGTTCGTTATTTATAACAACATGCATGGTAAAATATGTTTTTTCCAAGTTCACTTGCAACACCACCTTACAAAACAAAATATACATATTTTACTTAATGCTGTTAAGGTCAAATAGTTATTGGACATTTTAAAATCCGTTCTAACTTGATAATGACTGGTGAATGTTTTTTTAACTAGCGTCCCATTGGGTCTCATTACACATCAACTGCCTTTTCTACACCATTATGATGACTATTTTCTCGGTGCTATTTACACAGTCAAAGTGGTAGACAATTCTACCCACCACCGCACGCCACTTTTTAACAATACCAACAGTATTATCAACACTATAAATTCAAGCACGTGCTAGACGCTCGGTCAATTTATCTTTAACTGCCATGGTGAACGGGTGGACAAACTAAACATTCAATTACCAGAGGTTGTCATATATATTGTGACTGTCGGAGCATCTATGTCTGTTATTAGGAGTACGAACGAGCAAACTTGTTTGACCAGAATGAGACTGACCCTGGATATGCCATTGACGTGTTCATAAGTGTATCATTTCTTAGCTCAGCGACCAGTGAAGTCATAGCTGTAACGACAGCAATGCCGCGATGATAGTTGCATTGCAGCTTATCATTATGAATGTTTTAATTTATGCATTGGCATTGAACTGGACAATTAATTGAGGACGGTCACAGGCGATGGTTGATCGTCCTCTTGAGGCGTGGTCTATGTCGTATTTCATCTGGAGCTTGTCCCTTTCGTTATCTTTTCTCAAACGTGAGTTAAAACCTGATGCGCTTCATAAACCATACCACAAGATCGGTTCTATTTGTGACATTCGGCGTAATTTGTTACAAGCTCTGGGGATTATACTGCAGTATGTTCAGAATAATGAAAAATGTTTTGTGGACAAGGCTTTGTTCTTTTGATCCTCCGAGGAGAATAATTGCGACGCATTTCGAACATAATACTGTGTAATAGAGTGAAAGTATGACTCACCGAACATAAACAAATTATAGGATAAGACGAGGCGAATCGATAATTTCATTTTCGCGGGCGTAAAAAGAACTCCCTGAAATCTTCGGTTGACCACAGGCTAATGGGAAAGTGTTTTAGTGCTGGAGCACTTGTATGGAAGAGTCGCAAAACCATCTCAGTCAATCAACATAATGCCTTCTGACGCGTTCTTCATTCCCATTCGCACACTTCTGTGCGAATGACGTGTAAATATGAACCATCAAAATTGCATATGTACCTATTGGATGGAAAAGTGATTGATCAAGTTGCTTACCAAAGCTAGTTGATTGCCAATGTTACGTCTTACTTACGTTACGTACAATACTCATTTGTCGTGCCATCTTACCTAGCTTCGTAGTCAGTGTCATTTCACTTAATGAAAACATTACTTTCCCATATGTCAATGTGTCATATGCCACGGACATCATTCCTATTCGCACACTTCTAATGCGAATTACGTGTAAATGTGAACCATCAAAATTGCATATATACCTCTTTGATGGAAAAGTGATTGATCAAGTTGCTTACCAAAGCTAGTTGGTTGCCAATGTAACGTGTTACTTACGATACATACAATACTCGCTAGCTTACCTAGCCTCGTGGTCAGTGTCATTTCACTTAATGAAAACATTACTTTCCCATATGTCAATGTGTCATATGCCACGGACATCTGTGGTAGCTAGACGTAACCACGTCGCAATAAAATCGGTCACTTGTCATCCATCTACGGGCAGTACAGTAATGACTTCGCGCTGATAGAAATGTATCACGATGTAGCATTTTATGCTTTGAACAATTTGTATATGTATATCACTGGTGCAGTTGATGACGAATGCTACAGATAACGGGTGAAAAGTGTCCTACTGGTTCTAAGGGCAGGAGCTGGTTAATTGCCGCTGTACATACTCAACTTAACCGCGTAACTCAGATGAATTAATACCTAAAAAAAGAGTGTGCTTAATATTGTTCTTTGCACAATGTAATGTATTGTTATATTCCAAGCAAGCAATATTTGTCCAATTTAGTAATATCAAGTGGACTGAAAACATGCATACATCAAGCATGTGCACTGAATGGCGATTTTTATATAAACATGAAGTGTTCTGCTATAATTACCGTCCACATCATTGACACGACTCTCGCTACTCATGCAGTTTATATAAGTATATATATATATGAATATGTCTATATTTACATATAAATATAAGTAGATATATATATATATATATATATATATATATCTGTACAAAAATATATACATTTATATGTATAGATATATGTATGCTCATATATATACATACATGTATATATATATATATATAAAAACATATATATGTGCGTATATATACGTACATATATACATATATATATATATATATATATATATATATATATATATATATATATATATATATATATATATATATATATATATATATATATATATATATATATATATATATATATATCTATATATATATATATATATATATATATATATATATACATAAGTGTATATATGTGAAGATGTATAACGCGTAGTTAACCGGAATTAGGTAATAACTAAATAAACCTCTTAGATTCACCAGCATATATTGATTAATATGTTGATAACTCTGCATGGCAAAGTCGTTCAAGTGTTTATTTGCAAGCATCAGTGTCGCAACATTTCCACTGCTCACTAACAATGCCTCGCATGCTCCCTAAAAAGCTACATACTGTAGCTCTATTCATCCTTTACCGCAGTATAACACGCAAATCATTACGCTATAACCCATGCGATGGCAAACAAACATTTATCAGGTGCTCGATCTGGCGATTCCGTATATTCAACCATCGTCAGAGGAATCAATTCCAACATCCTATAACAGCGGCTGTGAATACTGATTCAAGCTTGCAAAAGAATTGCAAACCTCGTCGCTATTCCATTGAGTCGTCTTTTATATCACTTGTTGCCTTAAAATTGAAAAACGAATAACCATTCAGATCTCCTCCTGCCCAAACCACTTGTCTTGATGTCTGTAGTAAAGTAGGTCTTGACAGTCTGCTCTTGTCGTCACATTATTGTTTACTTTATGCTCTCTAATGCAATACATCTGTTGTCTTAGCAGAATCACTGTCGCGAGATGTAATCCGATTGTGCATCTCGTAATGTAATTTATGATCGATGAGAGTAAAATATTGCGGATTAATGGGATCGTCAAATATCCATGCAATGCTCTTTTTATGTGAAATCTCTACTTCCATGGGTCCATTGTTCGATAGCTAATATTGAGGAAAGACTTATCTTGATTTCTGTGTGCCTTCCAGTGTACTGAGCCGTGAAAAAACTGGCTTGCCGTTAGAAAATGACGAAAACCCATCAAGGTGTGTAATGTGACACCTAAAAAAAACATATCTTATCAACTCAAAACACGACGTATCTGAAGTTTTGTTTATTGCTGTGTTTAATGGGCCCGCCGTGGAAAGATAACCTGTTGGAATCACGAGTAGCTCCCAGGTGTTACCAGTCGATGGTCATTTTGCAAAAAGATCTCTTACAATGTAATCAACCCAAACACACAAGGTGTACTCAAGCAAAGACTCAGTGTTCAGCGTAAGTAAATATACATCACCATGGTTGTGATCACCTACCACCTTCCCGACCACCGCCATGAAAATATCTTCTTTGTTGTCATTTTACGATACTCAGTGACGGCGTAAACATAGCCACATCATGGGCAAGATTCTACTTATTCACTTCGACAGCGCCGATTGATGTACCTGGGAGCTACATTACAGTCTGGGATAGCACATGTACCTATCACAGACTAACGATACCAAAGAAACTCATTCATTTAATAAAAGATAATGCAACACATATAGGTGGATAATTATGACGGAAAGGGCAATATGTCCGACCACTTTCGGTGTTGTTGTTGTTGTTGTTATTTGCTGGTAAAGCAGCTCGGCAACTATATGCCACGTACTGCTTCGGTGTTGATGGGCGGAGGACCTCTCTTTTATGTCTCTAAAAACAACCAATTAAGTCTAAAGATGTAATGGTGTCCACGCTGTTGGGACAGAAAGGGAAACGAAAGCAATCCTCTACTGCAAACCCAGCATAGGGTTTTGTAGCGGACTTCGTTGCAATCAGCTAGAAGAATTGAAGTATTTGGGGACATTGCATTGGATAATAATGTTGCTCCGCTACTTGATAATATCAAGTTAAACATACCTGGATTAGATGTGGTTCAACAACTAGAATTAACCTTAATTCAAAGGGTGGCATATCAATCTTGTGATGCAATGATTGATTATTCTTCCAGACGTTTTTCAGTTTTTATTCGAAGCTGAGTTGAATGACATTTGACCTAATTTATTTGTCGCTGATTCTTTCAAATATTTTATTGAATACAGGCGTAAACAAGCATCGGGCATCCTTGGGTTACACTTAACATCCACATATAAATAATCTTTGATAGCGACGGGTGTTATACCATCTTTCCTTTGTTTTAGGGGTGATGCCACACATTATCGTTTAACATGATTATAATGCCTCATAATGTGTAAATGAAGCATGGAAATTACACCAATGATGATACATAACATACTTTAATCTGCAGCGCAATGCAAATAATTGCTGTAGCTGAGTTGCATTGCCAGTCTAGAGCATTAAAATCCAAAAACAAATATACTATTGCATGTTTGTCGTGGTAAACTTGTCGAAGTGGATATTTTCCATGATATCAAAGGTCCAAGTTGATAACCCCCCAACCTTTGTGAATTATAGTCTGTTGCATTTTTCTGCATGATATACTGTTCTTATTTCAGTCGGCAAGAGGCGACCTCTGTCAAAAGCCATCATTTTTACTCTCGTGCTTCAATATATCTAATAGCATAATAACCTCAAATTGTCGTGAATGAATAGACGCATCCGATACTTATCTGTGCTTATTTCCGTATGTGATATAACGGAAAACAAAAGATCAATATTCCGACAAGCACCATGGGCGTACCTTCTCATTATAGTGCTCGTAACTCAGATGTAAATGAAGTGCTCGTAACTCAGATGAAAATGAAGTGCCCAAATGTGATGTCAGACGCCGATTGCACAGTTGAGTTAGCATATATGATCTTTCCTTTGCAATGCGCTAGGTAGGTCATGGAAAGTATAAAACTACTGCAGGCAAAAATAACCATATGTGCCCATTTTGCATTAATTAATCTCACATTATGAGACCACTTGCAGAGCAGTGCCGATGAGGGGCATTGAATGATAAATGAGTGTTTCTCTGATTACTTTCACAATATCCGCAAACGCATTTATGGTAAATCAGGGACCATCTACACCTTGGTATGTGGTGTGTTATAAGGTTACAAAAACCATATTATCAAAAGTTATCAGCACGCATAAATGTTCTGAAGTGACTGGGAATAAGAATATGACCGGGTATTCTAATGGTAGAGTAACCTTGTCATTCTAGCGTGTGGTTATTTACCTGTTTTATCTTGGCCAGGTGTGATGATAAAGAGCTTGCATTTTTTTGGTCGAGATTAGCATTAGTAGTGTTTTCCACCAAGTTAGTCCTTAGAAATGCGTAAGCATTTATATATATTGAACCGAGCTTCAGCGAATACAAGCGGATGTGGATGAAGGATGTGTACAGCTACACTCCTATTCACACCCCTATATATTGCAAGTGTCACTTGGCTAAAGCAAACTAGGCGTGTAGTTGATGGGCGTATGGCGTAAGATGAGTGAACTCTGTAGTCGTTCTTGCCAAGTTCCTGCACAAAAAGATTTCCATCAGAATAGCGCTTTGTAAATTTGTGGCATGCTCTCATATATTAAGCCTAATGCAGTGAAAAGAATTAAAATGCGGTATGTATTGAATTTAGTAAACTGCAGCATAACAAGGAATACATGTCGAACGATACATCCTATCTCTGATAGTATATGCATTTACCTCGTTTCAGGTACTTTACTGTCTGCTAAGGTCTATATTTATATATATATATATATATATATATATATATATATATATATATATATATATATATATATATATATATATATATATATATATATATATATATATATATATATATATATATATATATATATAAATTGACTTTAATTAACGTTTGCCATGGCATTACTCACGCTGTGGCAAACTGCATTGGAACACACGTAACTGATGTCACCTAATAGCTTTTCTTCTTTATAGTACTTTAATTTGCTCATTTAATGAAAGGGTTCACGACAGGTACTGGTAGTACTTTAATGCAATGGGTGTCGCTTCCTCTGCCTTACACGATAATCACAAAATCAAATACATGCGTTCACATAATACATACTCTTTGCTTCTAAATACAGGTTACGCGAATTCTTTATTGCCTACGATAGTGAAAGGTGCCAATGATATTGGTGGGATTAGTAACGGGATATGGGCCAGTATTCTATGTGGATAGGTTTATAGTCCCTACAATGTTAACCGCAGTATTGATTTTATGGACTGACAAACGTAATCTTTGCTGTTAACCGCGTGTTCCTTAGATTGACTCGTAGCAGTATCTAGAACTGGCACAATAATATTCACCCATGGTAATTCCAATTTAAGGTGCATAATGATTGCTCTGTCAACCTAGACCCACTTCTCTTTCACAACACAACATTATTGCGACAATAATTTGTATCGGTGTTTATGATGTAACATGATATCTATCATCTAGCTTACTGGCAGGTATTAAATATGTGATGCATCAATAATACACGAGGAGATTTACTGCAATCAATAAATGGGAGCCCATCTTCCTTACCCTCAAAAGTTTCTTTAGTTTCGAATTGTTTAAGAATCAATTATTAAATACACGAAGTATAATACAACGTGTTGTTGTAACCAATATATGGGCACAACCAGGACTGGGGATGATGAAGTACTTTTACAGCTCTTCATGTGTAGCAGGGTAAGTGTAGTCTTTGAGATGTATCTGCGATTGGAATTTGAAATAGTGTTATGATCAAGCATCTTTCCTCTGGACGTTGCTCCGCTATATACAGTTTTCCCTTGCCGCAGGCTTGTTGAGAGGCATGGCGTTATCACCTCGAGATGCGGCTGCGGCACGTTACGCCACGAAAGCATATCTATGGTCTACCTTCAAAATGTCAGCGTTCGTAAACTTGTCATTACTTGAAATTCAAGGAAACATCTCTCTGGAGCGCGTGAAACCATTATTACTTGAAATACAAGAAAATAAATCTCTCTGGAGCGCTGGTTCGTGTATGACATCAGATCAGTTACGTTATATTTTTACTCAACTAAAACCGAAATGCAAAATATATCCATGTAATTAACATGTAATATGATATATATACATGCAGCTTCACATATACAGCGCTCAAAGCAGCACAGTATATCTGACAAATCGCGTTGGAGCCAGCAGTAGAGAAAATAGTTGCTTGTGATGGATCATCTGAGTGATAGTCAGTACTTTTAATTTGTAAGGTCACTTGTGTTTATGCATAAATTTGTTTCCTTTCCCCTAAATGTTACCCTCTCACATTCGAGTGAAGACGAGACCCTCTGAGCATCTCTAAAGTGCTTTTAGAGAGCATATCGTAAATATACATTAATACCAGCATTATGTGAAAGCATAATATGTGACAATGTTCTTCTATATTTCTGCATGTGTGTTTTATCTGGGAACACAAAGCTGTTTAGTAAATTATTATTTATAGCAGCAAACGACGTACAAAATAAGAAAATATATAATGTCTGACATTATCTAAAATGTTGCTTGATTGCAATAGTTCCTCTGCATTTGTCCAGTGTCTAAAAGTTTGTAATTTTTTCGGTGCCGGTCATTTCTCAATGAAAACATTACGCCGATAGATCGCTACCACATCGATCTTCTACGATTAGTTCAATGTCAATCAACGTTACTTAATGTCATTACCTCTCATGGGTCGTTTATACCATTTAATTCACTAGTATTTTTGTTTCGATGGAATGCTGTTGACGCGTCAAGAGTGAATCAGTCCGAGACATAAGTCCCTTACGCTTGGCATGGTTAATAACATGGATCTTGCTAAATCACACTGATGCGATTCCTTCTGTTGGCGCATGCACATAGTTAATGGCTGCTCTGAAGCCGATACACCACGGCCTGGAACGGTAACTCTATTGCGACGAGTCTCTACTTTTAAAGTTAAACGTGGTATTTGTGTCACGGTGTGTTCTTTGCGTAATTTACGAAATAAAGGTGGGTCAAGCAGCTTGCGAACGTCCCTAGTGTGATATTAAGCTTACCGTTGTGTTTGGCAATACGACATGATATAGTGGTGTTTGGCAGCGTGTCATTATAATTCTGTTGCATCCCATGTTATGACATTACAAGTGCAATATGCATATGAAATTCGTAGTTTGCAATAGGTCATGATATTTCTAGTGTAATATGAATCAGGAATTCACATTATGAAATATGTCACGATATTACTTGAATAATATGAATCTGAAGTTCGTGTGTTGAAATTGTCTCATTTTATTGTGCAAACATTATTAACGCCCATTGTAAGACAATGGGATATAATATATTTTGAAAATAGTAATGTCTCCTGCAATGCTCTCACTCAGATGTTGTGCTAGTGTAGCTATAAAATCCGCAATTAACCACGAATACTCCTTGAGGCTAATCTTGTTTTATTAGCGCAGCAGTCTGATGGTGTTCTTTATCAGCAGAGGAGCGCTCAGGGCAATATCGTGAATAAGCATAAACTCAGGAGACTGAAAACAGTGTTACCTCAATCAATTGAATTGCTCTTGTTTCCCAGAACTGCAGCACGTTAATCGTACTTGTACTTAGTTATTTTGACGGCAACGATAGATCTTAGCATTACTATGAGTCGAAAGACACGAAACCTCTTAACTCGGAGTATCTCCTACACAAATCAAGTATTGTTGTCCGCAGCTCTGAGACAAACAATAAATGTTTTATTTAGTAACACGTGATTAAGAGATATATCTAATAGCATAATAACCTCAAATTGTCGTGAATGAATAGACGCATCCGATACTTATCTGTGCTTATTTCCGTATGTGATATAACGGAAAACAAAAGATCAATATTCCGACAAGCACCATGGGCGTACCTTCTCATTATAGTGCTCGTAACTCAGATGAAAATGAAGTGCCCAAATGTGATGTCAGACGCCGATTGCAGTTGAGTTAGCATAATGATCTTTCTTGCAATGCGCTAGGTCATGGAAAGTATAAACTACTGCAGGCAAAATATAACCATATGTGCCCATTTTGCATTAATTAATCTCACATTATGAGACCACTTGCAGAGCAGTGCCGATGAGGGGCATTGGATGATAAATGAGTGTTTCTTTGATTACTTTCACAATATCCGCAAACGCTTTTATGGTAAATCAGGGACCATCTACACCTCGGTATATGGTGTGTTATAAGGTTGCAAAAACAATATTATCAAAAGTTATCAACCCGCATAAATGTTCTGAAGTGACTAGGTATAAGAATATGACCCGGGTATTCTAATGGTACAGTAACCTTGTCATTCTAGCGTGTGGTTATTTACCTTCTTTTTTCTTGGCCAGGTGTGATGATAAAGAGCTTGCATTTTATTGGGCGAGATTAGCATTAGTAGTGTTTTCCACCAAGTTAGTCTCTATAAATGCGTAAGCATTTATATATATTGAACCGAGCTTCAGCGAATACAAGCGGATGTGGATGAAGGATGTGTACAGCTACACTCCTTTTCACACCCCTATATATTGCCTGTGTCACTTGGCTGAAGCAAACTAGGCGTGCAGTTGATGGGCGTATGGCGTAAGATGAGTGCACTCTGTAGTCGTTCTTGCCAAGTTCCTGCACAAAAAGATTTCCATCAGAATAGCGCTTTGTAAATTTGTGGCATGCTCTCATATATTAAGCCTAATGCAGTGAAAAGAATTAAAATGCGGTATGTATTGAATTTAGTAAACTGCAGCATAACAAGGAATACATGTCGAACGATACATCCTATCTCTGATAGTATATGCATTTACCTCGTTTCAGGTACTTTACTGTCTGCTAAAGTCTATATTTATATATATATTGACTTTAATTAACGTTTGCCATGGCATTACTCACGCTGTGGCAAACTGCATTGGAACACACGTAACTGATGTCACCTAATAGCTTTTCTTCTTTATAGTACTTTAATTTGCTCATTTAATGAAAGGGTTCACGACAGGTACTGGTAGTACTTTAATGCAATGGGTGTCGCTTCCTCTGCCTTACACGATAATCACAAAATCAAATACATGCGTTCACATAATACATACTCTTTGCTTCTAAATACAGGTTACGCGAATTCTTTATTGCCTACGATAGTGAAAGGTGCCAATGATATTGGTGGGATTAGTAACGGGATATGGGCCAGTATTCTATGTGGATAGGTTTATAGTCCCTACAATGTTAACCACAGTATTGATTTTATGGACTGACAAACGTAATCTTTGCTGTTAACCGCGTGTTCCTTAGATTGACTCGTAGCCGTATCTAGAACTGGCACAATAATATTCACCCATGGTAATTCCAATTTAAGGTGCATAATGATTGCTCTGTCAACCTAGACCCACTTCTCTTTCACAACACAACATTATTGCGACAATAATTTGTATCGGTGTTTATGATGTAACATGATATCTATCATCTAGCTTACTGGCAGGTATTAAATATGTGATGCATCAATAATACACGAGGAGATTTACTGCAATCAATAAATGGGAGCCCATCTTCCTTACCCTCAAAAGTTTCTTTAGTTTCGAATTGTTTAAGAATCAATTATTAAATACACGAAGTATAATACAACGTGTTGTTGTAACCAATATATGGGCACAACCAGGACTGGGGATGATGAAGTACTTTTACAGCTCTTCATGTGTAGCAGGGTAAGTGTAGTCTTTGAGATGTATCTGCGATTGGAATTTGAAATAGTGTTATGATCAAGCATCTTTCCTCTGGACGTTGCTCCGCTATATACAGTTCCCCTTGCCGCAGGCTTGTTGAGAGGCATGGCGTTATCACCTCGAGATGCGGCTGCGGCACGTTACACCACGAAAGCATATCTATGGTCTACCTTCAAAATGTCAGCGTTCGTAAACTTGTCATTACTTGAAATTCAAGGAAACATCTCTCTGGAGCGCGTGAAACCATTATTACTTGAAATACAAGAAAATAAATCTCTCTGGAGCGCTGGTTCGTGTATGACATCAGATCAGTTACGTTATATTTTTACTCAACTAAAACCGAAATGCAAAATATATCCATGTAATTAACATGTAATATGATATATATACATGCAGCTTCACATATACAGCGCTCAAAGCAGCACAGTATATCTGACAAATCGCGTTGGAGCCAGCAGTAGAGAAAATAGTTGCTTGTGATGGATCATCTGAGTGATAGTCAGTACTTTTAATTTGTAAGGTCACTTGTGTTTATGCATAAATTTGTTTCCTTTCCCCTAAATGTTACCCTCTCACATTCGAGTGAAGACGAGACCCTCTGAGCATCTCTAAAGTGCTTTTAGAGAGCATATCGTAAATATACATTAATACCAGCATTATGTGAAAGCATAATATGTGACAATGTTCTTCTATATTTCTGCATGTGTGTTTTATCTGGGAACACAAAGCTGTTTAGTAAATTATTATTTATAGCAGCAAACGACGTACGTACAAATAAGAAAATATATAATGTCTGACATTATCTAAAATGTTGCTTGATTGCAATAGTTCCTCTGCATTTGTCCAGTGTCTAAAAGTTTGTAATTTTTTTTTTCGGTGCCGGTCATTTCTCAATGAAAACATTACGCCGATAGATCGCTACCACATCGATCTTCTACGATTAGTTCAATGTCAATCAACGTTACTTAATGTCATTACCTCTCATGGGTCGTTTATACCATTTAATTCACTAGTATTTTTGTTTCGATGGAATGCTGTTGACGCGTCAAGAGTGAATCAGTCCGAGACATAAGTCCCTTACGCTTGGCATGGTTAATAACATGGATCTTGCTAAATCACACTGATGCGATTCCTTCTGTTGGCGCATGCACATAGTTAATGGCTGCTCTGAAGGCGATACACCACGGCCTGGAACGGTAACTCTATTGCGACGAGTCTCTACTTTTAAAGTTAAACGTGGTATTTGTGTCACGGTGTTCTTTGCGTAATTTACGAAATAAAGGTGGGTCAAGCAGCAGCTGCGAACGTCCCTAGTGTGATATTAAGCTTACCGTTGTGTTTGGCAATACGACATGATATAGTGGTGTTTGGCAGCGTGTCATTATAATTCTGTTGCATCCCATGTTATGACATTACAAGTGCAATATGCATATGAAATTCGTAGTTTGCAATAGGTCATGATATTTCTAGTGTAATATGAATCAGGAATTCACATTATGAA
Source organism: Urechis unicinctus (assembly GCA_034190875.2). Classification (NCBI taxonomy): domain Eukaryota; kingdom Metazoa; phylum Annelida; class Polychaeta; order Xenopneusta; family Urechidae; genus Urechis; species Urechis unicinctus. Next base: position 57,642,244 of record CM067358.1, on the reverse strand, counting down.
ATATGTCACGATATTACTTGAATAATATGAATCTGAAGTTCGTGTGTTGAAATTGTCTCATTTTATTGTGCAAACATTATTAACGCCCATTGTAAGACAATGGGATATAATATATTTTGAAAATAGTAATGTCTCCTGCAATGCTCTCACTCAGATGTTGTGCTAGTGTAGCTATAAAATCCGCAATTAACCACGAATACTCCTTGAGGCTAATCTTGTTTTATTAGCGCAGCAGTCTGATGGTGTTCTTTATCAGCAGAGCGCTCAGGGCAATATCGTGAATAAGCATAAACTCAGGAGACTGAAAACAGTGTTACCTCAATCAATTGAATTGCTCTTGTTTCCCAGAACTGCAGCACGTTAATCGTACTTGTACTTAGTTATTTTGACGGCAACGATAGATCTTAGCATTACTATGAGTCGAAAGACACGAAACCTCTTAACTCGGAGTATCTCCTACACAAATCAAGTATTGTTGTCCGCAGCTCTGAGACAAACAATAAATGTTTTATTTAGTAACACGTGATTAAGAGATATATCTAATAGCATAATAACCTCAAATTGTCGTGAATGAATAGACGCATCCGATACTTATCTGTGCTTATTTCCGTATGTGATATAACGGAAAACAAAAGATCAATATTCCGACAAGCACCATGGGCGTACCTTCTCATTATAGTGCTCGTAACTCAGATGAAAATGAAGTGCCCAAATGTGATGTCAGACGCCGATTGCAGTTGAGTTAGCATAATGATCTTTCCTTTGCAATGCGCTAGGTCATGGAAAGTATAAACTACTGCAGGCAAAATATAACCATATGTGCCCATTTTGCATTAATTAATCTCACATTATGAGACCACTTGCAGAGCAGTGCCGATGAGGGGCATTGGATGATAAATGAGTGTTTCTTTGATTACTTTCACAATATCCGCAAACGCTTTTATGGTAAATCAGGGACCATCTACACCTCGGTATATGGTGTGTTATAAGGTTGCAAAAACAATATTATCAAAAGTTATCAACCCGCATAAATGTTCTGAAGTGACTAGGTATAAGAATATGACCCGGGTATTCTAATGGTACAGTAACCTTGTCATTCTAGCGTGTGGTTATTTACCTTCTTTTTTCTTGGCCAGGTGTGATGATAAAGAGCTTGCATTTTATTGGGCGAGATTAGCATTAGTAGTGTTTTCCACCAAGTTAGTCTCTATAAATGCGTAAGCATTTATATATATTGAACCGAGCTTCAGCGAATACAAGCGGATGTGGATGAAGGATGTGTACAGCTACACTTCCTTTTCACACCCCTATATATTGCCTGTGTCACTTGGCTGAAGCAAACTAGGCGTGCAGTTGATGGGCGCATGGCGTAAGATGAGTGCACTCTGTAGTCGTTCTTGCCAAGTTCCTGCACAAAAAGATTTCCATCAGAATAGCGCTTTGTAAATTTGTGGCATGCTCTCATATATTAAGCCTAATGCAGTGAAAAGAATTAAAATGCGGTATGTATTGAATTTAGTAAACTGCAGCATAACAAGGAATACATGTCGAACGATACATCCTATCTCTGATAGTATATGCATTTACCTCGTTTCAGGTACTTTACTGTCTGCTAAAGTCTATATTTATATATATATATATATATATATATATATATATATATATATATATATATATATATATATATATATATATATATATATATATATATATATATATATATATATATAAATTGACTTTAATTAACGTTTGCCATGGCATTACTCACGCTGTGGCAAACTGCATTGGAACACACGTAACTGATGTCACCTAATAGCTTTTCTTCTTTATAGTACTTTAATTTGCTCATTTAATGAAAGGGTTCACGACAGGTACTGGTAGTACTTTAATGCAATGGGTGTCGCTTCCTCTGCCTTACACGATAATCACAAAATCAAATACATGCGTTCACATAATACATACTCTTTGCTTCTAAATACAGGTTACGCGAATTCTTTATTGCCTACGATAGTGAAAGGTGCCAATGATATTGGTGGGATTAGTAACGGGATATGGGCCAGTATTCTATGTGGATAGGTTTATAGTCCCTACAATGTTAACCGCAGTATTGATTTTATGGACTGACAAACGTAATCTTTGCTGTTAACCGCGTGTTCCTTAGATTGACTCGTAGCAGTATCTAGAACTGGCACAATAATATTCACCCATGGTAATTCCAATTTAAGGTGCATAATGATTGCTCTGTCAACCTAGACCCACTTCTCTTTCACAACACAACATTATTGCGACAATAATTTGTATCGGTGTTTATGATGTAACATGATATCTATCATCTAGCTTACTGGCAGGTATTAAATATGTGATGCATCAATAATACACGAGGAGATTTACTGCAATCAATAAATGGGAGCCCATCTTCCTTACCCTCAAAAGTTTCTTTAGTTTCGAATTGTTTAAGAATCAATTATTAAATACACGAAGTATAATACAACGTGTTGTTGTAACCAATATATGGGCACAACCAGGACTGGGGATGATGAAGTACTTTTACAGCTCTTCATGTGTAGCAGGGTAAGTGTAGTCTTTGAGATGTATCTGCGATTGGAATTTGAAATAGTGTTATGATCAAGCATCTTTCCTCTGGACGTTGCTCCGCTATATACAGTTCCCCTTGCCGCAGGCTTGTTGAGAGGCATGGCGTTATCACCTCGAGATGCGGCTGCGGCACGTTACACCACGAAAGCATATCTATGGTCTACCTTCAAAATGTCAGCGTTCGTAAACTTGTCATTACTTGAAATTCAAGGAAACATCTCTCTGGAGCGCGTGAAACCATTATTACTTGAAATACAAGAAAATAAATCTCTCTGGAGCGCTGGTTCGTGTATGACATCAGATCAGTTACGTTATATTTTTACTCAACTAAAACCGAAATGCAAAATATATCCATGTAATTAACATGTAATATGATATATATACATGCAGCTTCACATATACAGCGCTCAAAGCAGCACAGTATATCTGACAAATCGCGTTGGAGCCAGCAGTAGAGAAAATAGTTGCTTGTGATGGATCATCTGAGTGATAGTCAGTACTTTTAATTTGTAAGGTCACTTGTGTTTATGCATAAATTTGTTTCCTTTCCCCTAAATGTTACCCTCTCACATTCGAGTGAAGACGAGACCCTCTGAGCATCTCTAAAGTGCTTTTAGAGAGCATATCGTAAATATACATTAATACCAGCATTATGTGAAAGCATAATATGTGACAATGTTCTTCTATATTTCTGCATGTGTGTTTTATCTGGGAACACAAAGCTGTTTAGTAAATTATTATTTATAGCAGCAAACGACGTACAAAATAAGAAAATATATAATGTCTGACATTATCTAAAATGTTGCTTGATTGCAATAGTTCCTCTGCATTTGTCCAGTGTCTAAAAGTTTGTAATTTTTTCGGTGCCGGTCATTTCTCAATGAAAACATTACGCCGATAGATCGCTACCACATCGATCTTCTACGATTAGTTCAATGTCAATCAACGTTACTTAATGTCATTACCTCTCATGGGTCGTTTATACCATTTAATTCACTAGTATTTTTGTTTCGATGGAATGCTGTTGACGCGTCAAGAGTGAATCAGTCCGAGACATAAGTCCCTTACGCTTGGCATGGTTAATAACATGGATCTTGCTAAATCACACTGATGCGATTCCTTCTGTTGGCGCATGCACATAGTTAATGGCTGCTCTGAAGGCGATACACCACGGCCTGGAACGGTAACTCTATTGCGACGAGTCTCTACTTTTTAAAGTTAAACGTGGTATTTGTGTCACGGTGTTCTTTGCGTAATTTACGAAATAAAGGTGGGTCAAGCAGCTTGCGAACGTCCCTAGTGTGATATTAAGCTTACCGTTGTGTTTGGCAATACGACATGATATAGTGGTGTTTGGCAGCGTGTCATTATAATTCTGTTGCATCCCATGTTATGACATTACAAGTGCAATATGCATATGAAATTCGTAGTTTGCAATAGGTCATGATATTTCTAGTGTAATATGAATCAGGAATTCACATTATGAAATATGTCACGATATTACTTGAATAATATGAATCTGAAGTTCGTGTGTTGAAATTGTCTCATTTTATTGTGCAAACATTATTAACGCCCATTGTAAGACAATGGGATATAATATATTTTGAAAATAGTAATGTCTCCTGCAATGCTCTCACTCAGATGTTGTGCTAGTGTAGCTATAAAATCCGCAATTAACCACGAATACTCCTTGAGGCTAATCTTGTTTTATTAGCGCAGCAGTCTGATGGTGTTCTTTATCAGCAGAGCGCTCAGGGCAATATCGTGAATAAGCATAAACTCAGGAGACTGAAAACAGTGTTACCTCAATCAATTGAATTGCTCTTGTTTCCCAGAACTGCAGCACGTTAATCGTACTTGTACTTAGTTATTTTGACGGCAACGATAGATCTTAGCATTACTATGAGTCGAAAGACACGAAACCTCTTAACTCGGAGTATCTCCTACACAAATCAAGTATTGTTGTCCGCAGCTCTGAGACAAACAATAAATGTTTTATTTAGTAACACGTGATTAAGAGATATATCTAATAGCATAATAACCTCAAATTGTCGTGAATGAATAGACGCATCCGATACTTATCTGTGCTTATTTCCGTATGTGATATAACGGAAAACAAAAGATCAATATTCCGACAAGCACCATGGGCGTACCTTCTCATTATAGTGCTCGTAACTCAGATGAAAATGAAGTGCCCAAATGTGATGTCAGACGCCGATTGCAGTTGAGTTAGCATAATGATCTTTCCTTTGCAATGCGCTAGGTCATGGAAAGTATAAACTACTGCAGGCAAAATATAACCATATGTGCCCATTTTGCATTAATTAATCTCACATTATGAGACCACTTGCAGAGCAGTGCCGATGAGGGGCATTGGATGATAAATGAGTGTTTCTTTGATTACTTTCACAATATCCGCAAACGCTTTTATGGTAAATCAGGGACCATCTACACCTCGGTATATGGTGTGTTATAAGGTTGCAAAAACAATATTATCAAAAGTTATCAACCCGCATAAATGTTCTGAAGTGACTAGGTATAAGAATATGACCCGGGTATTCTAATGGTACAGTAACCTTGTCATTCTAGCGTGTGGTTATTTACCTTCTTTTTTCTTGGCCAGGTGTGATGATGATAAGAGCTTGCATTTTATTGGGCGAGATTAGCATTAGTAGTGTTTTCCACCAGTTAGTCTCTATAAATGCGTAAGCATTTTATATATATATTGAACCGAGCTTCAGCGAATACAAGCGGATGTGGATGAAGGATGTGTACAGCTACACTCCTTTTCACACCCCTATATATTGCCTGTGTCACTTGGCTGAAGCAAACTAGGCGTGCAGTTGATGGGCGCATGGCGTAAGATGAGTGCACTCTGTAGTCGTTCTTGCCAAGTTCCTGCACAAAAAGATTTCCATCAGAATAGCGCTTTGTAAATTTGTGGCATGCTCTCATATATTAAGCCTAATGCAGCGAAAAGAATTAAAATGCGGTATGTATTGAATTTAGTAAACTGCAGCATAACAAGGAATACATGTCGAACGATACATCCTATCTCTGATAGTATATGCATTTACCTCGTTTCAGGTACTTTACTGTCTGCTAAGGTCTATATTATATATATATATATATATATATATATATATATATATATATATATATATATATATATATATATATATATATATATATATATATATATATATATATATATATATATATATATATAAATTGACTTTAATTAACGTTTGCCATGGCATTACTCACGCTGTGGCAAACTGCATTGGAACACACGTAACTGATGTCACCTAATAGCTTTTCTTCTTTATAGTACTTTAATTTGCTCATTTAATGAAAGGGTTCACGACAGGTACTGGTAGTACTTTAATGCAATGGGTGTCGCTTCCTCTGCCTTACACGATAATCACAAAAAATCAAATACATGCGTTCACATAATACATACTCTTTGCTTCTAAATACAGGTTACGCGAATTCTTTATTGCCTACGATAGTGAAAGGTGCCAATGATATTGGTGGGATTAGTAACGGGATATGGGCCAGTATTCTATGTGGATAGGTTTATAGTCCCTACAATGTTAACCGCAGTATTGATTTTATGGACTGACAAACGTAATCTTTGCTGTTAACCGCGTGTTCCTTAGATTGACTCGTAGCAGTATCTAGAACTGGCACAATAATATTCACCCATGGTAATTCCAATTTAAGGTGCATAATGATTGCTCTGTCAACCTAGACCCACTTCTCTTTCACAACACAACATTATTGCGACAATAATTTGTATCGGTGTTTATGATGTAACATGATATCTATCATCTAGCTTACTGGCAGGTATTAAATATGTGATGCATCAATAATACACGAGGAGATTTACTGCAATCAATAAATGGGAGCCCATCTTCCTTACCCTCAAAAGTTTCTTTAGTTTCGAATTGTTTAAGAATCAATTATTAAATACACGAAGTATAATACAACGTGTTGTTGTAACCAATATATGGGCACAACCAGGACTGGGGATGATGAAGTACTTTTACAGCTCTTCATGTGTAGCAGGGTAAGTGTGTAGTCTTTGAGATGTATCTGCGATTGGAATTTGAAATAGTGTTATGATCAAGCATCTTTCCTCTGGACGTTGCTCCGCTATATACAGTTCCCCTTGCCGCAGGCTTGTTGAGAGGCATGGCGTTATCACCTCGAGATGCTGCTGCGGCACGTTACGCCACGAAAGCATATCTATGGTCTACCTTCAAAATGTCAGCGTTCGTAAACTTGTCATTACTTGAAATTCAAGGAAACATCTCTCTGGAGCGCGTGAAACCATTATTACTTGAAATACAAGAAAATAAATCTCTCTGGAGCGCTGGTTCGTGTATGACATCAGATCAGTTACGTTATATTTTTACTCAACTAAAACCGAAATGCAAAATATATCCATGTAATTAACATGTAATATGATATATATACATGCAGCTTCACATATACAGCGCTCAAAGCAGCACAGTATATCTGACAAATCGCGTTGGAGCCAGCAGTAGAGAAAATAGTTGCTTGTGATGGATCATCTGAGTGATAGTCAGTACTTTTAATTTGTAAGGTCACTTGTGTTTATGCATAAATTTGTTTCCTTTCCCCTAAATGTTACCCTCTCACATTCGAGTGAAGACGAGACCCTCTGAGCATCTCTAAAGTGCTTTTAGAGAGCATATCGTAAATATACATTAATACCAGCATTATGTGAAAGCATAATATGTGACAATGTTCTTCTATATTTCTGCATGTGTGTTTTATCTGGGAACACAAAGCTGTTTAGTAAATTATTATTTATAGCAGCAAACGACGTACAAAATAAGAAAATATATAATGTCTGACATTATCTAAAATGTTGCTTGATTGCAATAGTTCCTCTGCATTTGTCCAGTGTCTAAAAGTTTGTAATTTTTTCGGTGCCGGTCATTTCTCAATGAAAACATTACGCCGATAGATCGCTACCACATCGATCTTCTACGATTAGTTCAATGTCAATCAACGTTACTTAATGTCATTACCTCTCATGGGTCGTTTATACCATTTAATTCACTAGTATTTTTGTTTCGATGGAATGCTGTTGACGCGTCAAGAGTGAATCAGTCCGAGACATAAGTCCCTTACGCTTGGCATGGTTAATAACATGGATCTTGCTAAATCACACTGATGCGATTCCTTCTGTTGGCGCATGCACATAGTTAATGGCTGCTCTGAAGCCGATACACCACGGCCTGGAACGGTAACTCTATTGCGACGAGTCTCTACTTTTAAAGTTAAACGTGGTATTTGTGTCACGGTGTTCTTTGCGTAATTTACGAAATAAAGGTGGGTCAAGCAGCTTGCGAACGTCCCTAGTGTGATATTAAGCTTACCGTTGTGTTTGGCAATACGACATGATATAGTGGTGTTTGGCAGCGTGTCATTATAATTCTGTTGCATCCCATGTTATGACATTACAAGTGCAATATGCATATGAAATTCGTAGTTTGCAATAGGTCATGATATTTCTAGTGTAATATGAATCAGGAATTCACATTATGAAATATGTCATGATATTACTTGAATAATATGAATCTGAAGTTCGTGTGTTGAAATTGTCTCATTTTTTATTGTGCAAACATTATTAACGCCCATTGTAAGACAATGGGATATAATATATTTTGAAAATAGTAATGTCTCCTGCAATGCTCTCACTCAGATGTTGTGCTAGTGTAGCTATAAAATCCGCAATTAACCACGAATACTCCTTGAGGCTAATCTTGTTTTATTAGCGCAGCAGTCTGATGGTGTTCTTTATCAGCAGAGCGCTCAGGGCAATATCGTGAATAAGCATAAACTCAGGAGACTGAAAACAGTGTTACCTCAATCAATTGAATTGCTGTTGTTTCCCAGAATAACATAAAATGCGATCAAAATAAGCCCCTGTTGCTATACGAAGAATCTCTTTCCGACATTATATTTGCAACCATCAATTTGAGGCCGCACTAGTAGCGTATTAATTCAATAAACTTAGGGTGTTTAATGTATCAAATAGCAAAGCTCGTGATATAATCTTTTTTTAGCGATAGCATATCTTGCGTAGTAATGCGTAAAAATTAACCACAATAACCATGCGTTAATGTAAAACTGGGTAATACCTCGATGATGAGTTAACTTCTCATTAACTGTAATAATTTTAGACAAATTTTATTCTCAGTGCAAATACCACATAATTGATTGGATGTTAGTTTGATTCGAAAAATTTCATAAAAGAACAGCATTTATTCGCAATGTTTATTGTATCTGCTTTCCTCATGGAAAATGACCACTTGTCTAGTATCGTTTCAGTGATAGTGCTCTAGATATTGAGTATATTACTTTAGGCATAAATTGCATAGTACGTAACATGATACATTTTGCTTATTCATTGGTTCTAAGCAAACGCTGCTATAGATAGCCACACTCGCCCTCACCCACCTCATTTATTTTAAACTTAATTAACAGACCTGGGCCATAATGTGCAAAATGATTAATGATAAATACATGCCCCAGTGTTGCTGTAGAAAGTGACGTGCTTCTCTCTGGCAAATTAAATCTGAGTCAACAGATCTCTAATTTATTTTGCAAGGGTGGTAATCGGAATCTTTCCGGGACTTGCGCTTATCACCTGCATTCATCTCCTCAATTGAATCTGATTCTATGAGTGCATGTAGCGGCAACGTTAAAGCAACCACAGGATGCAAGAGCAAATACGAAAGTTCTAAATGAATATGCAACAAGATAACTACAATGTACTGAAGAGTAGGAGAACTCTTATTATGTACGTTGTATTGAGATTTATGCACGTTAATCGTACTTGTACTTAGTTATTTTGACGGCAACGATAGATCTTAGCATTACTATGAGTCGAAAGACACGAAACCTCTTAACTCGGAGTATCTCCTACACAAATCAAGTATTGTTGTCCGCAGCTCTGAGACAAACAATAAATGTTTTATTTAGTAACACGTGATTAAGAGATTTTTGTCAATACGAATGCCAAAAAATTTAAACAGATGGTTGCCTGTAATGGGAATTCCCCGAATTTTTCTAATTGAATTGAACCGGTTTTAATTTGATAGACTTTGGAATAGCTTGTATTTAGATTTTGCACCGGTCTGAGATAATATGTTTGTACAAGGCCCGTCATATATATTATTGACCAGTGTGTCTTGTAGTTGACGAGATTGTGAGAAATATAAACTTTTGATATTGCGCAGTATAATAGATAAGGTTGTATCATCAGCCTACAGATAACCATCATGGCCATCGCTCACTTGGTTGATATCATTTACATAAATGATAAGGAGCACGAGTCCGAGTATTGAGCCCTGGTTATTGTTGGCTGGTTATCTAAGATGTTATTTTCTATTTTGGCACTTTGCTTTCGACCAGACAGAAAACTTGTCGTATGTTAAAGTGCGTTGCCTCTCATTCCATAATGATGTAGGTTATAATTCAATATATTATTGTCGGTAGTGTCAAAAGCTTTTGACACATTTTGCTAGGACTATGCAAGCTCTAACTGGCCGGAACAAATATTTTCATTGCATACTGCCGGATAGTTCGTCATTCCTAATGGCATTACATTGCATTACTTAATCAACATCAGCAACTTTTGTGACAGTAAAGAAGGTTCTTATTGGTTAAATCATGGAGCACTTGTGATTTAGCTTGAGCCGATCGGAGATTTTCGTAAGCCAAGACACAGGCCTAACTTTTATCGCATCTTCTGTTAGTCGGGTTAAAATGTTGTGTATGTCAGTTTCATTAAAACAGAAGGGAATATTATTGCATTGTGAAAATACATAAACTTAAGCAGTAAATGACCGGAATACCGCTTTTCAGGGATGCATTCGATATCCAATCATAATGCACAATGATCAAAACATCTGGTATAACTACAGCATGAATGTTGATGACTACGCATCAATACATCCAACATCTTGTCATTTGTATGTTTCGGCTTACCATTGGTGTTTTTTTTTTTCATAATTCGTAATGTCTATACGCAATACTATATAAATCATTAAATGTCATTCTAGCTTTCGGCTCCATATCCCAGTTGGCATAAGTAGGAATTGTGACCCATGAGTATTCATCGTAAGAATTCTAAGCCACACCATTAACGCCTTTACTCATGTGAGTCACATCATTAACACCCGCTTCCTTAACTCTCACTCATGTATTAATGCTCAGCTAAGGGAAACATCTTGGCCTTGGACAGGCCGCTAGATCGGCGATAAAATGACGTCATTTAGCATATATCTCAAAACAATGTCCCTTCAGTTCTATTGTGGTGACAATTATTTGACGACTACACTATGACATCTACTTCCAAATCCCAAGAGTATCATGGGTTCTGATATTTGTTTGCATGCCGAATGGCCAGTGGTTTAATTCAATGAGCTTGGATATTGCCTCTGATGCAAAAACCGGTTTATTAATGTAACATATTCTTAATAATCATCTGGGATATTGTAATTTCCTCCCGTAATAATGGTGCGACACTATGCATTATTTAACAATCAGCGATTTATGGTATACTCAGATGGCTGATTGCAATGGCGTCTTATCGTGCCTTTATGCTTTTTGGAACAGCTTCCAATTATATTTAGAAGAAGTATCGTTTAACAGAACTTTGAATGTAACACTTGTCCGTGGTATTTTGTATATATTCTGTAACCGTCTTCTATTGATTCCAAATTGGCAAATCTTATATTTTTTGTCTATAATCACTTGGCATATGACCCGTAGTTATTCGCTGCTTTGACGTAGTTTTGTGGTAATCGTAAGTTGACAACAAGCTGCGCTGCGTATTTCCTGCTTTAGGTATCAAGATCAAATTATCAATTACAAATTGATATTGGTAAATAATTAAACCACTTTGGTTTATTTTTCATATTGACCTATTTTGTTCGCTTGACGGGTTGTTATTGGTATATATTTGACATCCGTAGACCTTTGGCATTGACATCGATTCATTGCATTTGGAATAGAAAGATAACAAATGGGAAGTGACCAATCTGTAGCTGCATGCATATTTATTTCAATTGTTCGTCACCATCAACTACTAAGTGGATACTACAACAGATATAATATTCCATCGAGAAATATTTGCTATCTGTTATGAGCATGTTCTATCTGCTGTGTTCAAACCAATCACTAAGTCAACTAAATATGATCTGTAGTGGTTCTGTGGTTTGATCGTGATAAACAATGCTTTCGTTGGGTATGCAATAATAAGAAGCAGTATTTTGCACATTCTTTGTCTCCTTTTGATTTTTTAGACGTCAATACGGCAGCGTATTCTTGCGTCGGTACTAGATAAGAGAGCCTGATACCATTTGGAACGGTATCATTACCTTGTTTCTATACTACTTAGCGAACTGACACTCAGTGTATGGACATGTCAGGTAGAATAAGACTATAATGGCCCGCTATAGGAATTTGTTTTACAGTCTATTGACGAACATTGACATGTTGTTTTAATACTCGACATTTGACCTACACAATGGTATACAAAGCATTAAAATCATGAACTGACAATGGGACAAGAACATCTTAGTATCGTGTTGTTCACTACTGTTGAATTATGTGGTTATGCGCGAATTATTAAAAAGATGATCCGCATCAGACAAAATTTTCAAAGAGCATACATACTGAACACGGACTTATTTATGAGCTATCCTGCTTATTCTGTTCACTGTAAATGGATTACCCTTACTTGTTCTACACTTCTAGACAATAAAAGTTATAGCACTTTGAACACTAGATCTGTAGTATTATATTGTGATCAGCACAAACCGACTTCAAGATTGGCATTTATAGTTGATCTTGTCTGTGTTCTGAGACCAAGATAGATAGATTATAGTTCATGAGTGTACCTCTAGCTGACCTTGGGTTAATCCCCAATAAGCAATAGACATCTGCTACCTGTTTTGGAACAATGGCACTGTCAGAAGCTTTACATTAATTTATTGCATCAGTCCGTTAAAATTGAGGCTCTCGCGGTGCCCCTGACCAGCATTTTCTAAAGACCATTCGATGGTATCAAATAACGAGAACCTCTTAAAAACATCTTTGAAAAAAACAAACCTGTTTCAGCAGCTAAGATACCACGGACGTAGAAAGACTAACTAACAAATGTTTACGCCCCACAAATAGAAATCTTGCTCAAATTAAGATAAAACCTAAAACTCTTCTCTAGTGCAACCACATATATCCTGGTGATCATAAATGTTATGACTGACAGTAGAAATATGTGTTCGAATAATATCCAAAACATGCAAATGCTGCGGCGATCTGCATTTCGTTAGGCAGTATTGTATGTTACATAGCATACCGGAATTTAGGTAGTAACTAGATAATTATCCTTGGTACACAAACATAAATTGATTAATCTGTTGATAAATCTGTATGGTACCGTAGTACCGACTTTCAAGTTTTTATATGCACGCATCAGTATCACAACATCGCTACTGCTCACTAGCCTTGCATCACAGTTATCCCAAAAAGCTAAATATTATAGCATTTTTAAACCTTTTCTTAATACACAATAAAAATCAACGTTATGATCCATGCAATGGCAAGCATAAACATTTATTCGAACATCTACAGTGCTTGATCCTGCGATTCCGTATATTCAACGATCGTGAGAGGAATCGTTTCCAATAGATTCAAGCTCTCTAAAAGCATGACAACCATCATCGCTATACAATCGTCTTTTACAACACTTGTTGTCTTATTATAACCATTCAGACCTCCCCCTGCAGAGGATATATTGCCAAAACCACTTGTCTTGATGTCTGTAGTGAAGTAAACCTTGAAAGTCTGTGTTGCTGTAGTCGCTTCAACCGATCAGATGACTCCAGCCGCCAGGCCCCCAGACGTTGGATCAACAGTCCCATGTGCTTTTGTTAATTTAATGGGATCGCGCCTGATGTCGGAGGTGTCTTTCGCGTGATTTGATAATCGTCACGCAGCTTAGCGAGCTATAATCGCTTTGCTCGAGACCTTCACATCCCTCTGACATGCTAAAAATGTTAATGTCGACCTAAGGCAACTTTCCTCGCTTAAGACAATTATTGACAATATAAAACTACTATTCGCAGCGCAGACATGAAAGATTGAGAATAGACAACTGCGCGGACGCTGATAGAGGCGAACTGTTTTCGATAGGTGTACACCAGACCGGGTATTTTATCAAAATGAAATTTATCAAATAGCGTACTTGCTATTTTCGCTATTCATAGGCCTATTGTTCGAGGTGTTTTGGCAGCGGCAAGGCTCTGCAAAACGTCATTTTTCCGGCTCTCATCAATCGCAGGGACGTCAGCCTAGTATTCTCATGTGCTTTTGTTTGTGTCACGGTAGCGCCACCTTACGACTGCTATGTATTATAACTAGGAAAGCGATCACCGCCACTCGAAGTGAGCCATCTAAGTGAAGCTATAAACTCTTCGGTGATATCTTAGGCATTGGCTTTCATAACCGAAGAGTGATGTTTATCTCTGTATGATCCCTTCTTGCGTAGGCTAGTTGTGCATGGTGTTGCAGACTGTTTTATGGTTCCATTGTATGTTAACTGATATAAAGGAGAAAGTTCCTTTAATTTCTGTTTGCCGCCCAGTGTGCTGAGCAATGATACAACTGCCTTGTTCGCGTGGAGACATGATGCAAGCCTTTGAAGGTATGTAATGTGCCATCTAAAATGCCTACCAACTCAACACACGTCGCACCCTATGTCTTGCATAGCTTTGTCATAGTGTTTTGTTAAAAGGGCTCGCTGTGGAAAGATACCCTGTGTGAATCACGAATAGCTCCTGGGTGAGACCAGTCAATACCCAGTGGGCACAACACGTGGAATCCACATGGAAATCACATGGAAGTTTGGTGAATAAGTGGATCCACCAATATCCACGTTCAATTCACGGAGATTCCAGGAGATTATATCCACGTGGAAAAAAATTTTAATTTTAGGAGATTTTGTTCATATAGATCCACTGTTTTATAATTGCTCACCAAAATATGATCAGTTAATGCGAAATGTTAATTATGCAGCATCCCGAAAATTTTTGTTCATGGGTAAGGGTAGATATATATAGCGGGGGTATTATTTTTGGTCGATTTTATGTGTTAAATCCATGATACCTAACTCAAAATGGGAAACGTAACAAATGTTAAGCACGGCTCACACGTCAGACTTTGCGATACTGCGATACTTGAATTATCATCAGATCATGCACACGGCATTTTATGTGCATCAAAAAGTTTAATAATCCTATAAATAAGGAAAAACACTAAAAAGAAAGGAAGATTAGTCGTTATGTACTTTGATTTTTTTGTATATATATAAAACATTATACGAAAGATTTTTTTAAATCGCAGGTAGCATAGCGCATTTACTCCATGCGCCATCATTCTTTGTTTCAGCAGCATCTCAGCGGGGAAACAAGTCTTGGAATTTTGAATATCATTCTCACAATAGTTGCGTTCACCAATGATCGGATTATTGCCAATGTAACTTAAGTAAAATTATAATATATATAGAGTGACGAAGTCATACAACTATCTATTTTGTGTTATTGGTTTGTGGTAGACTGGTGATATTATCGCCCGATCGCAGCATCACACACGTGCCGCCGCCATAAGATAATGAACGAGATGAGAGGGTGATTCAGTCGTTATTGTGTCTATTCGACCTTTTTGATGAACCTGAATATTTGGCTATTCGGTCTATTTGATTTAGTTAAGCTTGAACAGATTACAAAGATGCCGACGTCGCCATTATCATACTCATTCATATTCATGAGGAGTGGAAAGGCCAAACTGCATGTGTCCCCGGGTCGTAACACACTCATTCAACGTTAAATGCTGACCAGTCAAGAGAGCATGAGAGTGTATGTGACTGTGAAATGGGATTGTTGGTGGTAGGGTAGGGTTGTGTTAGGTTGTTAAGAGGTATCGGTTTTGTCAAGGAGTATCATAGATATTGGTTATAACCCCTTGGTTTTGTGTAGTTGCATTGTATTGCTGCCCACATATACATATATATCTTTTGTCATTGTGGTTCTTCTTCACCACAGCATAAATTAGTAACTTTTGGGCAAGTAATGTGCTTTTCATTATTATTGGATTGTATTAACACTTATGTTTCTTATCCGCTCTTTTGATAACCAGGAATGCCAGAAATGATGTCTCCACAATCTGAAAAAAATAAGAGAAGGAAAGGGCAGAGGGTGGTTGGGGTGGATACTCGATCTTAGGTATACTGAGCCGTGGATGGTTGGGGTGGATACTCGATCATAGGTATACTGAGTGGTGGATGGTTGGGGTGGATACTCGATCATAGGTATACTGAGCCGTCGGTGGTTGGTTGTTATAACTCTGACTCGCCATTTACGCCTAAAATCCAGGCAGTTTTGTTTGCAGTTTATTGACTGGACGCAGAAAGCCAAAAGGTACCTCCTATTTACGATGATCCACCCGCCTAGTTGTATTATCCCTTGGAGACTTGGAAAATAGGGAAGCGAGTCAGATCTATGGCGTATATCATGTGTATGCAGTTTTGTCATTACCGTCGGTTAACACGAGAAGTGTAGTGAATGCATTTAGAACCCTCGTATGTACAAGAGATTATTGCTGATGGCGTGATAAAACAGAGCACTCCTTATGTTCAAGAGATTATTGTTGCTGGCATGCCAAATCAGTGCACTACCTTATGTACAAGAGATTGTTGTTGATGGTGTGACAAAACAAAGGGTCCAAGTGGCATTCCCTACTCAAGATAAATGCAACATTGTGCTTTACTTTCATCGCAATTTATGTACATTTATGTGGCAATCATTTATAATGATGTGCCCATATGTACAGGGTAATCTTTTACAGCCATTCAGTCCTCGACCATGTTTGACCTGTAAACAAAGCTGACTTTTCTAGGGTGACCATTGAACGCCAATCATGCGGTCGTTTGACGCTGGCAATGAATCATCAGAAGGGCAATACAATAGGGAATAGTTTACGGATACCCGACGGGTTGAGAAGGTTAAATAAATGACTTGCTTATTATAACGACATGCTGAGGACGTCTGTTCAAAGTTGCACTGGAACTAATACAATACAACCTGCCCAAGTGGTATACAAAACAAAGGGTTTGGCACATTCTGTTCTACTGAAAGTCTTTCGTGTACTGGTGGCAGAGATGATTTGGTCTTAAAAATTGTCTGTCTTGTATAATGTGTTAGCTATCCATCCAATATTTGTGATAATTATCAGGTACGCCGACCTTGATGGCAATACCTGGACAGTTCGGGGCTGCTCTTATCACCAAGTTATAAATCACAGCTTCAATAAGACCTGGCGCGTCGGCATTTCAGAATATCAGAATATGATAAGCCCTTACACAGGGAAAATTTGAAATTGCTGTATTTGACATCACAGCTATGCGAACTCCAAACAGAGATCGCCTGGAAGAATCTCGTTAGCTTGCTTTCGCGTTAAAAATACCTACTTGCTCACTTACTGAATCTCACCGTCAGTTTGCGTTGACTTGTGATCATGATTCTCAATAGAGAATGGAATGCCAGACGATTCCATGGCAAACAATAGCCAGGATTTATGGCGATTGAACTGAATCTTTACCGATCTGGCTAAGCTATCATCCTGTTCACATCAGCATTATAATTAACATTATTGCCTGAGGAAGCAGTTGCACATTTGTTGTTTTTAACTTATAATGTCCGGTAACTCATGTCCATTTAGGAACCGTGACAATCATTGCACTTTGATACAATCTGATGCAGTAAACCTTATGGCAGCATAGTTGCATAAACCAAAATTTGTTAGTTTAAATGCAAGTCGATGTTTCTATTTCCAAATCACTGATGGGCTGATAGCTAACGCTGCGCTTTTTGATATGTTGTAAACCGTTCTAGATCGCGATACGTTTAATCAGTTGCTGATAATATATATTGCAACTTGCTGTCGCCAATTATTGCTAGAGATGGTGGAAATACGGCAGCAGAAATGAAGTTTCTGTAGAATTCGATACACGTGCAGCAATCATAGCGTTTCAAATGCACACAACCCTTCACATGAAATAGATGAATTATATGGATACATCTACGACTATTACAACCAGAATCAGTGGGTTATGTATAATTGGATCTGAATAATGCGTAACGGCCCCCGTTAAGGAAATATGGTTTGCACCTGTCAATATAGCCTAGCGCACATACAAAAGTAATATATCCGGTGCTAACTGCTGACCTGAGCGGTAAAAGACACTTCTTATCTATGGTTTAGGACCTCAAGCTTTACATCAACAGAGCAAAATGATTGGATTGCATTAACAGCCGACTAAAAGTAATGCAAGAGAAATATTATTGCTGACTGTGTGAGTTAAAGGTTTCAGCCTTCCCTACATAATTCGCATGCAAAATAAGTGATCCCAATCTTGGCAGTGCTCCTTACAGTATATATATATATATATATATATATATATATATATATATATAGATATATATATATATATATATATAGAGATAGTATAGTATATATATATATATATATATATATATATATATATATATATATATCATATATATATATATAGATATATATATATATATATATATATATATATATATATATATATATATATATATATATATATGGATATATATGTATATATATATATATAGATATATCAATATATATATGGGAATGCATTTATATATACTTATTTACATGTATAATCATAATATATATGTATATATATGTATATAAATATATATGGATAACATTTATATTTATTTATTTACATATATAATCATCAATATATGTGTGTATGTATAGTTGTAAACTATATATATGTATATAAATAAGCATATATATATATATAATATATATATATATATATATATATATAATATATATATATATATATATATATATAAATATATATTATATATGATATATATATTTAGGATATAAATTAATATATATATGCATATATATATATGGATATACATTTATATATATTTATTTACATATATAATCATCAAAAGATATATGTATATGTACAGTTGTAAATATATATATGCTTATATATATATATATATATAATAGATATAAAACATATATATATATATAAAAATATATATATATATATAAATATCTATAACAAAATATATATATATATATAGTATATATATATGTATATATTTTTTATACATAATCATGAAAAGATATGTATATGTATAGTTGTAAATATATATATGCTTATATTCATTAGTATATATTACATATATATATATATATATATATATATATATACATATTTATATATATTCATATATAAATTTATACACATATATATATGAATATTTATATAAACATATATTTATTTGCACATATGCATCTGCGCATATTTATATAATTGATTCATAGATATGTAATCTGAAGTATATATATATATATATATATAGTATATATGCATATATATATATATATATATATATATATATATATATATATATATATATATGTATATATATATATATATATATATATATATATGTCCACATAAAGTCAATGCACTTTTTCTATCAAATGTGTACATATATTTAGATTTGAAGATTTTAATACGATATTCTAGTCTTAATAACGTTGAAAGATAAACATTTAGGTTTGATTTCTCTTGGATTTTTATTATTATAGCGAAGTTAAATTTTAACAACTAACCATTCGTTGACATTACCTGATATCTTCAATATCTTTCTCGTGACCATATATACTTTGGCCCAATTGGTCAAAATAATGTTTAACCATGAGTGTAAAATAAGTTAATCTTAAATTTTTAAAGATTTGAAAATTATTTTAATTTTAACACCGCAAAACGGTATTTTGTCATATTATTCGTCAATCTACAACTTTTAATAAGTTCGCAAAACGCTGTCAATGGCTCAGTATGATCACATCTACAATAAATATTATAATTCTAATCCATAATGACAGAAAAAAATTTAGAAATTTCTGTATTCCTCAAATAAGCGCAAATATATATGGGCACGAAAGGTTGGATTTAACATATAAATAAATATATTATTTGACACCATTGGTGGACGACCTTTAAAGCACCAAAAGTATAAACCAGGATTAGTTGCAAAAAGAATTTTTTGGAACTGAATTTGATTAATTATATTATTCAAGGGATCCCGAATTAACAATTTGAACATGATTATAGTAAAAATGTACTTAACAAATAAGTCCACGAAAGGATGGAGTCTACAAATGGTTGTAATCTTCAGTATAAATATATATATATATATATATATATATATATATATATATATATATATATATATATATATATATATATATATATATATATATATATATATATATATATATATATTTATATATATATATATATATATATATATATATATATATATATATATATATATATTTTAATACTTAATTACATATATAATTTTAAATATATATGTCAATGTTGTGTTGCAAATATATATATGCTTATATTTATAAGTATATATATGTTTATATACATATATCTCTATATGTGCATATATATATATAAATATATATAATATATATATATATATATATTTATAAATTTATATACCTGCATATGAATGTATATATATATATATATATATATATATATATATATATATATATATATATATATATATATATATATATATATATATATATATATATATATATATATGCACACATGCCTCTATATGTATTTATAAAAATTTATTCACATATATAATCACATGGATATGAATATGTATAGTTTTTAATATATATGCAAATATATATGAATATATATTTGCATATATTTATGTATATATATATTTTATATATATATATATAAATAAACATATATGTAAATATATATATATATAAATATAGATATACATTTATTTATATATTATAAAGTATATTTGTATATATATAGTTATTAATATATATTTATATAAATATATACATTTATATATATATATACATATATGTATATATATATTTTATATATATATTTAAATATATATCTGGATATACTTTATATATACTTATTTACAGATATAATCATAAATATATTCGTATGTGTATAGTTGTAAATATATATATGCTTATATTTATCAGTATATATATATATATTATAATACATATATATATATATATATATATATATATATATATATATATACATATATATATATATATATAAACATATATGTGTATGCATTCATATATATTTTTATACATATACAATCAGAAATATACATGCATATGTAGAGTTGGAAATATATATATGCTTCTATTTATAAGAATATAATATATTATATATATATATATATTTATATAGGTATATATACATATATATGTGTATATGCATATATATATATATATATATATATGTATATTAGCATACATATATATTTATATATATTTATATAAATATATATGGGTATATATTTATGTAAATTTATTTATACATATCTAATCATAAATGTATGTTTATGTAGAGTTGTAGACATATCTGCTTATATTTATGAGTATATATATATATATACATATATATATATATGTATATATATCTGTATATATATATAAATATGCATATATATATTTTAATATATATATATATATATAACTTTTCATATTTGTAT
Source organism: Urechis unicinctus (assembly GCA_034190875.2). Taxonomy (NCBI): domain Eukaryota; kingdom Metazoa; phylum Annelida; class Polychaeta; order Xenopneusta; family Urechidae; genus Urechis; species Urechis unicinctus. The sequence goes on along the minus strand of CM067358.1, from coordinate 57,620,882 downwards.
ATATGTATATATATATATATCTATTTACACATATATTTATATATAAATATATTTGGGTATACATTTGTAATTATTTGTTTACATATATGATCATGAATATTTATGTATATGTATAGTTGTAAATATATATATGCTTATAGGTATGAGTATATATGTATATATTTTTATATTCATATATATATGTATGTATATATATATATTATAAATATATATATGTATATAAATATTAATATATATAGATACGTAAATATATATCATATATATATATATATATATATATATATATATATATATATATATATTATATATATATATTGCATATATATATATATGAATATATATATTTATATACATATATATGAATATATATATGTATATATATGCACATATGCATATATATATTTATATAAATATTTATAAATATAATCACTAGTGTATATGTACTAATATAGTTATTATTCTCTATGCTATATAAATATATGTAAATTTATGCATATATATATATATATATATATGTATATATATATATATATATATTTATATATATAGATATATATATATATACATATATATATGTATATATGTATATATATATATATATATAGCAGTAGCTATAGCAGAGGTATAGATGTCATAATAGGCGAAGGAATAGTAATATCTGAAAGCAATAAAAAACAGGAATGTGGAGTGACTTTTAATGCGCTAGGATTCTGTCTTGCGTTTATTAAATATGTGACAATTCCCGTGCGTTACTTTGTTTTTCACTGGCATACATTTTAACCGATCAGATGCTGACAGACAATTGAATTTACCAAGGCATGAAAATATCATCTATATAGGGCGTACAATGCGGGGCGAGATTGACAACGCCTACACAACCTTTCATATATATATATATATATATATATATATATATATATATATATATATATATATATATATATATATATATATATATATATATATATTCTCTATATATATATATTATATATAGATATATATATCTATATATATATATAGATATATATATATATGAGATATATCTCTCTCTAGATATCTATCTATTCTCTATCTATATATATATCTCTAGTTAGATCTCTATATATATATCTCTCTCTCTCTCTCTAAATATCTATCTCTCTATATGTCTCTATATATCTATATATATCTCTATCTCCTAGATCTCTCTATATCTCTCTCTCTATCTATAGAGATATATATCTCTCTCTCTCTCTATCTCTCTATATATCTCTACTCTATCTCTATATATATATTTCTCTATATAATATATATATCCTAGCAGTATATATCAGAGCCATCTATACATATTGACCTATATATGTATGGCTATATCTTGCTATCTGTATGGATATATATATATATCTGTCCTCTATTTGTATATATCTAAATATATTCTATCTATATATATCTTTTTCTATATATATATATCTATTTATCTCTATATTTATCTATATACTTTACTCTCATAATATCAAGTAAATCTCCCATTGTACGCGGTTTCTCTGTGCATGTTCGTCCCAATAACCTTTACCGCTTACTTACTGGCGTCTACTATCAATCAAATTCGCATCATTAGCAAAATTACCGACATGATTGGCGGATCAAAATGGACTTTCTATGAATGCATGAATGGCGAAGGATTCCGTGGCTGAGTAATGTAATATGATCCACTGTCTGATAAGCAAAATAAATCGTTATTTGCTACGAGGGATCCCATCCCATTGGTTTTGGCAATCGAAACCAAAACGACCCTTGCCGTTCCGGAGAAGTAATGACCAGTTCATCACAAAAACCAACTTAAAGAACTTAGCCTTGCAGTAATTTCCTTGTTGTTCAATGCTCGATCATCCTGGAGCAACTGCTTTATTCGTAGTCCTCAGACAATCTAACCCTTATATTTGGAAGACGCTTATAGCGGAGAAAAGTTCTCGTCAGATGTTTAACCTACATCGCTTTTATTTTCTCTCCACGTGCCGCAATCTACCTTAGCAGACTTGCACATCATTATCGTGGTGTTGTTACAGGACGAAGACAATGTTTCTTGTTATTCCAAGTGTGCACTTGTATGCAATCTGGTGCTGTTAACGGAATGGCAGTATCATGGTCCTATCATACGATAAGGTCAACGAAATGTCCCTTGTTCTTAACATTTGAAGAATCGTTGTTATTGTTTTTGTAGTTCATTTGCCTGGTGATCAACTGGATTTGCAAACAAAGGAACCAGCTATCCCTGTGTTGACAGTTTATCAGCATAACTCTGATCGCAATTATAGAAATTAATTATGTAGCGCTTTGCAGTATCCTGGGGCACATTTTGTTTTAAATACATGGTCATCGACTCCTCGGATGATAATCGGCCAGTCTGTGCTTCTAGTGGTGGCAGGACAAGGGAAGGGAATGTCGATCGCGTTAGCGTCGTAGATTTGAATAGTTAATTATGCGCACTCTTTTCGGTTTTTGGTTATTCAATGTATATGTAGAAAGCTTTTGAGATTGTGAGAGAGTCTTCATTGTGTCTCAACCAAATCAACTGCCGAAAGTAATATCAAATATCATCGATTCACTGTTTATTTCATTGGTGATGTTCGAGTGGGAATACGATCCGCAGTGCCATAGACGAATGGCCACGTCCACGCATGGCAGACTGGGAAAGTGAATACGGGACACTGTTTCTGGAAGCCACGCATTGTTCCTGTGTGCAAGTTGACACTATGTTGTAATTTGGTGAAATAAACGGAAATAAAGCAGCTGCAATAATGCGTATTCTGAGCTCAATTCTAAGCACCATATTGCTCTCGATGATCAATCGCTTCTGTTCATCCTTTGTATCAATGCATGTTTTATTGCACAACACTCAAGAACAACACGATGCAGAACAGCTACAAACGACCAAACACATTGAGGTCCATTGTTCGATTATAGGGCTTTTGAGGAAAAAGAGACAACAGACGCCCGTCCAAGGCTTGTAAAGTTAGCTGTTTGCCAAGCATGCCGTCGCACTTGATGCCTCCCGGAAGTAGCTAGATTACTGATTGGATGCATTTTTAGGTTGTTGTGCTCGGTATGGAGGCATGCAATATGAACGGTTGATTGAGGGATTCCCAGGGGTATAACCGGGGACAACCGCGAGGATCGATTCAGTATATCTCGTTGACATCCATATGTAAACTAATGCCATATTTATCATCAACCTCAATTTGCTTGGTTTCTGCAGCAAAGAAAATGAACTTTAAATGTCTTTACGTTTGAGATTTCTTTATGCTGATTTATTATGTCAAAACGTGTCCAACTAGTTTTTGCATTATATGTCACTTACCATGTGTCAAGTGGCCAGAATAAATGGACTCGTACCAATAGTCTCCATTTCGCCGTGGATGAGGTTATGCGGAGGTTTTTGTGATGTCAGGTTGTTGAAATAATGTATCCAAATGTATGAATATCCATCACGCTGATGATGGCAGTCAGGGTCTTTCATCTTTGCTATTTCTCACTTAGATCATTATTCAATGTACATTGCGCCTTTATTTATATCATTTATACTTGCATTTGCGTTTTTCTATTTTGCAAGTGTATAAGATATATTGGAATTATGATTTATGGATTCAGTTGTTCTGCTACAGTAAACATGACCAGATCAGATGCTAAAATCAGATAATTTCTCCCAGGATGAACGGTATAGTATGCCCATCATATTATTTTATTACCTACATAATGACTAAATTTCACATTTTGTGCATCGCACGACGTTATACCGAGTGTGAAATAACAGTGGACAATCATCCCATTCGCTTTTCTATCATTGTTTTGCAATTTCGTAGATATGAGCATCATTTAATCATACGTCTCCGATATTTTACGACCAGTCCTGTCATCGCCATGCCATTCCTGACTGTATCAGAGTAAAATATAAACTTGAAACATGACGCAATAGCATACCTTCACATCAAAATACGGTTTGTATTTGACCTAAAATACACAGCTGGGATGTGACATTGGTTGCCCTACGCTCTTGTGACAGATGGGAATATACCTGATTGCAATCGACTGTTGCTCCTGTCATGGTCGGATAGACTTATCAAGGACAACACGATTAATGCATGATGTCTCATGGTTTGTGACGTCATGATGTTTGATCCCCGCAAGAGCCAAGTGTGCCTTGCAGACCCCACGTGGTAGAAGAATTAGCATCAACCATTTTCACTAGCATCGTGTACGTCCTTCGTCCCAGTGGCGTGGGTTTTGCAGCTCGATCTTGTCAGCGGGTTTGTACCCATGTGGCGCTGGCACACAATGGGAGCTGCCCAAGCACCACAATTATCCTCATCCATCACCGATATCACATCATTGTTGAAAGTGACGTAAAATACCAATATTACCATCACCATGACCTATTAGACAAATATGAAAAACGACTTCGATTTATAGTGAAACACTAGGAAGATTGTATCACCTACAGAGACACAAGGCCAGACCTATATTATTAAATCACACGTATGCAGTTTATTTCGTGCAATAATGGTAAGCATGATATATATAATTAATGCATATACTTTTGGCAGTATGCACTCCTGAGTTGGTTGATAGGAAATCAAACAAAGATAAATGCCTCAACAAACATCACTAACAGACAGCAAATAGCAATGTACTTACCATGTGCTGTGCATAGCTCATTTGTTTGGCACGATCCTTGACTGCTGCTCACTTCTACCACAGGTTTAAGAGCTGCTAATAAAGGAGGCGATTCCAAGGTGTTAATTGAACATTTGCATACCCGCACGAATCTGTTTTGTCACATTACGCTGGCAATGTTTCATTGTAACGACAGTGTATGGTCGTCAAGTGTACCACATGGTCCCGATAACCTTCACCACTTACCCTGCTGACGACTGGTAGCCATCCACGATTCCATCGATACCAAAATGTCCCAGTGATTACATTGTCCAAATAAATATATCCTGCATGACCGGACAAGCGATCTGTATGATGCCAATCTATAGGAAAGTGCTCTTCAATAGTTGACAACACGAGCGAGTTGATAAACATAACTGGGAAATTATGCACAGATATATGAATGCTAAATACACCACTTTCTATGAATGTGCGAAAGAGAACGGTTTCCAAAGCTGTTCTATGTGGTATGACATTTTGTTTGATCGAAAAAATTAATCCATTGCACCCATTTGCTCACTCTCCTAATAAAACGCAATCATGGTATCCATTTTTCGTTGGCCAATTGAAGATAATATGTACACCTGTGACTACCGTCTTAGCTTTAATTTAGGTGTTGACATAACATAAGGCCACAATTGCATTTGCTGTAAGTATAAGCTGATATATTATTGCTCATTATCTATTGTAATGTTTATGCCGAACCTTTTCATTTGATAAGGCAGAATGAATGGACTTCGTGCACAAATAACATCAGTTGTAAGATCTCTATATTAAACCATTGTGAGGTGATTAGGAAACATACTATTTAGTCAAATACATATCAAATAAGTCTTACTCAACCAACCGTGCACTGAGCGCAGTCTGCTGTACTAGATCTGTGAGCCCTCAGGGCCTGGTCGGTCAATGGGTTTATCAAAGTCATCGCCAAGTAACGTCTTTAGCCACACTGTCATTACTGTGAGAATTGTTACAATTGTATGCATGCGATTACCTATCATTATAGGAACTACCCATGTCACTGCCCCATCAGTACACCCCATGAGGCAAATGACAAATCGTGTCGGGTTCCGCACATCATCATCTATATATATGGTACGAGGCCCGAACTCCCATGTTTGGACGAAGCCTACAGAGAAGACAAATTTATACCTACATTTTTTGCTCATCTTTCCATGTGCCGCAATCTACCTAGGCAGACTTGTATATCAGTACCGTGGTGTGATTACAGGACGAGGACATGTGAATGTATTTTGTTATTCAATATTGCAGTATGTACGGCAAATACTAGATTTTGTTTTTATTAAATGTAAGCAGTGGTCTCTATTTCCAAATTATTGAGGGGCAATTGTCTAATAATGCGCTATCATTAGTGGTCGATAAGAGGTAAAATATTATGGCATAGTGTCACAGAAGGCAAGAGAAGCAGATTTGCCCCTACCACACGAAACAGAAAAACAGAAGGATTTTAAATACTAGAAAATTTCATTTGCTCATTAAATTCATATGTATCTCGTTTGATCGCTCAGCTTGCAGGGTTAACCTTAGAACAAGTTTGTCTATCGACCATCCATGCCAAACGACGCATATCATTCTTATAAACATCTTCTTGAAACGTGATGATTGCCATTAATGAGTTCTATAACGACCCTAGACTGCACCAGTATGCTGCGGTCTGTTAGATAATGGCTGCAAGCAACTTAACCCCCGTGAACTAAAGTAATTGGCATATATATATATATATATATATATATATATATATATATATATATATATATATATATATATATATATATATATATATATATATATATATATATATATATATATATATATATATATATATATATATATATATATATATATATATATATATATATATATATTGACTAGATATAATTATAGGCCAGTGAATATAGTCATGTAGGTAAATAAACTAAATATTCGCTTCACCATGCATTCTGAATATATCTCTAGTTCAACATATTACAATCCAAATATCTGGCGACGGAAAATACGAATAGAGTATATTTTTTTATAATTGCTGCGTCGTTCAAAACATATGACATTTCAAAGCAGTTCTTATTTTAAAACAACCGCAAGTTAAAGTAATTCAGTCCATTTATGATAAGTTTCGTACTACATGTTTTCGTTGATAACAGAGTTTGACATAGAATGCATAATTTTTAGACTACATTTCTCTAAACGTTGCATTTTTTAGAAACATTTCTTCAAACATTATAAAGCGTTATAGTTGTGGTCGATTACCAATTTGCTTACATCGTGTTATATTTTAATGCTTTTAGTGCTTTTTACAGAAAATACCGATGGTACAAGTAGGGTTATAGGATGGTATGCTATTATGTAAATACTGATTTGCCTTGTATCTTACATGCATATAGTGGCTATTATGCAGTGCTTCTGTGATAATCTTTTTTTTACTTTTCACACTTGATAACGTAAAATCACGCAGGGGCAGAAACCGGCACTTTAATGAAGTTATCGAGTGACCGTCAGATTTGGCAAATGCTCGATTCCTATAATAACTAAATATACTTATTTTCCCTAAGTTACATTTTATAATTATATCATTCTGCGGGAAGGTTACATTGAATGGAAGCGATAACAATCAAGCAGGGCCACTCCCTAACAGTGCTAGTATTGCACATTTGCTAAGAATGTTATCAACACTTATGTTATGGTTAGCTATACTCTATTCTGCAGGTAACTTTAGATACGGCCTCTGCCCCAAACGCCAAGGTTTGAGAGAAGGTTTAAGACCTCAACTATTTACGAAAAATGCTTTACCTACATTTTTCTCTTCTCTCCGCATGACCAAATCTTTTTTATCAAATCGTATATCAATCTAGTTTTTCTAGCTCATTTATTAAATATAGCTGACTACAAATAAAATCCTTATCGTTTTGATGGAAGTGGCTTGGCATACACCTTGGAGAGTTATTGCAGGTGTGAAATACATTTGCTTTTAAATAGACTGTCATCAACTCCTTGGTGTGTAATCGGCCATACTGTGCTTCCAGGCAGAAAGAGTCATACTGAGCGCAAGATAAATAAAACGAGATGATAGTGTTTACAATAATACTATGTGTATGTATTGTTGTGCGCAGATTGGAAACCTTAATAACTACAAGAGAGTCTATATTAAGTCTAACCCTTATCCGCTGCATATAGGGATGTTATGATACGTGTGAGATTGAATTTTCCTTGCATTGGTTATATTTACATGGGAACACGATCCACACTGCCATGGACAAATCGGCACAGCTATGTATGACAGTTGTGACAACACCAGCCATAATGAGCGGATTCTGACAGACCTCATATCTAGGTACTTAATTGCTCGCCATGATTTTATTTCAATTTGCTTGGGTCCGACCGCCTTGCACTGTTCAGCTTATACTTGAGGTAGCACATTCATTAAACCATTAAGCAGTTTAGCAGCGATGCATCAGATATCATAGATAGATATTTTGGCTACTATATCAAAAATTCGCACAATATGCTTCCGGTCCATTTGTATGCGAACCTGATATCATTTGCTTTTGATCAGCCTTTGCATTCGAGCGACCGAAAGCGCGTTGCGTGTTTTGCACCTGAAAGGTTAAAATATCCCAATAACATATTTTTCAAGAGCTGCGACGACCATAATTCTTGCAACCCATAGTTTGATCATAAGGTTTTTGTGAAATACGAGACATCAAAAGCCTGCTATAGCCTCTTCAATCAAGTTTGCAGTTGAGTGAGTTTGCTGTCTTCATGAACACCTCCCGGGTGTAATTAGGCCACTTATTTAAAGCATGTTTTTCGGATGTGCCGCCCAGATCGAGGTGTAATGGAATACCAGGGTTATGCAACAACTTGTCCCAAAGAATAGACTTATGACAAGGACACGTATCAGAAACTCATCAGCATTTAATTCGAAAACAGCATCTGGGATGTGATATCAGGCGATTTACATTTTTTTTAAAGGACATATATATTGTATTTTGTTGGTATTGCCAATATCTACTTGACTCAATTGCATCGGCTGTTTCACTATAACAGCGACATAATATATACCATGACTGTTTGAACCTCTCGAACCATTAAATCTGAAATGCTTGATGCAGCAGTAGCTATGTTTTTGGTAATGTATACCTTGGCGGCAGAGATAGTTGTGTCGATGTATGATATGTAAGTGTGATATTTGATGAACAATTTAACCATGCTGCCAACAGAAACCATTTGGTTTGGCCACAAATAGTAGAGTGTTAACAGCGGTGGAGAATGCAGACGATGGCATCTTGCTGCTATCTCCACCGACACTGACATGATCTGCAGCTTAGAATAATGCATGGCACTATATAATATGGTATTATATAATAAAGTATGATAGAACTCCTTTTGTATAGATATGCACGACGATAATAGTTCAAAATCATTAATAATATTACAACACACACGTGGTACATGCATTTACCAATCCATGCTTAAAAACAGCTCAATGCAGCATTCATTTTGATACTTACAAACGACCTTATGTCGTGCATTTTTCAAATACCCTCTGTAGACTGGCAATTTTCGCTACAAATAAGGTAACTGACTAAACTTTCTACCTTAATAGAGCTCTAGTGGTAGTCATACGACCACAGCTTGCCCGGTAATAAGGTATCAAATAACGCTGAATTTTAGTGCTATTGCCGTGAGTTCACATTGGTAATGTGAGTTTATGAATGCAACATAGATAAAAGCAAATCAAGGTTTAGCAACATCACAAAGAAGATTGCATTGTAAATCAATATAGCATAACAATCCTGGCAGAGATAGTTGAAGAAAGTAACTCCCAGCCGGTCATCATTCACTCTAAGGCAGGTCATCATCTGAACTGACTTTAACACGATCGTAGCTATAGCGTTGGAAGGAAGAGGTGAATCGGTTAGGTTGGCATAATGATAGATTCTCTCGACAACCTTCAACCATGTTAAACATTTAAGATATAATAAGCCCTGAGGTTGGATGAGACATTAATGTGCTTATATTATATGTCGAAACCAATACGATGGTCAATACCATATAGTCTTGTTGACTTCCCATAGAGATAACTTCTGTTCCCTTCAGATGCAGCCCTGGGAATATCCCACCAACAGCAGTTGCATTTGTCACAATCGAGTCTTTAAATTGCTATGTTTCTATATAGGATGCCGGTGCTGCTGTGGCTCAGCTGTTGTTGTTGTGGCTCATCTGTTGTTGTTTTGGCTTAGCTGTTGCTGTTGTGAGTCGGCTGAAGGCACAAAATGCATCCAAATGCATCCACCATGGCATTATCAGTACCTATCGTGATACACTGCAAAGACAACAAAACAGGCATTTACGAGTGCTACCATGAATTTGTTACAATGTTAAAAATAGTTGTTTTCCGCGAACAACAAACATCTGAGCTGGGTATCATTGACAACACAGTCAGACAAGCAGGTATTAACCCATATGTGATTCGATTGCGGCAGAGACAATTGCAGCATTCTCACACGGTTAATCAGCAATAAATGTTAGGTTTCATCGCCAATTAAACCCTGTAACGAATCCAATATTGTCTATTCGTTCAGCTCTCTGCCGAAATTAAATTCAGCTCTCAGAGCTAACTTGAGCAAAGCTAGAAAGTTAGTGAGTCCAAGAAGTAAATGCAGCTATTTGCTTAAAGAATATCTACAGCGCGTTCTAAAGATCACTACGAGCTCGTAAGTAGAGACCTTGTTTTAAACAATATTCATCACCGATCTGCATTTTTATCAGTATTCATCCCTGTAACTAAATGTAATGCAAGGAACAGAACAAAATGCATGCAACGAAAGTGGCAATTTTGCGATCCAAGCTCCGTTTTTATGGCATATCTAACACCCATGTAAGACTGGAGCTATGACTGCGGTGAGCGAGCAGAATCGGGAAACAAATGCACTTTGAGCTATCCATCGCTTTAACATATTTAGAGGAGGATTGAATTAGTACTCATCTGAGTGACTGGAGCATCCGGGAAATTTTGTCATTTAATGTGCTTAGAAAATTGCGGAATATTATGTGTTCGATGTGCAATATAGTAATTACAGTTATCTTGAGGCTTGTGTTATTTCCAAATGTGAACCACGATGGAGATCTATTTATTATTATATTTGGGATCAAGAAAGTCAACGCAAATTACCGTCAATGCATAGTCACGAGCAGCTTAAGATTAATTCGAAAACGAAGCAATTGTGAATAGGTGGGGTAATACCTACAAAAGACATCATGGTCTTCCTTCGTGCGCATAAATATGACAGATGAATGGTTGTTCTACAGTGTCATGTAAAGCACGCATCATTCCAGTACATCAGTTCAACAGCGCGTACGCGCGTAAATGAAGACTGCTCTATTGGGCTGTATAATACCTTGGGCGTAACGAAGGCGCAAACCAAATATGCATGGCTTTCAAATGTGCTGTATTTGTCATGTGTCGAATGAAACACCTTGCAAAACTCAAGAATTATTGACCCTGTGAAATGTTGGACAGTTTACTTAAATTTATGTTGTACTTCTCAACAAGCCTCCATCGAACTATGTATGGGATATACAGCTTGTATCTATATTCATGTATAAGCCAGAGATGAATCAGATTGTTCCTTTTTGTGCCCAATCTGACCGGTAGTGGCAGATGAGGCCCTCTTAAGACAGTAAATATATCAGCAGAATTTCAATACCTGGGGCATATGAGCGAAGTTTTTTAAACTGTTGAAGCATTGTCTTTACTCTATGTGCATTAATGACCGCCGAACTGTACACTATTGACCCGACAACTTAAGCGTTGTAACTGTTACCAAAGGTTTCTGGTGGAGGTGTTGTAAGAGCAATGTATCTATTACCTGAGATTTAATAACTCTACCCCAAATCTTTCCTATGGACTTGCTTGTTCCCTCTACTGCAAGCAAGATATTAATAAATTTAGTTGGCGCTCGTAACAGTAATCAAATAAACAACATTGTTGCAATCGGCTACTTCGGAATATTGCGAATGTTTTAAAGGCTGGTGCACTGGTCTATGACGTTGACGACGCGACCTAAGCGTCCGTGGTTTAACCAGTTTTACCAATATGTGCAACTATGGAGGCCAATGCGCCCAGTGACATTCTTTAATTATATATGACGTTGGATAACATTAATCAGATCATCTCTGTATTATGTCTAGCCAAAAGAAGGACCATTAATGGCACATTATGCGGACATTAGAGATTTGTCAATAATCACTGACTATAAATGCATGAATGGCGAGTAATTCCATGACTGAGTAATTGAATATGACAAGCGGTCTGTTAAACATCAACAATCAAACAAACGATGATAGATGGCACCTTTCAACATATTTTAAAGTGATTCGCAGACGATCTTTCTTTGCTGAGAGGAATCAACTCTCCCTATTTCTATCGGCAATTTTAATCCTAACTACCCTTGCCCTTCCGGACAAATAATGACTATTTCATCACAAAAACCAAATCAAAGAATTAAACCTTGTGGAAAATTCCCTGGCCGATTCATCACGCATTGGTACGACCTTTAGAGTCAATGCCAGATACACCTGAATATTACATTTTCCATTTTGCCAATAATAGGTCAAATGCTTGCTGTTATTTATTTGTGGACTTAACATAACGAGCAGCTGGCATGACATAAAAGTTAGTACAGGTATTATATAATTTCTCGAAATAAATTGCCCTGAGTATGCCTAACCATTTATTTTTACTTGCCTCTGATAAGGAATAGTGTATGCTACAATAGAAAACTGCGCAGTTTTTCAGTTGGTGACAACGACAACAGTTAATGTCTGAGCACTGATCGCCGTTTTAACGAGATTATTGTCAGGCAGAAGTTGTCTGTTGAATTGACACACCCGCGCGTATGCTTGCTCGCTGATTTAAAATTGATTTGCTGCTTGAGGTCTGGTCAAACATGAACTTAAATGATTCAAGAATGTAATGATATTGTAATTGTGTGGATCTAATTGATGCGACCGCCCACATATGGTTGATGGGTTAACAACTCAATCTCACATTAAATGTTTCAGTTCTTTATTCGTTTTGCGCCGGCACATGTGGTGCTTAGCCAAACCCCTCTGATAAAAGTACTGCTAAGTAAATGTCTCGCTTCTGGCGTTCTACAAACACACATTGAGATACAAAATGTTGCTCTCGAATAATACGTAAAAAACAACAGCTTCCTTGACAATATTTAATTGGGGATATAAATGTACCTGGAGAACGTGCAGCTAACTCCGCAGAAATCTAAACCGAGAGAAAGCTCATTCATTTCCGCTCTTATGAAGGCTGGGAAACGTAGCCAACATCGTCATGTATGCAATGAGAATTAATCATTATAAATAGCAGTACCGATTGTTTCACAAAAGACGCTCGTCTAGGTCTCAGAATACCCATCATGTGCTCACCTAATTGGTGCACGCAAGTTCATCTAAAGCACCGCTCAGACATAATATGAACTGCATATTAATGCGAAAGGTGTTACCTAATTACAGTTCATGTCACCCCCCCCCCCCTCCTCCTACATTTATCTCAACATAATGAAACATATTGTTCAGGAGCTTCGACGACGATCATTCCTGCAACACAGCATCTGGTTAGAGGGCTGTTGTGGAATAAGATATATCAAATACCTGCTGTAAGCTCTTCAACTCCCCGACAAAGTCTGCAGTTGAATTAGTGCGCGGACTTCGAACTTCGGATGTCATTGGGTCACCAAGTTTAGGCATGTCTGTCGGATGCGGCGGACAGCATCAGGTGTATGTTATAATGACTATCTATGAGAGCGATATTCTAGGTATATCTTGTCGCAACTATACATATATATAAATGTATATTATATATTCATTAAAGTTACTTAAATATATATATATACACGTACATACACATATATATTATCTATGTAACAGTTATACATATATATATATATATATATATACTACATATATACACGTACATATATATATATATATATATGTATATAATAATATTTATGTTCTGATGTAACGTGCATATATGTATATATTTATATTTGTCTATATTTAACTTTACATGTACCTATACATATATATATATATATATTATATATATATATATATATATATATATATATATATATATATACGCATAATATGTTACTTGCATTCTGACGGTCGTAGTGCTCCAACGTGACGTGCGTTCGTACTATATATATATATATATTTGTTTGCGTGTGTATGTGTGTGTGTGTGTATGTGTGTGTGTGTGTGTGTCGATGGCGCTATTGTGTGATCCATGGCGCTTCCTTCTTAAATTCGCATGATCTTACCCTGTCATGCAACATCATCTAAAAATTACTTATTGCATAATAAGCTCATGGTGACAGCCACGGAAGTCACAGAATGTGTCTGTGAGATCAGTGTTATAACAATTTCACACGGATTGCATCTCTCTCATCAACGCAACAATTTGGTCTGACTGTGTTTTCATTGCAATGTTTAACAGTTCCATCAATCGAACAGCTGTGCAAGGTATTATTCCAGATTGATCGGTACCGAAGTGAATACTGTTAGCCATTTTTTGTCAATGACCATGACCAATAATTCATCACGAAGGTTCTTGACTTATTGATATGATGTCAAGAATCACCGTAGAGCAAGTTGCTTTATTCAGAGGCAAGTGAATGGTTTGAAATTAATAAATTGGCTGCCCAAAAGATGATTCTTTATTTATCATAATACGACTATGTCCATATATTCACTGTTATCCGTCGCAATAACGTTTTCGGTAATATGTGACGAATGCAGCAACAGAAAGGTTGGCCAAGTGACACACAGTGACAGATGCAGGCCACGTTTTCATCGCGTGAAGCCAGAATTTATGGTCCCTATGATGCATGTGCAATCGGTGGTGCTGGTTGTCGTGCCACACAACTCGTCCTAACACGTGAGTTGTATCCATTGTCATACAATGTTGTCAACACACAGCTGTCATCAAATGCAACCACATGCACGGGGACCGGAATCTTCTTATCTGTTCTGTAAAATCATGTTTGTTGACAGACTATCCGGTTTACATGCTATTACTAAATGGATTCCCTATGCGTTCTGTTTACTGCATTAGCTGCTGTCGTCGTGGCCATTTGTCATGTTGGGTAAAGCCAGGCAGACGAATGCATATGCTCGTATTCGAACCATTGCAGCAAACCTTTACGTTTGGTTCGGCTGTTTTTCCAACATTAAGTGACGTTCACGCTAAAACATACCATCAATATCTTAAAAAGCACACACGGTGAAATATAGAAGGAACGAATTGCATCTAGTGTTACTGAGTTTTTGCAAATGAGCATGAAAGATTGACACCAATTCATAATATATAGGCGCTCTATGACTACGTTTGTTTTTATGATTGTACTGTGTGACAGTGTTATTGCGTGGTAAATGAAACGAAATGTACAGAGCGACTATATTATATTAATCATCTTTGTTTTTAAACGTTTTATGGTATGGTGGGGAGGGAGGGGGGAGGGAGGGAGGGGGGGAGGGAGGATGGGGAGGGGGGGAGGGAGGGAGGGAGGGAGGGAGGGAGGGAGGGAGGGAGGGAGGGAGGGAGGGAGGGTCAGTATGTACGCTATGGAACCAATATCATCAGTATCTTCTATAACAAATGAGAAATGATATTGCAATTCACTGTACCAGACTTGTAAATATGAGCTCTTTGGAGAGTAGTGAACGATCAAATGTTCCACCAATTGGCGATTTCTATGCCATCGACAAATAGTACAAGCTAAACATGACAAATAAGCCAGGTAACGCCCCATTTATTCATCATTGAGAGTCTATGACCTCAGGGATATCAATTAAAGTTAGCTGCGGTGTGAAGCATGGGAACATCAATATTGATGAGAGCTCGTTTGTCGTTTGGTGGGGGAGATAGATGTGGTGTGTGTGTATAATACAGCGGATAGTGTATCGAGTCAACACTAAAGTACACCACATGACAAGCTGCAGACGCAGTATTAAATGATTAGCATGGAAGTATAAAACACAGGTCATTCAATGATGATATGAAAAACTGTCCGATAAACATCAACAATCAAACAAACGGTGATAGACGGCGCTTTTCACCGTATTGCAAAGTAATTCGCTGATGATATTTATTTGCTGAGAGAAATCAGCTCCTCCTATTCTTATTTGGCAATCTCTATCCTAACTACCCTTGCCATTGCAAAGGTAGTGACTAATTCATCACCAAAATTATATTAAAGAATTACACCTCGTGGTTATTTCCCTTTGGCCAATTCATTACGCTTTGGTCCGACATTTCTATTCAATGCAAAATCCTCCTAGAGCAGCTGTTCTAGCCTTGGTTTGGATGCAAATTAACGTCTCTCCTAAACAACGGCAATCAGAATATTACATATTTCTTTCTGGCCACTAAAGGTTAAATTTTTACTGTTATTAAGCTGTGGACATAACATAACGAGCTGCTGGCATTATATGTTAGTTAGGATAGATATTATTTCATTTATCAAAATACACTGCCCTGAGTACGCTTAACCATTCGTTTTCACTTGCCTCTGGTAAAGAATAATGTGAGCTCGAATAGCAACCTACGCAGTTAACAACTATGGCATTTCCGTAAGTTGTCTTTGCTACGTGAAGTCACCCATTATAGGATTGTACATCACCGTCTGAGCTAGTTTGTGATTGATGGTGCTACTCAACGCCAATTTTTTATTGATGGTGCTACTCAACTCACGTCATTAATTGATAATGTTACTCGGCGCCAATCTTTAATTGATGGTGCTACTCAGCGCCAATATTTGATTGATGTTTATACTTTGCGCCAATCGTTCATTGATGGAGCTACTCGTCGCCAATCTTTAATTTGTAGTGCTACTCATCGTCAATCTTTGATTGATTGTGGTACTCAGCAGCAATCTTAGATTGATGGTTTTAATTAGGAAGCCATTATAGAATGGTACATCACAGTCTGCTCCACTGTATAATTGATGGTTCTCCATCGCGCCAATATTTGAAGGATGAAGCTTCTCATGGCCAAACGTTGATTGATGGTGCTACTCAGCGCCAATCTTTGATTGATAATGCTACTCAGCGCGCGTCTTTAATGTATGGTGCTGCTCAGCGCCAATATTTGATTGATGGCTCTAATCGTAGACAATCTTTGATTGATGGTGCTCCTCAGTGGCAATTCATCTTTCTAAAATATATATGAGCGCACGATGTCATGAAATATAATCTAAAATTTACTTACTGCATCATAAGCCCATGCTGACTGCTACGCAGCATTAAGAAAGTCATGGAGACCGCTTCCCATCGGCGAGATAGAGTGTATTCGGTAGTGCATGCACGTTTATACCTTAGCAACATGTGACATAACGCGTCATTTAGTATTGTGAATCAATAGATGGCAATCATTTGATGTTATATTGTAAGCACATTCAATGACCTCAGAAGTCATACACTCTCCCGTGGAACCTATTTTGGTCTAGTTTCATACGCATCGCAAATTAACGCTAATTCAAATTCAACGCAACGCCACAGTAAATTTAATACAATATACATTTCGCACATCTATTTGTATTTCTATGATCCGAGGTTATACCTGTTGAATATAAATTGACTCCTATTGTATATATGTAGATGCCCATTTTATGTATGCTGAGACCTATTGTACATATGATGCTTTCAACATTTTCAGCTATATACGCGCGCTATATAGACCATATGCCAATAATTTGTGTGCAGCATAATATGTACTGTTGTGTATATAGCATTATATCATATATGGGCGACGCGTATTGAATGCACATGCGGTATGAAATAAAGGCAATGTTACATCTTGCCATAAACAAACTTCATTGGCAGGAATATCATATCTGAATATTTATTTTTGCCATTGCTGCTTTGTAACGATAGCAACTGGCATAAACAAGCAAGGGAGCCATTTCCGCATTGATTCTTCAATGTTCAGATCAAGATCGACTCTAGTGATCAGACTGCGTCTCGTGAGTCAATCTAACCTATTAAGAAATGTAGCTGACATTGCGGGCTCTTAGAAACCAATACACAAAGAGACGAGCTAATTTCATTGACATTGTCTATTAACTTGCAGCCAGCTTCGAATATTGATCGGTTTCATGGCAAAGTTCTCAAAAGAGATACTTCAGAAATCGGCCAAGCACCACGCTGGATACTGTGAAGGAAATTTTCATAGGATATATTTTTGTTTTGTTGATTGACAGAAAAACGATGCGCTTATTAATTCTGATCAATTATTATGTCATGTCAAATATTGTAGGTTCAACTTAAAAAGTTTGTGAATATTGAAAGATAGTATCATATTTTACAAAAGCAGCATAAGCCATACAAAATGACTTATATTTCAAGTATCTTTCATGGTTAACATGGAAAGGGTAAGCCCAGAGAATATTGATAGATAGTATCATATTTTACAAAAAGCAATATTAGGCATACAAAATGACTTATATTTCAAGTATCTTACATGGTTACCATGGAAAGGGTAAGCCCAGAGGTAAGCCCAGAAGCCCAGAGAATATTGATAGATAGTATCATATTTACAAAAAAGCAATATTAGGCATACAAAATGACTTATATTTCAAGTATCTTACATGGTTAACATGGAAAGGGTAAGCCCAGATTGTAATGCTGGTTATTGTTACCAACGACATTTAACATTGTGCTAAATTATCGTTAAAACACAATGAATCTCTGCCCTTATTAAAATTTGAAAATAATGCTCCGAATAAATTTCCTTTTACAATAATATTGTAGTAGCCATGAGCAACATATTGTTTTTTGTGGGTGTGCAATCGATGGACGAATTAAAGGTATAGCTTTATTTCATCATGTGCATTCAACCACATTTCTGTTACGTGAGGTGCAGGACCAGTGAAAATGTAGTCTGGTTGTGACACGAAATATGTAAGACCATTTGTGATGGCTTATATGATTGTAACATGGCTGTTGGGTTAGACCATAAAGCTCATAAATTTATTAACAAATGATATCAACTACATGCCAAGATAATCGTTCCTTCACGGCAATTCAGAAGTATAGCAAAAAGGCAAAATACAGATGTACGCTACGAAAATTTGAAACGACTTGGTGAACTGAAGAAAGTATCAATCCGGAGTAGAATGATAGTGTCAGAGGCAAAACTAGGGAGAAATGATATATATTGTTTGCGGATCAATACGCTTACTCTAGCGATGTTGCCCTCACTGAGCGTATCTGAGAGCATTAACTGCTACATTATATCGCGGTTCCCCGTGACTCGGACGAACACGTTAAATTGCGGTATATTCTTTGAAAAGGGGATGCACCCGACCCGGTAGCTCAATAGTACGATGCTGGACCATCGTCTTAGCGTCGTTGGATTTGCAATCCGGTCTTGACAACGAGTTTGCGTCGTGTGAGCGCTAACACGTAAGGGGAGTTTTCCAAGCATCACAATCATCTTAATCCATCACCGTCGCGATATCATCTCGTTGTTGAAAATGACATTAAACCCCAATTTAACCATTACAATCGAGGCAGAGAGAGGCCAATAAGCAATGTGACATTCCTTGAGTAAATATACCGTTGTATATGATTAATCAGATGATCTCGGAATAATGTCCAGCCTTTAGAGGGACCGTCAATGGCAAATGATGCGGACATGAGACCTGATCGATCCTCACTGACCATGAAAGCTTAATGACGAGGACTTCCATGGCTGAGTAATGTAATATGACCAACGGTCTGATAAACATCAACAATCAAACACAGAATGATAGACTGCACTTTCCAATGTATTTCTAAGTGATTCGCTGACGATATTTGTTTGCTGAGAGGAACCATCTATTCCTATTTCTATAGGCAATCTCAATCCTAAATACCCTTATTCTTCCAGAAAAGGCTCTTGTATTAAGCATGTGCCCTCTAATAGCCATCTACGCTGTCTAGTTTTACAATATGAAGTCCGTAGGATTTATATCGCCACTTACACATGCTCTCTGAATTACCAAAGTAACTTAATTGTTTATACTTTAGTCAATGTGTGGATCAAATTGATGCAACCACGCTGGCATGAGTGATGGGATAATAACACGGCCAGAAGTTCTATTTTTCAGTTCATCTTTTTTATTGCGTTGGCAAATGTGGTCCTCAGCCGAAACCTTCTTGCGCAAATGTTCAAACATACATACATAGATATATATATATATATATATATATATATATAATATATATATATATATATATATATATATATATATATATATATATATATATAGATATATATATATATATATATATATATATATATATATATATATATATATGCGTGTGTGTGTGTGTGTGTGTATATATGTGCTCCATTGTCATACTTAATGAATTCTGACGGTCGCAGTGCTCTAACATGACGTCATTCTAGGGTTAATTGCTCTGATGAGCGGTTCATGTTGAGTACAGCCTAGTCTGCTGCTTATACTCCTGGGGTTCCGCTTCATTTCTAGCCCTAGAGTCTATAACAAGACAAGGTCTAAAACTGGCGCGTCCGAATATTCGTTAGACACGTTCTTTAATCTTCGTCTTTCTATACCACGCCATGCGACTATTGCGCGTATTCGAGGGTTTCCATTGGAGTCATTTCCATGGTTATGCAACAGCAAATACTTCATTTCATATGAAAAGAGGTGTAAAACGGAGCGTACCAAAACAAATATGGTGCCGTTTCTTCGGGAAATGTGACTTTGACCAATAAAAGACTTAAAATTACCGAGAGACACGGCTTTTGATTGGAGCATCCCAAATCCGGGATGCCAGTCCAGTTTAAGAAGTCTTGTCAGCCTAGACCCTTGACGCTAGTATTGAATATCATTGACATGTAAACAGGGCCCGAAGCCAAGGGGCTAGGGGACTAAGTGCAGCCAGCCTCTCAAAAATTTCAGGCCACGTCATTCCTGGCCTTTGCCGAGATATCAGAATAAATTGAGCTAATTGACAACGCGTTTTGATTCATCCCTGTTGGTTCTACCCCAATCGATCCTTTTACCCTGTAGCAAATCATATTTATGAACTAAGTACGCAACCATTATATCCTTAGAATATCAGTTAACGCCCAGTACCTCACAATAGGAAGATCAAAAATTTGGTCACACCACCAACAGCATGCATATGCAAAACACTCCATTTGATCTATGCTATTAGTATGTCTACAACGTGCAACTAGCTTCTCTGGTCTTTAAAATGGCCGAGCTGTTCGCAACTTGGAAAAGGTGACAAGCCATTGACAATGGTACATGGTGGCGGCGAAAACTGCCAAAAATCAACACAGATGCACGTTTTGAGAGCAGAGACCGTATTTGCTATCGATAAAGAAGCAAAGATATCATTTAATTTGGTTAAAAGAGGTGTATTTGCTCTAAAGAAAGTGTGCATATCGCTTACTATTTCGTTACAAGTGTATTTGCGGTCATGACGCCTCCATGAGTTGGCTTAATAGTCCAGTGGTATGAAGTACTTCTACTAGGGTTTATCTTATGCATCTCCCTTTTGAAAGTAAAAATGATTTATGTTATGCACAGAGGCAAACATTCTAATCTACTGTTAGGCTAGTGTGACAAGCAAATATACACTAAACAAATTTCCTTGAAAGTGTGAGACGCAGATAAGTCAGTGTACCATACACCCCGGTCTCATATTTTATGCATTTGATGAAGCTGCAAATAATACTTCGGTGACCATGACGGCCGTTTAAGTGGTCAGATGTCAATCATCAAGATCGGCCTACATTGGGTGAACATACCGAACAGGACGATGACACGATCTCTACAATCAGTGCAGCAGCTACTTATGCTTTCGGCGTATAATGGTTGGTGAAATGCTGTAGATGTTTGTCAGTGGTAGTATTGATGATAAATTAGTTGAGTTATGTTGGTTCTAGAGCGAAAACGGCAAACATTATTTATTTGACGTGTACAATGTGTTAAGCTCTTCTGAAGACGTTTTCAATGGAAGAGGAGTCGAATACGGTAACATAAAGGTGACAAAACGACTGGCCGACTGACACATAGTGACAGATGCAGGTCGCGCTTGTATCACCTGAAACCAGGGTTTAATGTCCTTTTATTACATGTGTAATCGGTTGTGCCACACAACTCGCGCTTACACGTGAAATCCTGTTGATATGTCAGCCAATGCTGTTAACATACAGCTGTCCACACATGCAACCCAAGCATTGTGACCGTAAATCGTCTAATCTGTTCTGTAAATACCTGTTTGTTTACAGCCTTCACTGTTTACATGCTAATATCATGTAATCTGTTTACTGCATTTGGTGCTGTCATCGTGGCCATTTGTTTTGGTGGGTAAAGCCAGTTAGACGAATGCATTAAGTCGTAAATGAACGATTAAAGCAAACCTTTGTATTGGAAATACATATTACGAAAACTGCAGCGAAATTGCTGTAGCAAACTAAATCATATACAACAACTGAAGAATATCAACATCAAACCGTACAAAAGATTAGATAACTGTGAAAAAAAGGCTGCGCATATGTTGCGGTGACATTGTTATTAATAGAATTAGTAGAGACTATTCATGGCAGGATTTGGTGAACTGTAACGGTTCTTTGGCTGAACACCGAAAAGGGCCTTAATTAAGCCTTAATTATGCTGGCACAACATTAACCATTTTGCATTGAAAATTGATTACCTCGAACTGTATCTTACCAATGTGGCTGCGATAATCATGATTGAGGTGGTTTGTCTAGATGAATGCTCTCGTCGCTGCAGGGAATAATAAACCTGATCCCCAACAGCAATCAGAATAAAACATCGGCCATTTCGTAGGTTAATGTTGCTTAGTGTTGTGTACACATACGACAGACAGGACAATTGTGTGATACAAAGGTCACTTGTCTGATCAGAGAGCAACAGTCGAAAGGGTGACATCGATTATTTGTGCTTGTTAAGTTGATATATGTACTAATCTCACATGGTGCCATTTGGAACCCATGATGCTACAATGAGTGATACGTTGTCACTTACCCTTATAAGCTAAATAGGTGCCCTGAGGATTTATCCTGAGCAGATTTATATAATTGAATATATATATATATATATATATATATATATATATATATATATATATATATATAGCTCCCATATATATATATATAGTATATATCGTCCCAATATATATATATGATATATATAATCATATATATATATAAATATGATTATATAGACAGCTTCCTTACTCTCATAATATCAAGTAAAGCTCCCATTGTAAATCTGAGCCTAACGTGATGCCATT
The DNA here is from genome assembly GCA_034190875.2 of Urechis unicinctus. Lineage (NCBI taxonomy): Eukaryota > Metazoa > Annelida > Polychaeta > Xenopneusta > Urechidae > Urechis > Urechis unicinctus. The sequence goes on along the minus strand of CM067358.1, from coordinate 57,597,815 downwards.
TGGACCCCATGATGCTACAATGACTGATACGTTGTCACTTACCCTTATAAGCCTAATAGGTACCCTGAGCAGATTTATCAATTGAATATATATATATATATATATATATATATATATATATATATATATATATATAGAGATATATATAGAGATATATATATATATATTTATATATATATATATATATATATATATATATATATGCATATATAAGATATATATATAATATATATATATATATATATATATATATATATATATATATATATATATATATATATATATATATATATATATATATATATATATATATTATACCTTACTCTCATAATATCAAGTTAAGCTCCCATTGTATGCAGTTCTCTGTGCATGGTCGTCCTAATAACGTTCACCGCTTACTAACTGACGACTTCTTTCAATCAACATTCGCATCATTAGCAAAATTACCGAGTGATTATTGTTCTGACGGCTTCCAAGCTTTGTTACAGATATTCATCGTTGATGAATATCTGTAACAAAGCGCATTTCAGGAGTTTACATATTCTGGGTTGTGATAAACAAGGCTGCCAAGTGATAAAGTGTCTGATCAGAATGGACTGTCTATGAATGCATGAATGACGACAGATTCCGAGACTGAATAATGTAAATCTGACCCACGGTCTGATAAGCAAAAACAATCATACATTGATATTTTGTGTCGTTGAAGATCGTTGTTTGCTAGGAGGGATCCCATCCCATTGCTGTTGGCAATCTAAACCAAAACGACCCTTGCCGTTCCGGCCAGTCTGTGCTTCTAGTCTGCAAAAGACATTCTGGGCAGGGGAGGGGAAGGAAACGTGGTTCGCGTTAGCGTCGTAGATTGGGATAGTATTCGCTAATTATGCGTGCTCCACCCAGTTTTATTGTGTCTCAACCATATCAGCTGCCGACAGTTTTATAAAATATGATCGATTCACTGTTTCTTTCATTGGTGATGTTCGAGTGGGTACAGGATCCACAGTGCAATAGACAAATGGTCACGTCCACGCATGGCAGACTGTGAAAGTGAATACTGTTTGTGACACGAAATATGTAAGACCATTTGTGATGGCTTATATGATTGTAACATGGCTGTTGGGTTAGACCATAAAGCTCATAAATTTATAAACAAATGATATCAACTACATGCCAAGATAATCGTTCCTTCACGGCAATTCAGAAGTATAGCAAAAAGACAAAATACAGATGTACGCTACGAAAATTTGAAAAACGACTTGGTGAACTGAATAAAGTATCAATCCGGAGTAGAATGATAGTGTCAGAGGCAAAACAAGGGAGAAATGATATATATTGTTTGCGGATCCATACGCTTCCTATAGCGATGTTGCCCTCAATGAACGTATCTGTGAGCATTTACTGCTACATTATATCGCGGTTCCCCGTGACTCGGACGAACACGTTAAATTGCGGTATAATCTTTGAAAAGGGGATGCACCCGACCCGGTAGCTCAATAGTACGATGCTGGACCATCGTCTTAGCGTCGTTGGATTTGCAATCCGGTCTTGACAACGAGTTTGCGTCGTGTGAGCGCTAACACGTAAGGGGAGTTTTCCAAGAATCACAATCATCTTAATCCATCACCGTCGCGATATCATCTCGTTGTTGAAAATGACATTAAACCCCAATTTAACCATTACAATCGAGGCAGAGAGAGGCCAATAAGCAATGTGACATTCCTTAAGTAAATATACGTTGTATATGATTAATCAGATGATCTCGGAATAATGTCCAGCCTTTAGAGGGACCGTCAATGGCAAATGATGCGGACATGAGACCTGATCGATCCTCACTGACCATGAAAGCTTAATGACGAGGACTTTCATGGCTGAGTAATGTAATATGACCAACGGTCTGATAAACATCAACAATCAAACACAGAATGATAGACTGCACTTTCCAATGTATTTCTAAGTGATTCGCTGACGATATTTGTTTGCTGAGAGGAACCATCTATTCCTATTTCTATAGGCAATCTCAATCCTAAATACCCTTATTCTTCCAGAAAAGGCTCTTGTATTAAGCATGTGCCCTCTAATAGCCATCTACGCTGTCTAGTTTTACAATATGAAGTCCGTAGGATTTATATCGCCACTTACACATGCTCTCTGAATTACCAAAGTAACTTAATTGTTTATACTTTAGTCAATGTGTGGATCAAATTGATGCAACCACGCTGACATGAGTGATAGGATAATAACACGGCCAGAAGTTCTATTTTTCAGTTCATCTTTTTTATTGCGTTGGCAAATGTGGTCCTCAGCCGAAACCTTCTTGCGCAAATGTTCAAACATACATACAGATATATATAAATATATATATATACATATATATAGATATATATATATATATATATATATATATATATATATATATATATATATATATATATATATATATATATATATATATATATATGCGTGTGTTGTGTGTGTGTATATATGTGCTCCATTGTCATACTTAATGAATTCTGACGGTCGCAGTGCTCTAACATGACGTCATTCTAGGGTTAATTGCTCTGATGAGCGGTTCATGTTGAGTACAGCCTAGTCTGCTGCTTATACTCCTGGGGTTCCGCTTCACTTCTAGCCCTAGACTCTATAACAAGACAAGGTCTAAAACTGGCGCGTCCGAATATTCGTTAGACACGTTCTTTAATCTTCATCTTTCTATACCACGCCATGCGACTATTGCGCGTATTCGAGGGTTTCCATTGGAGTCATTTCCATGGTTATGCAACAGCAAATACTTCATTTCATATGAAAAGAGGTGTAAAACGGAGCGTACCAAAACAAATATGGTGCCGTTTCTTCGGGAAATGTGACTTTGACCAATAAGAGACTTAAAATTACCGAGAGACACGGCTTTTGATTGGAGCATCCCAAATCCGGGATGCCAGTCCAGTTTAAGAAGTTTTGTCAGCCTAGACCCTTGACGCTAGTATTGAATATCAATGACATGCAAACAGGGCCCGAAGCCGAGGGGCTAGGGGACTAAGTACAGCCAGCCTCTCAAAAATTTCAGGCCACGTCATTCCTGGCCTTTGCCGAGATATCAGAATAAATTGAGCTAATTGACAACGCGTTTTGATTCATCCCTGTTGGTTCTACCCCAATCGATCCTTTTACCCTGTAGCAAATCATATTTATGAACTAAGTACGCAACCATTATATCCTTAGAATATCAGTTAACGCCCAGTACCTCACAATAGGAAGATCAAAAATTTGGTCACACACCACCAACAGCATGCATATGCAAAACACTCCATTTGATCTATGCTATTAGTATGTCTACAACGTGCAACTAGCTTCTCTGGTCTTTAAAATGGCCGAGCTGTTCGCAACTTGGAAAAGGTGACAAGCCATTGACAATGGTACATGGTGGCGGCGAAAACTGCCAAAAATCAACACAGATGCACGTTTTGAGAGCAGAGACCGTATTTGCTATCGATAAAGAAGCAAAGATATCATTTAATTTGGTTAAAGAGGTGTATTTGCTCTAAAGAAAGTGTGCATATCGCTTACTATTTCGTTACAAGTGTATTTGCGGTCATGACGCCTCCATGAGTTGGCTTAATAGTCCAGTGGTATGAAGTACTTCTACTAGGGTTTATCTTATGCATCTCCCTTTTGAAAGTAAAAATGATTTATGTTATGCACAGAGGCAAACATTCTAATCTACTGTTAGGCTAGTGTGACAAGCAAATATACACTAAACAAATTTCCTTGAAAGTGTGAGACGCAGATAAGTCAGTGTACCATACACCCCGGTCTCATATTTCATGAATTTGATGAAGCTGCAAGTAATACTTCGGTGACCATGACGGCCGTTTAAGTGGTCAGATGTCAATCATCAAGATCGACCTACATTGGGTGAACATACCGAACAGGACGATGACACGATCTCTACAATCAGTGCAGCAGCTACTTATGCTTCCGGCGTATAATGGTTGGTGAAATGCTGTAGATGCTTGTCAGTGGTAGTATTTGATGATAAATTAGTTGAGTTATGTTGGTTCTAGAGCGAAAACGGCAAACATTATTTATTTGACGTGTACAATGTGTTAAGCTCTTCTGAAGACGTTTTCAATGGAAGAGGAGTCGAATACGGTAACATAAAGGTGACAAAACGACTGGCCGACTGACACATAGTGACAGATGCAGGTCGCGCTTGTATCACCTGAAACCAGGGTTTAATGTCCTTTTATTACATGTGTAATCGGTTGTGCCACACAACTCGCGCTTACACGTGAAATCCTGTTGATATGTCAGCCAATGCTGTTAACATACAGCTGTCCACACATGCAACCCAAGCATTGTGACCGTAAATCGTCTAATCTGTTCTGTAAATACCTGTTTGTTTACAGCCGTTACTGTTTACATGCTAATATCATGCAATCTGTTTACTGCATTTGGTGCTGTCATCGTGGCCATTTGTTTGGTTGGGTAAAGCCAGTTAGACGAATGCATTAAGTCGTAAATGAACGATTAAAGCAAACCTTTGTATTGGAAATACATATTACGAAAACTGCAGCGAAATTGCTGTAGCAAACTAAATCATATACAACAACTGAAGAATATCAACATCAAACCATACAAAAGATTAGATAACTGTGAAAAAAGGCTGCGCATATGTTGCGGTGGTGACATTGTTATTAATAGAATTAGTAGACTATTCATGGCAGGATTTGGTGAACTGTAACGGTTCTTTGGCTGAACACCGAAAAGGGCCTTAATTAAGCCTTAATTATGCTGGCACAACATTAACCATTTTGCATTGAAAATTGATTACCTCGAACTGTATCTTACCAATGTGGCTGCGATAATCATGATTGAGGTGGTTTGTCTAGATGAATGCTCTCGTCGCTGCAGGGAATAATAAACCTGATCCCCAACAGCAATCAGAATAAAACATCGGCCATTTCGTAGGTTAATGTTGCTTAGTGTTGTGTACATTACGACAGACAGGACAATTTGTGATACAAAGGTCACTTGTCTGATCAGAGAGCAACAGTCGAAAGGGTGACATCGATTATTTGTGCTTGTTAAGTTGATATATGTACTAATCTCACTTGGTGCCATTTGGAACCCATGATGCTACAATGAGTGATACGTTGTCACTTACCCTTATAAGCTAAATAGGTGCCCTGAGCAGATTTATCAATTGAATATATATATATATATATATATATATATATATATATATATATATATATTATATATATATATATATATATATATATATATATATATATTCCTTACTCTCATAATATCAAGTAAAGCTCCCATTGTAATCTGAGCCTAACGTGATGCCATTTGGACCCCATGATGCTACACATGACTGATACGTTGTCACTTACCCTTATAAGCCTAATAGGTACCCTGAGCAGATTTATCAGATTTATCAATATATATATATATATATATATATATATATATATATATATATATATATATATAGATATCTATATATATATATATATATATATATATATATATATCTATATATATCTATGCATATATATATATATATATATATATCTATATATATATAGATATAATATAAGATATATACATATCTCTATCTATATATATATATATATATATATATATATATCTCTATATATCTATATATAGTATTATATATATATATATATGTATATTTATACCTTACTCTCATAATATCAGTTTAGCTCCCATTGTATGCAGTTCTCTGTGCATGGTCGTCCTAATAACGTTCACCGCTTACTAACTGACGACTTCTTTCAATCAACATTCGCATCATTAGCAAAATTACCGAGTGATTATTGTTCTGACGGCTTCCAAGCTTTGTTACAGATATTCATCGTTGATGAATATCTGTAACAAAGCGCATTTCAGGAGTTTACATATTCTGGGTTGTGATAAACAAGGCTGCCAAGTGATAAAGTGTCTGATCAGAATGGACTGTCTATGAATGCATGAATGACGACAGATTCCGAGACTGAATAATGTAAATCTGACCCACGGTCTGATAAGCAAAAACAATCACACATTGATATTTTGTGTCGTTGAAGATCGTTGTTTGCTAGGAGGGATCCCATCCCATTGCTGTTGGCAATCTAAACCAAAACGACCCTTGCCGTTCCGGCCAGTCTGTGCTTCTAGTCTGCAAAAGACATTCTGGGCAGGGGAGGGGAAGGAAACGTGGTTCGCGTTAGCGTCGTAGATTGGGATAGTATTCGCTAATTATGCGTGCTCCACCCAGTTTTATTGTGTCTCAACCATATCAGCTGCCGACAGTTTTATAAAATATGATCGATTCACTGTTTCTTTCATTGGTGATGTTCGAGTGGGTACAGGATCCACAGTGCAATAGACAAATGGTCACGTCCACGCATGGCAGACTGTGAAAGTGAATACTGTTTGTGACACGAAATATGTAAGACCATTTGTGATGGCTTATATGATTGTAACATGGCTGTTGGGTTAGACCATAAAGCTCATAAATTTATTAACAAATGATATCAACTACATGCCAAGATAATCGTTCCTTCACGGCAATTCAGAAGTATAGCAAAAAGACAAAATACAGATGTACGCTACGAAAATTTGAAACGACTTGGTGAACTGAATAAAGTATCAATCCGGAGTAGAATGATAGTGTCAGAGGCAAAACAAGGGAGAAATGATATATATTGTTTGCGGATCCATACGCTTCCCATAGCGATGTTGCCCTCAATGAACGTATCTGTGAGCATTTACTGCTACATTATATCGCGGTTCCCCGTGACTCGGACGAACACGTTAAATTGCGGTATATTCTTTGAAAAGGGGATGCACCCGACCCGGTAGCTCAATAGTACGATGCTGGACCATCGTCTTAGCGTCGTTGGATTTGCAATCCGGTCTTTGACAACGAGTTTGCGCCGTGTGAGCGCTAACACGTAAGGGGAGTTTTCCAAGCATCACAATCATCTTCATCCATCACCGTCGCGATATCATCTCGTTGTTGAAAATGACATTAAACCCCAATTTAACCATTACAATCGAGGCAGAGAGAGGCCAATAAGCAATGTGACATTCCTTGAGTAAATATACGTTGTATATGATTAATCAGATGATCTCGGAATAATGTCCAGCCTTTAGAGGGACCGTCAATGGCAAATGATGCGGACATGAGACCTGATCGAACCTCACTGACCATGAAAGCTTGAATGACGAGGACTTCCATGGCTGAGTAATGTAATATGACCAACGGTCTGATAAACATCAACAATCAAACACAGAATGATAGACTGCACTTTCCAATGTATTTCTAAGTGATTCGCTGACGATATTTGTTTGCTGAGAGGAACCATCTATTCCTATTTTCTATAGGCAATCTCAATCCTAAATACCCTTATTCTTCCAGAAAAGGCTCTTGTATTAAGCATGTGCCCTCTAATAGCCATCTACGCTGTCTAGTTTTACAATATGAAGTCCGTAGGATTTATATCGCCACTTACACATGCTCTCTGAATTACCAAAGTAACTTAATTGTTTATACTTTAGTCAATGTGTGGATCAAATTGATGCAACCACGCTGACATGAGTGATAGGATAATAACACGGCCAGAAGTTCTATTTTTCAGTTCATCTTTTTTATTGCGTTGGCAAATGTGGTCCTCAGCCGAAACCTTCTTGCGCAAATGTTCAAACATACATACAGATATATATAAATATATATATACATATATATATATATATATATATATATATATATATATATATATATATATATATATATATATATATATATATATATATATATATATATATATATATGCGTGTGTGTGTGTGTGTGTATATATGTGCTCCATTGTCATACTTAATGAATTCTGACGGTCGCAGTGCTCTAACATGACGTCATTCTAGGGTTAATTGCTCTGATGAGCGGTTCATGTTGTACAGCCTAGTCTGCTGCTTATACTCCTGGAGTTCCGCTTCACTTCTAGCCCTAGAGTCTATAACAAGACAAGGTCTAAAACTGGCGCGTCCGAATATTCGTTAGACACGTTCTTTATCTTCGTCTTTCTATACCACGCCATGCGACTATTGCGCGTATTCGAGGGTTTCCATTGGAGTCATTTCCATGGTTATGCAACAGCAAATACTTCATTTCATATGAAAAGAGGTGTAAAACGGAGCGTACCAAAACAAATATGGTGCCGTTTCTTCGGGAAATGTGACTTTGACCAATAAGAGACTTAAAATTACCGAGAGACACGGCTTTTGATTGGAGCATCCCAAATCCGGGATGCCAGTCCAGTTTAAGAAGTCTTGTCAGCCTAGACCCTTGACGCTAGTATTGAATATCATTGACATGCAAACAGGGCCCGAAGCCAAGGGGCTAGGGGACTAAGTACAGCCAGCCTCTCAAAAATTTCAGGCCACGTCATTCCTGGCCTTTGCCGAGATATCAGAATAAATTGAGCTAATTGACAACGCGTTTTGATTCATCCCTGTTGGTTCTACCCCAATCGATCCTTTTACCTTGTAGCAAATCATATTTATGAACTAAGTACGCAACCATTATATCCTTAGAATATCAGTTAACGCCCAGTACCTCACAATAGGAAGATCAAAAATTTGGTCACACCCACCAACAGCATGCATATGCAAAAACACTCCATTTGATCTATGCTATTAGTATGTCTACAACGTGCAACTAGCTTCTCTGGTCTTTAAAATGGCCGAGCTGTTCGCAACTTGGAAAAGGTGACAAGCCATTGACAATGGTACATGGTGGCGGCGGCGAAAACTGCCAAAAAATCAACACAGATGATGCACGTTTTGAGAGCAGAGACCGTATTTGCTATCGATAAAGAAGCAAAGATATCATTTAATTTGGTTAAAGAGGTGTATTTGCTCTAAAGAAAGTGTGCATATCGCTTACTATTTCGTTACAAGTGTATTTGCGGTCATGACGCCTCCATGAGTTGGCTTAATAGTCCAGTGGTATGAAGTACTTCTACTGTGGTTTATCTTATGCATCTCCCTTTTGAAAGTAAAAATGATTTATGTTGTGCACAGAGGCAAACATTTTAATCTACTGTTAGGCTAGTGTGACAAGCAAATATACACTAAACAAATTTCCTTGAAAGTGTGAGACGCAGATAAGTCAGTGTACCATACACCCCGGTCTCATATTTTATGCATTTGATGAAGCTGCAAATAATACTTCGGTGACCATGACGGCCGTTTAAGTGGTCAGATGTCAATCATCAAGATCGGCCTACATTGGGTGAACATACCGAACAGGACGATGACACGATCTCTACAATCAGTGCAGCAGTACTTATGCTTCCGGCGTATAATGGTTGGTGAAATGCTGTAGATGTTTGTCAGTGGTAGTATTTGATGATAAATTAGTTGAGTTATGTTGGTTCTAGAGCGAAAACGGCAAACATTATTTATTTGACGTGTACAATGTGTTAAGCTCTTCTGAAGACGTTTTCAATGGAAGAGGAGTCGAATACGGTAACATAAAGGTGACAAAACGACTGGCCGACTGACACATAGTGACAGATGCAGGTCGCGCTTGTATCACCTGAAACCAGGGTTTAATGTCCTTTTATTACATGTGTAATCGGTTGTGCCCACACAACTCGCGCTTACACGTGAAATCCTGTTGATATGTCAGCCAATGCTGTTAACATACAGCTGTCCACACATGCAACCCAAGCATTGTGACCGTAAATCGTCTAATCTGTTCTGTAAATACCTGTTTGTTTACAGCCGTTACTGTTTACATGCTAATATCATGCAATCTGTTTACTGCATTTGGTGCTGTCATCGTGGCCATTTGTTTGGTTGGGTAAAGCCAGTTAGACGAATGCATTAAGTCGTAAATGAACGATTAAAGCAAACCTTTGTATTGGAAATACATATTACGAAAACTGCAGCGAAATTGCTGTAGCAAACTAAATCATATACAACAACTGAAGAATATCAACATCAAACCATACAAAAGATTAGATAACTGTGAAAAAAGGCTGCGCATATGTTGCGGTGACATTGTTATTAATAGAATTAGTAGACTATTCATGGCAGGATTTGGTGAACTGTAACGGTTCTTTGGCTGAACACCGAAAAGGGCCTTAATTAAGCCTTAATTATGCTGGCACAACATTAACCATTTTGCATTGAAAATTGATTACCTCGAACTGTATCTTACCAATGTGGCTGCGATAATCATGATTGAGGTGGTTTGTCTAGATGAATGCTCTCGTCGCTGCAGGGAATAATAAACCTGATCCCCAACAGCAATCAGAATAAAACATCGGCCATTTCGTAGGTTAATGTTGCTTAGTGTTGTGTACATTACGACAGACAGGACAATTTGTGATACAAAGGTCACTTGTCTGATCAGAGAGCAACAGTCGAAAGGGTGACATCGATTATTTGTGCTTGTTAAGTTGATATATGTACTAATCTCACTTGGTGCCATTTGGAACCCATGATGCTACAATGAGTGATACGTTTTGTCACTTACCCTTATAAGCTAAATAGGTGCCCTGAGCAGATTTATCAATTGAATATATATATATATATATATATATATATATATATATATATATATATATATATATATATATATATATATATATATATATATATATATATATATATATATATATATTCCTTACTCTCATAATATCAAGTAAAGCTCCCATTGTAATCTGAGCCTAACGTGATGCCATTTGGACCCCATGATGCTACAATGACTGATACGTTGTCACTTACCCTTATAAGCCTAATAGGTACCCTGAGCAGATTTATCAATTGAATATATATATATATATATATATATATATATATATATAATATATATATATATATATATATATATATATATATATATATATATATAGATATATATATATATATGCATATATATATGCATATATATATATATATATATATATATGCATATATAAATATATATATAAATATATATATACATATATATTATATATCTATATATATATATATATATATATATATATATATATATATATATATATATATATTTATATATATATATATATATGTATATTTATACCTTACTCTCATAATATCAAGTTTAGCTCCCATTGTATGCAGTTCTCTGTGCATGGTCGTCCTAATAACGTTCACCGCTTACTAACTGACGATCTTTCAATCAACATTCGCATCATTAGCAAAATTACCGAGTGATTATTGTTCTGACGGCTTCCAAGCTTTGTTACAGATATTCATCGTTGATGAATATCTGTAACAAAGCGCATTTCAGGAGTTTACATATTCTGGGTTGTGAAAAACAAGGCTGCCAAGTGATAAAGTGTCTGATCAGAATGGACTGTCTATGAATGCATGAATGACGACAGATTCCGAGACTGAATAATGTAAATCTGACCCACGGTCTGATAAGCAAAAACAATCACACATTGATATTTTGTGTCGTTGAAGATCGTTGTTTGCTAGGAGGGATCCCATCCCATTGCTGTTGGCAATCTAAACCAAAACGACCCTTGCCGTTCCGGCCAGTCTGTGCTTCTAGTCTGCAAAAGACATTCTGGGCAGGGGAGGGGAAGGAAACGTGGTTCGCGTTAGCGTCGTAGATTGGGATAGTATTCGCTAATTATGCGTGCTCCACCCAGTTTTATTGTGTCTCAACCATATCAGCTGCCGACAGTTTTATAAAATATGATCGATTCACTGTTTCTTTCATTGGTGATGTTCGAGTGGGTACAGGATCCACAGTGCAATAGACAAATGGTCACGTCCACGCATGGCAGACTGTGAAAGTGAATACTGTTTGTGACACGAAATATGTAAGACCATTTGTGATGGCTTATATGATTGTAACATGGCTGTTGGGTTAGACCATAAAGCTCATAAATTTATTAACAAATGATATCAACTACATGCCAAGATAATCGTTCCTTCACGGCAATTCAGAAGTATAGCAAAAAGACAAAATACAGATGTACGCTACGAAAATTTGAAACGACTTGGTGAACTGAATAAAGTATCAATCCGGAGTAGTAATGATAGTGTCAGAGGCAAAACAAGGGAGAAAATGATATATATTGTTTGCGGATCCATACGCTTCCCATAGCGATGTTGCCCTCAATGAACGTATCTGTGAGCATTTACTGCTACATTATATCGCGGTTCCCCGTGACTCGGACGAACACGTTAAATTGCGGTATATTCTTTGAAAAGGGGATGCACCCGACCCGGTAGCTCAATAGTACGATGCTGGACCATCGTCTTAGCGTCGTTGGATTTGCAATCCGGTCTTGACAACGAGTTTGCGCCGTGTGAGCGCTAACACGTAAGGGGAGTTTTCCAAGCATCACAATCATCTTCATCCATCACCGTCGCGATATCATCTCGTTGTTGAAAATGACATTAAACCCCAATTTAACCATTACAATCGAGGCAGAGAGAGGCCAATAAGCAATGTGACATTCCTTGAGTAAATATACGTTGTATATGATTAATCAGATGATCTCGGAATAATGTCCAGCCTTTAGAGGGACCGTCAATGGCAAATGATGCGGACATGAGACCTGATCGAACCTCACTGACCATGAAAGCTTGAATGACGAGGACTTCCATGGCTGAGTAATGTAATATGACCAACGGTCTGATAAACATCAACAATCAAACACAGAATGATAGACTGCACTTTCCAATGTATTTCTAAGTGATTCGCTGACGATATTTGTTTGCTGAGAGGAACCATCTATTCCTATTTCTATAGGCAATCTCAATCCTAAATACCCTTATTCTTCCAGAAAAGGCTCTTGTATTAAGCATGTGCCCTCTAATAGCCATCTACGCTGTCTAGTTTTACAATATGAAGTCCGTAGGATTTATATCGCCACTTACACATGCTCTCTGAATTACCAAAGTAACTTAATTGTTTATACTTTAGTCAATGTGTGGATCAAATTGATGCAACCACGCTGACATGAGTGATAGGATAATAACACGGCCAGAAGTTCTATTTTTCAGTTCATCTTTTTTATTGCGTTGGCAAATGTGGTCCTCAGCCGAAACCTTCTTGCGCAAATGTTCAAACATACATACAGATATATATAAATAATATATATATATATATATATATATATATATATATATATATATATATATATATAATATATATATATATATATATATATATATATATATATGTATGTCATACTGTGTGTGTGTGTGTGTATATATGTGCTCCATTGTCATACTTATGAATCTGACGGTTCATTAAATGACATTATTCTGACGGTCGCAGTGCTCTAACATGACGTCATTCTAGGGTTAATTGCTCTGATGAGCGGTTCATGTTGTACAGCCTAGTCTGCTGCTTATACTCCTGGAGTTCCGCTTCACTTCTAGCCCTAGAGTCTATAAAAGACAAGGTCTAAAACTGGCGCGTCCGAATATTCGTTAGACACGTTCTTTAATCTTCGTCTTTCTATACCACGCCATGCGACTATTTGCGCGTATTCGAGGGTTTCCATTGGAGTCATTTCCATGGTTATGCAACAGCAAATACTTCATTTCATATGAAAAGAGGTGTAAAACGGAGCGTACCAAAACAAATATGGTGCCGTTTCTTTCGGGAAATGTGACTTTGACCAATAAGAGACTTAAAAATTACCGAGAGACACGCTTTTGATTGGAGCATCCCAAATCCGGGATGCCCAGTCCAGTTTAAGAAGTCTTGTCAGCCTAGACCCTTGACGCTAGTATTGAATATCAATGACATGCAAACAGGGCCCGAAGCCAAGGGGCTAGGGGACTAAGTACAGCCAGCCTCTCAAAAATTTCAGGCCACGTCATTCCTGGCCTTTGCCGAGATATCAGAATAAATGAGCTAATTGACAACGCGTTTTGATTCATCCCTGTTGGTTCTACCCCAATCGATCCTTTTACCTTGTAGCAAATCATATTTATGAACTAAGTACGCAACCATTATATCCTTAGAATATCAGTTAACGCCCAGTACCTCACAATAGGAAGATCAAAAAATTTGGTAACACCACCAACAGCATGCATATGCAAAAACACTCCATTTGATCTATGCAATTTAGTATGTCTACAACGTGCAGCAGATATACAAACAATCCATTTTGATCTACGTATGCTATTAGTATGTCTACAACGTGCAACTAGCTTCTCTGGTCTTTAAAAATGGCCGAGCTGTTCGCAACTTGGAAAAGTGACAAGCCATTGACAATGGTACATGGTGGCGGCGAAAACTGCCAAAAATCAACACAGATGCACGTTTTGAGAGCAGAGACCGTATTTGCTATATCGATAAAGAAGCAAAGATATCATTTAATTTGGTTAAAGAGGTGTATTTGCTCTAAAGAAAGTGTGCATATCGCTTACTATTTCGTTACAAGTGTATTTGCGGTCATGACGCCTCCATGAGTTGGCTTAATAGTCCAGTGGTATGAAGTACTTCTACTAGGGTTTATCTTATGCATCTCCCTTTGAAAGTAAAAATGATTTATGTTATGCACAGAGGCAAACATTCTAATCTACTGTTAGGCTAGTGTGGACAAGCAATATATACACTAAACAAATTTCCTTGAAAGTGTGAGACGCAGATAAGTCAGTGTACCATACACCCCGGTCTCATATTTTATGCATTTGATGAAGCTGCAAATAATACTTCGGTGACCATGACGGCCGTTTAAGTGGTCAGATGTCAATCATCAAGATCGGCCTACATTGGGTGAACATACCGAACAGGACGATGACACGATCTCTACAATCAGTGCAGCAGCTACTTATGCTTCCGGCGTATAATGGTTGGTGAAATGCTGTAGATGTTTGTCAGTGGTAGTATATTGATGATAAATTAGTTGAGTTATGTTGGTTCTAGAGCGAAAAAAACGGCAAACATTATTTATTTGACGTGTACAATGTGTTAAGCTCTTCTGAAGGACGTTTTCAATGGAAGAGGAGTCGAATACGGGTAACATAAAGGTGACAAAACGACTGGCCGACTGACACATAGTGACAGATGCAAGTCGCGCTTGTATCACCTGAAACCAGGGTTTAATGTCCTTTTATTACATGTGTAATCGGTTGTGCCACACAACTCGCGCTTACACGTGAAATCCTGTTGATATGTCAGCCAATGCTGTTAACATACAGCTGTCCACACATGCAACCCAAGCATTGTGACCGTAAATCGTCTAATCTGTTCTGTAAATACCTGTTTGTTTACAGCCGTTACTGTTTACATGCTAATATCATGCAATCTGTTTACTGCATTTGGTGCTGTCATCGTGGCCATTTGTTTGGTTGGGTAAAGCCAGTTAGACGAATGCATTAAGTCGTAAATGAACGATTAAAGCAAACCTTTGTATTGGAAATACATATTACGAAAACTGCAGCGAAATTGCTGTAGCAAAACTAAATCATATACAACAACTGAAGAATATCAACATCAAACCATACAAAAGATTAGATAACTGTGAAAAAAGGCTGCGCATATGTTGCGGTGACATTGTTATTAATAGAATTAGTAGACTATTCATGGCAGGATTTTGTGTGACTGTAACGGTTCTTTGGCTGAACACCGAAAAGGGCCTTAATTAAGCCTTAATTATGCTGGCACAACATTAACCATTTTGCATTGAAAATTGATTACCTCGAACTGTATCTTACCAATGTGGCTGCGATAATCATGATTGAGGTGGTTTGTCTAGATGAATGCTCGCGTCGCTGCAGGGAATAATAAACCTGATCCCCAACAGCAATCAGAATAAAACATCGGCCATTTCGTAGGTTAATGTTGCTTAGTGTTGTGTACATTACGACAGACAGGACAATTTGTGATACAAAGGTCACTTGTCTGATCAGAGAGCAACAGTCGAAAGGGTGACATCGATTATTTGTGCTTGTTAAGTTGATATATGTACTAATCTCACTTGGTGCCATTTGGAACCCATGATGCTACAATGAGTGATACGTTGTCACTTACCCTTATAAGCTAAATAGGTGCCCTGAGCAGATTTATCAATTGAATATATATATATATATATATATATATATATATATATATATATATATATATATATATATATATATATATATATATATATATATATATATATATATATATATATATATATTCCTTACTCTCATAATATCAAGTAAAGCTCCCATTGTAATCTGAGCCTAACGTGATGCCATTTGGACCCCATGATGCTACAATGACTGATACGTTGTCACTTACCCTTATAAGCCTAATAGGTACCCTGAGCAGATTTATCAATTGAATATATATATATATATATATATATAATATATATATATAGATATATATATATATATATAGATAGATATATATAGATATATATAGATATTATATATATGCATATATATATATATATATATATATATATATATATATATAAATATATATATATATATATATAACATATATATATATATATATATATATATATATATATATATATATATATATATATATATATATATATATATATATATTATATATATATATATATGTATATTTATACCTTACTCTCATAATATCAAGTTTAGCTCCCATTGTATGCAGTTCTCTGTGCATGGTCGTCCTAATAACGTTCACCGCTTACTAACTGACGACTTCTTTCAATCAACATTCGCATCATTAGCAAAATTACCGAGTGATTATTGTTCTGACGGCTTCCAAGCTTTGTTACAGATATTCATCGTTGATGAATATCTGTAACAAAGCGCATTTCAGGAGTTTACATATTCTGGGTTGTGATAAACAAGGCTGCCAAGTGATAAAGTGTCTGATCAGAATGGACTGTCTATGAATGCATGAATGACGACAGATTCCGAGACTGAATAATGTAAATCTGACCCACGGTCTGATAAGCAAAAAAACAATCACACATTGATATTTTGTGTCGTTGAAGATCGTTGTTTGCTAGGAGGGATCCCATCCCATTGCTGTTGGCAATCTAAACCAAAACGACCCTTGCCGTTCCGGCCAGTCTGTGCTTCTAGTCTGCAAAAGACATTCTGGGCAGGGGAGGGGAAGGAAACGTGGTTCGCGTTAGCGTCGTAGATTGGGATAGTATTCGCTAATTATGCGTGCTCCACCCAGTTTTATTGTGTCTCAACCATATCAGCTGCCGACAGTTTTATAAAATATGATCGATTCACTGTTTCTTTCATTGGTGATGTTCGAGTGGGTACAGGATCCACAGTGCAATAGACAAATGGTCACGTCCACGCATGGCAGACTGTGAAAGTGAATACTGTTTGTGACACGAAATATGTAAGACCATTTGTGATGGCTTATATGATTGTAACATGGCTGTTGGGTTAGACCATAAAGCTCATAAATTTATTAACAAATGATATCAACTACATGCCAAGATAATCGTTCCTTCACGGCAATTCAGAAGTATAGCAAAAAGACAAAAATACAGATGTACGCTACGAAAATTTGAAACGACTTGGTGAACTGAATAAAGTATCAATCCGGAGTAGAATGATAGTGTCAGAGGCAAAACAAGGGAGAAATGATATATATTGTTTGCGGATCCATACGCTTCCCATAGCGATGTTGCCCTCAATGAACGTATCTGTGAGCATTTACTGCTACATTATATCGCGGTTCCCCGTGACTCGGACGAACACGTTAAATTGCGGTATATTCTTTGAAAAGGGGATGCACCCGACCCGGTAGCTCAATAGTACGATGCTGGACCATCGTCTTAGCGTCGTTGGATTTGCAATCCGGTCTTGACAACGAGTTTGCGCCGTGTGAGCGCTAACACGTAAGGGGAGTTTTCCAAGCATCACAATCATCTTCATCCATCACCGTCGCGATATCATCTCGTTGTTGAAAATGACATTAAACCCCAATTTAACCATTACAATCGAGGCAGAGAGAGGCCAATAAGCAATGTGACATTCCTTGAGTAAATATACGTTGTATATGATTAATCAGATGATCTCGGAATAATGTCCAGCCTTTAGAGGGACCGTCAATGGCAAATGATGCGGACATGAGACCTGATCGAACCTCACTGACCATGAAAGCTTGAATGACGAGGACTTCCATGGCTGAGTAATGTAATATGACCAACGGTCTGATAAACATCAACAATCAAACACAGAATGATAGACTGCACTTTCCAATGTATTTCTAAGTGATTCGCTGACGATATTTGTTTGCTGAGAGGAACCATCTATTCCTATTTCTATAGGCAATCTCAATCCTAAATACCCTTATTCTTCCAGAAAAGGCTCTTGTATTAAGCATGTGCCCTCTAATAGCCATCTACGCTGTCTAGTTTTACAATATGAAGTCCGTAGGATTTATATCGCCACTTACACATGCTCTCTGAATTACCAAAGTAACTTAATTGTTTATACTTTAGTCAATGTGTGGATCAAATTGATGCAACCACGCTGGCATGAGTGATGGGATAATAACACGGCCAGAAGTTCTATTTTTCAGTTCATCTTTTTTATTGCGTTGGCAAATGTGGTCCTCAGCCGAAACCTTCTTGCGCAAATGTTCAAACATACATACATACAGATATATATAAATATATATATATATATATATATATATATATATATATATATATATATATATATATATATATATATATATATATATATATATATATATATATGCGTGTGTGTGTGTGTGTGTGTATATATGTGCTCCATTGTCATACTTAATGAATTCTGACGGTCGCAGTGCTCTAACATGACGTCATTCTAGGGTTAATTGCTCTGATGAGCGGTTCATGTTGTACAGCCTAGTCTGCTGCTTATACTCCTGGAGTTCCGCTTCACTTCTAGCCCTAGAGTCTATAACAAGACAAGGTCTAAAACTGGCGCGTCCGAATATTCGTTAGACACGTTCTTTAATCTTCGTCTTTCTATACCACGCCATGCGACTATTGCGCGTATTCGAGGGTTTCCATTGGAGTCATTTCCATGGTTATGCAACAGCAAATACTTCATTTCATATGAAAAGAGGTGTAAAACGGAGCGTACCAAAACAAATATGGTGCCGTTTCTTCGGGAAATGTGACTTTGACCAATAAGAGACTTAAAATTACCGAGAGACACGGCTTTTGATTGGAGCATCCCAAATCCGGGATGCCAGTCCAGTTTAAGAAGTCTTGTCAGCCTAGACCCTTGACGCTAGTATTGAATATCAATGACATGCAAACAGGGCCCGAAGCCAAGGGGCTAGGGGACTAAGTACAGCCAGCCTCTCAAAAATTTCAGGCCACGTCATTCCTGGCCTTTGCCGAGATATCAGAATAAATTGAGCTAATTGACAACGCGTTTTGATTCATCCCTGTTGGTTCTACCCCAATCGATCCTTTTACCTTGTAGCAAATCATATTTATGAACTAAGTACGCAACCATTATATCCTTAGAATATCAGTTAACGCCCAGTACCTCACAATAGGAAGATCAAAAATTTGGTCACACCACCAACAGCATGCATATGCAAAACACTCCATTTGATCTATGCTATTAGTATGTCTACAACGTGCAACTAGCTTCTCTGGTCTTTAAAATGGCCGAGCTGTTCGCAACTTGGAAAAGGTGACAAGCCATTGACAATGGTACATGGTGGCGGCGGCGAAAAACTGCCAAAAATCAACACAGATGCACGTTTTGAGAGCAGAGACCGTATTTGCTATCGATAAAGAAGCAAAGATATCATTTAATTTGGTTAAAGAGGTGTATTTGCTCTAAAGAAAGTGTGCATATCGCTTACTATTTCGTTACAAGTGTATTTGCGGTCATGACGCCTCCATGAGTTGGCTTAATAGTCCAGTGGTATGAAGTACTTCTACTGTGGTTTATCTTATGCATCTCCCTTTTGAAAGTAAAAATGATTTATGTTATGCACAGAGGCAAACATTCTAATCTACTGTTAGGCTAGTGTGACAAGCAAATATACACTAAACAAATTTCCTTGAAAGTGTGAGACGCAGATAAGTCAGTGTACCATACACCCCGGTCTCATATTTTATGCATTTGATGAAGCTGCAAATAATACTTCGGTGACCATGACGGCCGTTTAAGTGGTCAGATGTCAATCATCAAGATCGGCCTACATTGGGTGAACATACCGAACAGGACGATGACACGATCTCTACAATCAGTGCAGCAGCTACTTATGCTTCCGGCGTATAATGGTTGGTGAAATGCTGTAGATGTTTGTCAGTGGTAGTATTTGATGATAAATTAGTTGAGTTATGTTGGTTCTAGAGCGAAAACGGCAAACATTATTTATTTGACGTGTACAATGTGTTAAGCTCTTCTGAAGACGTTTTCAATGGAAGAGGAGTCGAATACGGTAACATAAAGGTGACAAAACGACTGGCCGACTGACACATAGTGACAGATGCAGGTCGCGCTTGTATCACCTGAAACCAGGGTTTAATGTCCTTTTATTACATGTGTAATCGGTTGTGCCACACAACTCGCGCTTACACGTGAAATCCTGTTGATATGTCAGCCAATGCTGTTAACATACAGCTGTCCACACATGCAACCCAAGCATTGTGACCGTAAATCGTCTAATGTGTTCTGTAAATACCTGTTTGTTTACAGCCGTTACTGTTTACATGCTAATATCATGCAATCTGTTTACTGCATTTGGTGCTGTCATCGTGGCCATTTGTTTGGTTGGGTAAAGCCAGTTAGACGAATGCATTAAGTCGTAAATGAACGATTAAAGCAAACCTTTGTATTGGAAATACATATTACGAAAACTGCAGCGAAATTGCTGTAGCAAACTAAATCATATACAACAACTGAAGAATATCAACATCAAACCATACAAAAGATTAGATAACTGAAAAAAGGCTGCGCATATGTTGCGGTGACATTGTTATTAATAGAATTAGTAGACTATTCATGGCAGGATTTGGTGAACTGTAACGGTTCTTTGGCTGAACACCGAAAAGGGCCTTAATTAAGCCTTAATTATGCTGGCACAACATTAACCATTTTGCATTGAAAATGATTACCTCGAACTGTATCTTACCAATGTGGCTGCGATAATCATGATTGAGGTGGTTTGTCTAGATGAATGCTCTCGTCGCTGCAGGGAATAATAAACCTGATCCCCAACAGCAATCAGAATAAAACATCGGCCATTTCGTAGGTTAAGGTTGCTTAGTGTTGTGTACATTACGACAGACAGGACAATTTGTGATACAAAGGTCACTTGTCTGATCAGAGAGCAACAGTCGAAAGGGTGACATCGATTATTTGTGCTTGTTAAGTTGATATATGTACTAATCTCACTTGGTGCCATTTGGAACCCATGATGCTACAATGAGTGATACGTTGTCACTTACCCTTATAAGCTAAATAGGTGCCCTGAGCAGATTTATCAATTGAATATATATATATATATATATATATATATATATATATATATATATATATATATATATATATATATATATATATATATATATATATATATATATATATATATATATATATATATATCCTTACTCTCATAATATCAAGTAAAGCTCCCATTGTAATCTGAGCCTAACGTGATGCCATTTGGACCCCATGATGCTACAATGACTGATACGTTGTCACTTACCCTTATAAGCCTAATAGGTACCCTGAGCAGATTTATCAATTGAATATATATATATATATATATATATATATATATATATATATATATATATATATATATATATATATATATATATATATATATATATATAGCATATATATGCATATATATATATATATATGCATATATAAATATATATATAAATATATATATACATAAATATATATATATATATATATATATATATATATATATATATATATATATATATATATATATATATATATTTATATATATATATATATATGTATATTTATACCTTACTCTCATAATATCAAGTTTAGCTCCCATTGTATGCAGTTCTCTGTGCATGGTCGTCCTAATAACGTTCACCGCTTACTAACTGACGACTTCTTTCAATCAACATTCGCATCATTAGCAAAATTACCGAGTGATTATTGTTCTGACGGCTTCCAAGCTTTGTTACAGATATTCATCGTTGATGAATATCTGTAACAAAGCGCATTTCAGGAGTTTACATATTCTGGGTTGTGATAAACAAGGCTGCCAAGTGATAAAGTGTCTGATCAGAATGGACTGTCTATGAATGCATGAATGACGACAGATTCCGAGACTGAATAATGTAAATCTGACCCACGGTCTGATAAGCAAAAACAATCACACATTGATATTTTGTGTCGTTGAAGATCGTTGTTTGCTAGGAGGGATCCCATCCCATTGCTGTTGGCAATCTAAACCAAAACGACCCTTGCCGTTCCGGCCAGTCTGTGCTTCTAGTCTGCAAAAGACATTCTGGGCAGGGGAGGGGAAGGAAACGTGGTTCGCGTTAGCGTCGTAGATTGGGATAGTATTCGCTAATTATGCGTGCTCCACCCAGTTTTATTGTGTCTCAACCATATCAGCTGCCGACAGTTTTATAAAATATGATCGATTCACTGTTTCTTTCATTGGTGATGTTCGAGTGGGTACAGGATCCACAGTGCAATAGACAAATGGTCACGTCCACGCATGGCAGACTGTGAAAGTGAATACTGTTTGTGACACGAAATATGTAAGACCATTTGTGATGGCTTATATGATTGTAACATGGCTGTTGGGTTAGACCATAAAGCTCATAAATTTATTAACAAATGATATCAACTACATGCCAAGATAATCGTTCCTTCACGGCAATTCAGAAGTATAGCAAAAAGACAAAATACAGATGTACGCTACGAAAATTTGAAACGACTTGGTGAACTGAAAAGTATCAATCCGGAGTAGAATGATAGTGTCAGAGGCAAAACAAGGGAGAAATGATATATATGTGTTGCGGATCCATACGCTTCCCATAGCGATGTTGCCCTCAATGAACGTATCTGTGAGCATTTACTGCTACATTATATCGCGGTTCCCCGTGACTCGGACGAACACGTTAAATTGCGGTATATTCTTTGAAAAGGGGATGCACCCGACCCGGTAGCTCAATAGTACGATGCTGGACCATCGTCTTAGCGTCGTTGGATTTGCAATCCGGTCTTGACAACGAGTTTGCGCCGTGTGAGCGCTAACACGTAAGGGGAGTTTTCCAAGCATCACAATCATCTTCATCCATCACCGTCGCGATATCATCTCGTTGTTGAAAATGACATTAAACCCCAATTTAACCATTACAATCGAGGCAGAGAGAGGCCAATAAGCAATGTGACATTCCTTGAGTAAATATACGTTGTATATGATTAATCAGATGATCTCGGAATAATGTCCAGCCTTTAGAGGGACCGTCAATGGCAAATGATGCGGACATGAGACCTGATCGAACCTCACTGACCATGAAAGCTTGAATGACGAGGACTTCCATGGCTGAGTAATGTAATATGACCAACGGTCTGATAAACATCAACAATCAAACACAGAATGATAGACTGCACTTTCCAATGTATTTCTAAGTGATTCGCTGACGATATTTGTTTGCTGAGAGGAACCATCTATTCCTATTTCTATAGGCAATCTCAATCCTAAATACCCTTATTCTTCCAGAAAAGGCTCTTGTATTAAGCATGTGCCCTCTAATAGCCATCTACGCTGTCTAGTTTTACAATATGAAGTCCGTAGGATTTATATCGCCACTTACACATGCTCTCTGAATTACCAAAGTAACTTAATTGTTTATACTTTAGTCAATGTGTGGATCAAATTGATGCAACCACGCTGGCATGAGTGATGGGATAATAACACGGCCAGAAGTTCTATTTTTCAGTTCATCTTTTTTTATTGCGTTGGCAAATGTGGTCCTCAGCCGAAACCTTCTTGCGCAAATGTTCAAACATACATACAGATATATATAAATATATATATACATATATATATATATATATATATATATATATATATATATATATATATATATATATATATATATATATATATATATATATATATATGCGTGTGTGTGTGTGTGTGTGTGTATATATGTGCTCCATTGTCATACTTAATGAATTCTGACGGTCGCAGTGCTCTAACATGACGTCATTCTAGGGTTAATTGCTCTGATGAGCGGTTCATGTTGTACAGCCTAGTCTGCTGCTTATACTCCTGGAGTTCCGCTTCACTTCTAGCCCTAGAGTCTATAACAAGACAAGGTCTAAAACTGGCGCGTCCGAATATTCGTTAGACACGTTCTTTAATCTTCGTCTTTCTATACCACGCCATGCGACTATTGCGCGTATTCGAGGGTTTCCATTGGAGTCATTTCCATGGTTATGCAACAGCAAAATACTTCATTTCATATGAAAAGAGGTGTAAAACGGAGCGTACCAAAACAAATATGGTGCCGTTTCTTCGGGAAATGTGACTTTGACCAATAAGAGACTTAAAAATTACCGAGAGACACGGCTTTTGATTGGAGCATCCCAAATCCGGGATGCCAGTCCAGTTTAAGAAGTCTTGTCAGCCTAGACCCTTGACGCTAGTATTGAATATCAATGACATGCAAACAGGGCCCGAAGCCAAGGGGCTAGGGGACTAAGTACAGCCAGCCTCTCAAAATTTCAGGCCACGTCATTCCTGGCCTTTGCCGAGATATCAGAATAAATTGAGCTAATTGACAACGCGTTTTGATTCATCCCTGTTGGTTCTACCCCAATCGATCCTTTTACCTTGTAGCAAATCATATTTATGAACTAGGTACGCAACCATTATATCCTTAGAATATCAGTTAACGCCCAGTACCTCACAATAGGAAGATCAAAAATTTGGTCACACCACCAACAGCATGCATAGCAAAACACTCCATTTGATCTATGCTATTAGTATGTCTACAACGTGCAACTAGCTTCTCTGGTCTTTAAAATGGCCGAGCTGTTCGCAACTTGGAAAAGGTGACAAGCCATTGACAATGGTACATGGTGGCGGCGAAAACTGCCAAAAATCAACACAGATGCACGTTTTGAGAGCAGAGACCGTATTTGCTATCGATAAAGAAGCAAAGATATCATTTAATTTGGTTAAAGAGGTGTATTTGCTCTAAAGAAGTGTGCATATCGCTTACTATTTCGTTACAAGTGTATTTGCGGTCATGACGCCTCCATGAGTTGGCTTAATAGTCCAGTGGTATGAAGTACTTCTACTATGGTTTATCTTATGCATCTCCCTTTTGAAAGTAAAAATGATTTATGTTATGCACAGAGGCAAACATTTTAATCTACTGTTAGGCTAGTGTGACAAGCAAATATACAATAAACAAATTTCCTTGAAAGTGTGAGACGCAGATAAGTCAGTGTACCATACACCCCGGTATCATATTTTATGCATTTGATGAAGCTGCAAGTAATACTTCGGTGACCATGACGGCCGTTTAAGTGGTCAGATGTCAATCATCAAGATCGGCCTACATTGGGTGAACATACCGAACAGGACGATGACACGATCTCTACAATCAGTGCAGCAGCTACTTATGCTTCCGGCGTATAATGGTTGGTGAAATGCTGTAGATGTTTGTCAGTGGTAGTATTGATGATAAATTAGTTGAGTTATGTTGGTTCTAGAGCGAAAACGGCAAACATTATTTATTTGACGTGTACAATGTGTTAAGCTCTTCTGAAGACGTTTTCAATGGAAGAGGAGTCGAATACGGTAACATAAAGGTGACAAAACGACTGGCCGACTGACACATAGTGACAGATGCAGGTCGCGCTTGTATCACCTGAAACCAGGGTTTAATGTCCTTTTATTACATGTGTAATCGGTTGTGCCACACAACTCGCGCTTACACGTGAAATCCTGTTGATATGTCAGCCAATGCTGTTAACATACAGCTGTCCACACATGCAACCCAAGCATTGTGACCGTAAATCGTCTAATCTGTTCTGTAAATACCTGTTTGTTTACAGCCGTTACTGTTTACATGCTAATATCATGCAATCTGTTTACTGCATTTGGTGCTGTCATCGTGGCCATTTGTTTGGTTGGGTAAAGCCAGTTAGACGAATGCATTAAGTCGTAAATGAACGATTAAAGCAAACCTTTGTATTGGAAATACATATTACGAAAACTGCAGCGAAATTGCTGTAGCAAACTAAATCATATACAACAACTGAAGAATATCAACATCAAACCATACAAAAGATTAGATAACTGTGAAAAAAGGCTGCGCATATGTTGCGGTGACATTGTTATTAATAGAATTAGTAGACTATTCATGGCAGGATTTGGTGAACTGTAACGGTTCTTTGGCTGAACACCGAAAAGGGCCTTAATTAAGCCTTAATTATGCTGGCACAACATTAACCATTTTTGCATTGAAAATTGATTACCTCGAACTGTATCTTACCAATGTGGCTGCGATAATCATGATTGAGGTGGTTTGTCTAGATGAATGCTCTCGTCGCTGCAGGGAATAATAAACCTGATCCCCAACAGCAATCAGAATAAAACATCGGCCATTTCGTAGGTTAATGTTGCTTAGTGTTGTGTACATTACGACAGACAGGACAATTTGTGATACAAAGGTCACTTGTCTGATCAGAGAGCAACAGTCGAAAGGGTGACATCGATTATTTGTGCTTGTTAAGTTGATATATGTACTAATCTCACTTGGTGCCATTTGGAACCATGTGATGCTACAATGAGTGATACGTTGTCACTTACCCTTATAAGCTAAATAGGTGCCCTGAGCAGATTTCATAATTGAATATATATATATATATATATATATATATATATATATATATATATATATATATATATATATATATATATATATATATATATATATATATATATATATATATATTATTATTCCTACTCTCATATATCAGTAAAGCTCCCATTGTAATCTGAGCCTAACGTGATGCCATTTCGACCCCATGATGCTTCACCGCTTACTAAATGACTTCTATCAATACGTTGTCATCATTACCCTTATGAATGCCTAATAGGTACCCTTGAGCAGATTTATCAATTGTGATATATATATATGTCTGTATAGTATAATCTGAGCCCAACGTGATATATTTGGCGTATGATATATATATGATGATAGGTTATATTACCCTTATAATTGCTAATATATATGAACCAGATTTATATATATATATATATATATATATATATATATATATATATATATATATAACCATATATATATATATATATATATATATATATATATATATATATCTATGCTATATATATATATATATATATATATATATATATATATATATATATATATATATATATTTATATATATATATATATCTATATTTATATATATATACTCTCATAATATCAAGTCTTAGCTCCCATTTTAGCTCCATGTATGCAGTTCTCTGTGCATGGTCGTCCTAATAACGTTCACCGCTTACTAACTGACGACTTCTTTCAATCAACATTCGCATCATTAGCAAAATTACCGAGTGATTATTGTTCTGACGGCGCGCAAAACTTTGTTACAGATATTCATCGTTGATGAATATCTGTAACAAAGCGCATTTCAGGAGTTTACATATTCTGGGTGGTGATAAACAAGGCTGCCAAGTGATAAAGTGTCGGATCAGAATGGACTGTCCATGAATGAATGAATGAATGAATGACGACAGATTCCGAGACTGAATAATGTAAATCTGACCCACGGTCTGATAAGCAAAAACAATCACACATTGATATTTTGTGTCGTTGAAGATCGTTGTTTGCTAGGAGGGATCCCATCCCATTGCTGTTGGCAATCTAAACCAAAACGACCCTGGCCGTTCCGGCCAGTCTGTGCTTCTAGTCTGCAAAAGACATTCTGGGCAGGGGAGGGGAAGGAAACGTGGTTCGCGTTAGCGTCGTAGATTGGGATAGTATTCGCTAATTATGCGTGCTCCACCCAGTTTTATTGTGTCTCAACCATATCAGCTGCCGACAGTTATATAAAATATGATCGATTCACTGTTTCTTTCATTGGTGATGTTCGAGTGGGTACAGGATCCACAGTGCAATAGACAAATGGCCACGTCCACGCATGGCAGACTGTGAAAGTGAATACTGTTTCTGGAAGCCATGTATCGTTCCAGTGCGGACGTTGACACTATGCTGGCTAATTTGATGATATAAAACGGAAATACAGCAGTTCGGTACGGCAAGGCTACAGCAGAAATGATGCGTATTCTGAGCTCAATTCTGAGCACCATATTGTTTTTATTGCACTAAACTCAAACACAACGCCGGAGTAGAAACAAACGACCAAGCTTCCTGCATTCCATTTGGGGCTTTTGATGAGAAAGAGACAACAAACGCCCGTCCAAGGCTTGTAAAGTCAGCTTTTTAACAAGCGTAGCACCTCACTTGATGCCTTCCGGAAGTAATTAGATTACTGATTGGATGAAGGAATGCAATACCAATGGTTGGTTGAGGGATACCTATGGGTATAACCGGGGACAACCGTCAGGATCGATTCGGTATTTCTCTTTAACGCTCATATGTAAACTAATGCCACATTTATCATCAACCTCAATTTGCTTGGTTTCTGCAGCAAAGAAAATGAGCTTTGAAAGTATTTACGTTTGAGGTTTGTAGATACTGATTTATTATATCTAGACGTGCCCATTAAATGGCACTAACCATTTGTCAAGTGGCCAGAATAAATGGACTCGTTCCAAAGGTCTCCATTTCGCCGTGGATGAGGTTATATGGAAGTTTTCGTGAGGTCAGGTGGTTGAAATAACGAATAGAAATGTATGAATATCCATCACGCTGATGATTGCAGGCAGGGGTTTCTCATCTTTGCTATTTCTCACTTACACAGATCATTATTCAATGTACATGGCGGTTTATTTTACATCAGTTATACTTGCATTTGCGTTTTTCTTCATTTTTTTACATTTAAAACATCTCCAGTGTTTTACGACCAGTCCTGTCATCGCAATGTTTTTTTGCAATCAATCGTATTGCACATGAGCATCATTTAATCAACGTCTCCAGTGTTTTACGACCAGTCCTGTCATCGCAATGTCATTCCAGACTGTATCAGAGTTAAATATGAAATTGAAATATGACGCAATGGCACACCTTCACATCAAATGGCGGTTTGTATTTGACCTAAAATGCACAGCTGGGATGTGACAATGGTTGCCCTACCGCTCTTGTGACTGATGGGAATATACCTGATTGCAATGAAATGTTGCTCCCTTCAAGGTCGGATAACGTCGGAACTTGCCATCACGGACAGCTACACGATTAATGCATGATGTCTCATGGTTTTTTCGCAACGTCATGATGTTTTTGATCCCCGCGAGTGCCGTTGCGTGTTTTTCACCTCAAAAGTTAAGTTCAAGAGAGCTGACCTTTCAGACCCCACGTGGTAGATGAATTAGCATCAACCATTTTTGTCATTTCACATAGCATCGTGTGCGTTCTTTTCTGAAAGTCCCAGTGGCGTGGGTTTTTTTGCAGCTCGATCTGGGAAGCGAATTTGTGGCATTGTGGCGCTGGCATATAAGGAATAGCAATTATCCTCATCCATCATCGATATCATATTCATTGTAAAGTGACGTAAGAAATATCAATATTACCATTCTCTATGACCAGATATTGCCCAAGCATGACAATTATCCTCATCCATCATCGATATCACATCATTGTGGAAAGTGACGTAAATTGACTCAATATTAACCCTGCCATATCAAATCTGACATGGCACCAACTTAAGACTATATTGTTCAGTTAATTTCTCAAATTGCTCTGAGCCAAGTAACATATTCACAATGAGGAAGCATGTCTTTGACTCTATGTGCCTTAGAAAAACACCATTGATCTGGCACTTTTAGCATTATAACTGTTGTCGAAGGTTCCTGTTGGAAGTAATGTAAAAGCAATGTATCAGCCAAACAAGCTTTTAATGATGCTGTTGGCTGTCGTAACAGTAAACAAATAGAAAACATTATTGCGATCGGTTACATTGGTATATTGCGCTGGTACTGTAAATGTTTTGCTTCCGGGGTTCGTCATATACCGACGAAACTATAAAAAGTTGCTCTCTGCTAATAAGTACCAGAAAAACAGCATCCAAGACAGTATTTTTGCCAAAGCTTAAATCTTATTAGTGATTTCAATGTCCTTGGAGAATGCGCACCTAATTACGCAGAAATTAAAAAGCAAATTTAACTCTGTAGTGTGAGGAAACATAGGCAATATTGCCATGTGTGCAACGCTAGTTAATGATTATAAATAACACTTGCGATTGTGTTGCAAAAAATAGACGTTCGCGAAAGGAGTTACCAAATTACGGTATCTGTCCTCCACCAACAACATATGGAATCATACTTTTCAAGAGCCTCGACGACAATAATTTGTGCATATCTGAAGAAAGAGCTGTTGAGAAATAAGAGACATCAAATATCCTTTGCAGGTACTCAACGTAGTGAATCCGATCGCTCATATCATAAACAATTATTTATAAATATAATATATATATATATATATATATATATATATATATATATATATATATATATTATATAGCTGTATGTATATATATATATTATATATTATATATATATATATATATATATATATATATTGATATATATATATTATATCATATATATATATATAATATTTTGTGTCCATTGTACCAGCAGTATAGCATATATGTTGAGATCATATATATATATATATATATATATATATATATATATATATATATATATATGTGTGATGGAGTTTTTAGAATGCAATGATGTTCACGGACAATTTTATCCCTTTGCGGCGGGGGATTTCATCCATGTTAATTAGTTACATTTCGATCAATTGGAAGCGGTAAAAAGTCCCAACACAGCACCATGTGTGTTTTCAAGTTCAAGCCCACGTACATCGCGCATGCTCAGAATGATGTGACCCATCGTCGACTAATGGTAAGCCCGTGTGGGGGGGCGCTTAAGTGTGTAGAGGTAGTATACATGTGCCGTGCGACGGGGTAGGTTTTTTCGGCCTCTCGACCTGTGCGAGGGGGTTATACATTCGCATAATACCTTGTACGACGGGGTATACTTTTGGCCATTCTCAACTTGTACAACAGGTTTTTGAGGTCCCGCGGCACACCCATATCCGAGTTAAGGCCAAGTGACCCCCCCCCCCCCCCCGGATGGTAAGGCAATGCGGATGAGGTGGTGGGAAATCACGCGACGCAATATTTTTCAAAATGGCGGTCATCGTATCGCGATTTGTCGGAAATGATATATCGATGGCATTTCTTGAAGAATAGCGTCGAGTGGGGGTAATGGTTAGGCACGTGAGGACTTTTTTTGTACAGGCTCTTAATATATGTTATTTTCTAGATGCGTGATATATGACTTTAACCCGTTTTCTGTGACGCGCGGAAAATGATCGAAGCAGAATGGTATATACACGATACTTAGATGCAGCATTTACATTTAAAGACCCGGTCACACAGCGCTTTACAGCTTAATCACCGCCAAAACCCGTCCATAAGTGGTCTCCCGTGAAGCAGACGATGCTGTTCGCGTTGATGTCGAGTTTAAGACGAGCTACAGTCGATTTATAGACGTGGCAGGACGCGGGGAGAAATCGGAACGGCGTCAGGACGCGGCAAAAGGTTTTGAACTGCTCAAAATTTTAGCCCGCGGACAACCACGGGTGGCACACGTGGTAAAGACGTGCAACACACGTGAAACACACGTGATAATCCGTGTTCCGACAGTGATTAAAACTTGGGGAGACGCAGTAAGATGCGAAAGTTTAGCGGTCTGTCACGGGCAGAGCACGGTCATCGGACGGTTGTTACGCGTTGGTATCAAAGGAAATAGCGTGTGTTTTGCGGCTTATCACTGACAAGTGGATTTTTCAGCGTACATAAGCAATCACTTCTGTATCACTTCTGATTTGCTGCCTATAAATACCGTAATTTTCTGAGACCTCGGCACTTGCAGTCTAGATGTCAAGGGGTAAACATGAACCCTCAGCAGCAGCCTCAGCTTCTCCAGGAGCAATTGGACCAGCATCAGCCTGAGGGTCAGGGTCTGGACTGGCAGCACCAGCAGGAGGAGCATGGACCTGGACCTGGACTGTCACCTGGGCCTGTGAGTCTTGACGAGCCTCATCCTCAGCTGGGACCTTGGTCTTGGCCTTGGCCTTGGCCTTGGCCTTGGCCTTCGTCGGCCTGTTCTTGGCAGGGGAACCATTCTTCCTGGGAATGATTGAACAGAAAAGAGCGAACGAACTTGCGTCGAGGTGTTGACTGTAGAAGATCTGGATCGGCAACTGTGAAGATCAGCCGTGCGCGACCGCTTTTATGCGTAGCAAGCTGCGCTTCCGACGTCGCCGAGCCGTGGTTACCCGTGATTGGGCAGTGCTATGGCAGTGGAGTGCCCGTTTTACGTCCGCGCTCAACACGTGATCAGCAGTTCTAGAAACGCGATGAGGCCTCGGTTAGCCGTGGTAACTTACCACTTTTTTTCCCGCGTTTCACACGTGCGAACCTATTTTTAACCTTACACGTGGCTGGACGTGGTTAGCTGTGCTTAGGCTGTGCTTTAGGCAGTGCTTTAGCAGTGGAACAGCCGCCGACGGCCATACCCGTACAAAGCACGGCCAAGCCCAAATTTACCAAAAATTACCACTTACGACCATATCCGCTAGATTTTCATAACTTTTTGTACGTGATTTAGACGTGGAATGCTGTGTGACCGGGCCTTAAGTAATATTACAACCGATCCGCTAAGAACGGAACTCCGATACTTTATTAAAAGCATAAATCAGATTGTCAGTGGTTCATGTTATATCAGCATGATCAATGGAGGTTAATACTACACTTGTGAAATATGGTGCCTAGCTGCTCAAATCCATTTTAAAGGTGCATCTGAACAAACATCATGAACATAGTGTTGTGTAATTTTCAATTATTGGAAACAATATCCCTAAAATGAATGTAATCTTTGACCCTTGCTATTTCTAAGGTTGTTGTTGGGATTAATTTCTTATTTTTGAAGGATGCAAATAATAACCCAAATACAGAACCTGATAGGTCCTAGAAAGAAGCTTAAAACAGCAGAGTTGGGGTAATGATACTGATAGATTATGGAATTGCACAGCTAATGGAAATGCACCAGTAGTAACCTGTCAGTCATCACTCATTTATCTATTGTTCTACACAATGTTCAATAGGGGCGAAAACAGAAGTATTTTAAAACATTGAGCCTGGCACTAAAATAATGCTTATCAAATATAGTGAATGCTCATTTAAATCCATTGAAGTATCATGTACTGCTTTTTAACTCCATCTAAATGCAGTGTAAAACTACTGAGGTCCTTGTTTATGCAACTTCAGTCTATTGAAATGCAGTGTATGACTTATCCAGTCCATTGGTATTTGGCGTAT
Organism: Urechis unicinctus; assembly: GCA_034190875.2. Classification (NCBI taxonomy): domain Eukaryota; kingdom Metazoa; phylum Annelida; class Polychaeta; order Xenopneusta; family Urechidae; genus Urechis; species Urechis unicinctus. The sequence continues at coordinate 57,564,255 of CM067358.1, read as the reverse complement.
GACTACTACATTGCCTTGAAGTGCATTCTAGTGCATTGGTATATAGTAGTAGGTTTATTAAAATATGATGTACAGCAGCTCCAGTCAATCCAAAACCCACTGCTACTAAAACTCCATTAGAATATGGTGTATGACCACTCTTTTTTTATTAGCTCTTCTGGTTGGCAGAGCCTATCATAATTCATATACCTCTGCTTCAGCCTCTATCCATTCATCTATCCCTGAGTTAATAGGATAAAACCTCTTGTCCTGTCTAAATCCAATATAGAATAACTGCAGAAAACACATTTCCCTATAAAGCAAGCTAGCTACCCCAAATTAAACATGGACCCCTATGATCGTTGATGGATCCTTGCCATAAAAAACTAGCTCATTACTACCTTTGTCCCCTATGTTATTTGAATAAAACTTGTAAAATAAATATTGATGCTTACCCAATGGACAAATTTGTTTTTGATTATAATGGCATGTATCTTTATTAAGTGAGCTAGCTGTTCAAAATAACATGTGAACCCTATGATGTTGATGTTTCCCTGCCATATAAACAAAATGCCCATTATGACTTTTGACTCATGTGCTATTTGAGAAAAATAGCACATGTAAATCACTCCTAAGTTAATCCAACAGCAAGCTAGTTTTTCAGTAATATATATGGACCCCTCTGATGTGGATGGTAACTAGACATCTATAATCAGCCCTTAATGACCTTTGACCCTAAATAAGTTGAGAAAAAATTATTTTCAAAAAAGAAAGCAAATGAGCTGCTCCAAATTACTCATGGGCCCCTCTGTTATTGATGGCAACTAGTGATATAAAATGTAACCCTTCATGACTTGAGACGCTTGGGTTATTACAACAAAAAGTACATAGTACATTTTCAACTCTCCTCACTATACAAATGAACCCTGCTTACATTGTTAGCTCCGTGCAAACCATGATAAACCTAGATGGTCTATTAGATACAAAATTGATTAAACCATTATGTCCATGTAAACCGTGGAGAAATGGCCTCAATCATACATGAAGTCTTCTGATGGTAATTATTCATTTCAGTCATTTCAAATATGGTGTACACCTACTCCAGTCTATTGAAAAATGAACACCAATAATTCCAGTCTGTTGATATAGGGTTTACAGCCACTCCAGTCCGTTAAGTTAAGATGTACAGTTACTTACATTGAAATACAGTGTAAAGCAACCCTTGTGTGAACCCTGACTACTCCAGGCTATTGATATATGGTATATGGCTAGTCCAGTCCATTGAAATATGGTGTACAGCTCCTCCATTCCATTGAAACATGGTGTACAGCTTCTCAAGTCCATCTAATAATGAACCCTGACTACTCTAGACTATTGAAATATGGTGTATGGCTACACCATTACATTGAAATGTGGTGTATGGCTACTTAAGTCTATTGAAATATGGTATATGGTTGCTCCAGTCCATTGAAACATGGTGCACAGCTACTCAAATACATAGAAATTGCGTGTACAGCTAATAAAGTCCATAGAAAAATGGTGTATTGCTACTCCAATCCAATAAAATATGGTTATGGTTATTCCAGTCCATTGATATATGGTGTATGGCTACTCCAGTCCATTGAATCATAGTGTATGGCTACTTATGTTCATTAAAATATGGTGAATGGCTACTCCAGTATATTGATATATGGTGTACTGCTACTCAAGTCCATTAAAATAGGGTGTATGGATGCTCCAGCTCATTTGAATATGATGTACAGCTAATCAAGTCCATCTTATTATGAATCCTGACTATCCAGACTATTTAAATATGGTGTATGGTTACAACGTTGCATTGAAATATGGTGTACGGCTTCCTAAGTCGATTGAAATATGGTGCACGGCTAGTCTAGTCCATTGATACATGGTGTAAGGATACTCCTGTCCATTAAAATATGGTGTAAGGCTACTCTTGTCCCTTGCAATATGGTGTATGGCTACTCCAGTCCATTGAAATAAAGTGTATGACTACTCCGGTACATTGAAATATGGTGTATGACTACTCCTGTACATTGAAATATGAACCCTGACTATTCTAGTTTATTTACATATGGTGTACAACTACTACAATATATTGAGATATGGTGTATGGCAATAAAATATGATCAATGGCTACTCCAGTCCATTTAAATGGGGTATATGGCTATTTTGAAACATCTAAGCCAGAGCATTGAAATATTGTCAGTCTTTCTGGAGTATATGAGGCGATTCCAGTAAATACATCAGTGTGTGATTGAGAGTTTGTAGGGGATTGCTGTTACTATTTACTTGGAGAACTTTCCACATTGCCATTGTCTAAATATCTGATCAGTCACCATGAACTTGTTTGCTCTTTTATGCATGAGTATCAATTACTGACCAGATAATCCGTGCCTGGATGTTATATCCTATCCATTAATTCGTACTTCCTTCCCATCTGCCATGCCAACACATCTCTTTTTCCTTTATATCATGTTAATATTTGATCTTATTTTTTGCTTCAGGGTGGAGACAGAAATAAGCAGGTGTACAAGGAGGAGACAGGACTTCCAACCTGCCATAGGGAAAATCAATGGTTAATCAACAAACACAAATCATCTTATACAGTCATATATATATATGCATATATGTATATATATAAATGGACACAAAACACACACATAATATATATACACAATACACATATACATATATATATATATATATATATATATATATATATCTATGTATATATATATATATATATATACATATATATATATATATATATATATATATATATATATATATATATATATATATATATATATATATATATATATATGCTGTTGACTTTTTTATATCATGTCAAGAATCACTATAAAGCAAGTTATATAGCAAGTTATTGGTTTGACACTAATGATGTTCGATCCACTATTATTTGTCATATAGTTCTTTCCATATATTCATAAATGTCCATATATCCATGCATATATATATGCATATATATATATATATAAATATATATATATATATATATATATATATATATAATATATATATATATATATATATATTATATACATGTATAAATATATACTATATATATATATATATATATATATATATATATATATATATATAGATATATATATATAATATATAATACAAGTTGTAAATAGTTAAGGCATTGCATGGTATTGTTTGCCAATTATAACATAAGATAAAACATTTTTTACACAACTTAGAATCATTTATGTTTGTGTATTGACTGAGTACTACAGTTTATATTTCTGTGAGCAGGAATCGTATTTGGAATCTTAAATAAGCCAAGATATCATCGCTTTTGGTTGAAGAGGTGTATGATAATTCGCTTTATTGCGTTGGATATGTATTTGGATATGTATTTGCGGTCATGTCACCTCATGAAATGCTGTACCTTGGGCATATCTTATGCATCTCCCTTATTAAAATAACGTGATTCATAATGTGCACAGAGCCCATATGCGTCCAGAGGCACACGTATTAATTTATTGTAAGGCTTGTGTGACTAGAAAATAAGCTATAAACCCCGGTCTCATATTTGACGCATCTGACAAAATCGATGTTATAAGTAGGTGACAATGACGACCCTCCAATTGGTCAGATATGTCCTTCAAGTCGGCGTACATGAGGTGGATGGTCAAAAATAAATTCTGAACGGAAAAATGTCATGACCTCTATCACCAATGCAGTTGCTATTTATACTTCCGACGTATTATGTTTGGTGAATTGTTGTAGAATGTTTTTAATTCGAAGTAATTGATGATATATTATGGAGACTATGAGAGACAAGAGGGTTATAGGGCGAAACCAGAAGCTTGCACTGAATCTACGAACATTGTTTATTTTACGTGCAAAATGTCTTTAGCTCTTCAGACGACGTTGTGAGAGGAATACGATTCAAATTCAGCAATATATAGATGACAAAACGACTGGCCAAGTGACATACAGTCACGGTTTTATAACATGAAGCTAGAGTTTATGGTCATTACGATACATGTGTAATAGGTAGAGCTGTTTGTCGTGCAGCACCACTCGTCCCAACACGTGAATTGTATCCTGTTGATAGGTCATACAATGCCGTCAACAGACAGCTGTCATTATATGCAACCACAGGTCTGGTGACCGGAAAACTTCTAATCTGTTCTGTAAAATCCTGTTTGTTTACAGACTTTCCCGTTTACATGCTATTACCACGGGGATATCTTAGGCGATCTGTTTACGGCATTTTGAGCTGCCGTCGTGGCTATTTGTAGTGTCAGGTAAAGCCAGTAAGACGAATGCATATTGTCGTAAACGAAAAATTGCAGCAGACATTCATTGGAAATTTATAAACAACAACTGTAGAATATCAACAGCAAACCAAAAGATTAGATAACTGTGAAAAAGGCTGCGCATATGTTGCGGTGACATTGTTATTCTTAGAATCAGCAGACCATCCATGGCAGGGTATAATGCATTGATGACCAGGTAGCAATTCATCATTTAGGGCTGTATTCGGTTGATGCTGCGCTAGAACCAATCTTAGGCATTTCAGCCATTGCTTATAGCGTTTACTGATAATAGCCAAATTGATGTGTAAGCACGACAACGTTACTGAAGAAGCGAACCGTTCTGCGAACAGTAACCGACAGTCATTGCTGTACTGGTGCCAAAGATTGTACAGTGATGACATATGTCGGATTCGTCGTTTCATGCCATTTAGCCACTATTCTTGATAGTTATAGGGCAAGTCGACCTCAATGGACGAGACCTTCCTCTTAATTATCAGGTATTAAATAATCCCTGGATAACGGATTATTGGGGTACAATCGTAATGTTTTCTCTTGCATCAGCTAAGTGAAGCATTAATCCTGCCTACAAATGGTACAAAATAATCTCAAACCCACATAAAAACATTTTGAAACTATATGATGACAGCGCGTTATCAAAGTTTTATAAATATACCCATATATAAATATATATATATATATAAATTTAAATACATAGTTATAAATATATAAATATATATATATATGAATATATATATATTTCAATTTTATGTATGTATATATATATGTATATATATATATATGGTATATATATATTCATATATATATATATATATGTATGTGTATATATATATATATATATATATATATATATATATATATATATATATATATATATATATATATATATATATATATATATATTATATATGTGTGTGTGTGTGTGTGTGTATATATGTGTGGCTGTGTGTGGGTGAATGTGTGTCGTTCATGGTCGTCATTGGCATGTACATGTCAACTGTGTATTCCGTGTAGTGTGTACACCTGTGTGTGTGTGTTGTGTGCGGGCTGTGTGTTAACTCCTCGACAAAGCATGTACTTGGACCACCCACCCCCCCCCCCCCCCCCCCCCCACCCTTTCCCGTGTGTGTGTGAATGTGTATCGGATGTGCCCTGTTTTGAATGGCTAGCAGAGCAAAAGCTTACCTGACGGCAGATAAAATCATTAAACATATCCGCAGGCTGTAGACCCAATGGATGGGGCTCTGAATATCAATTCATATCGTTCATGGTCGTCATTGGCATTAAAAAACACTACATGGCCCAATCAACTTAAAGTGATATTCCGTTCTATAGATACAAAAACCATACACCCTGCAAAAACCGTACACCTTGCATTCCATTATTCTATTATAGAGCTCGTTGTCAAAAAAGAAACATCCAGCGGCGTGACTAATGTCACCTCGTTAACACTTCGACAAAGCATGTACTTGGACCAACCCCCCCCCCCTTTCCCGGATGTGATCTGATGAATGATTTATCGGATGCCGTGCCGTGCCCTGTTTTTCAGAGGCTGGACTAATTAGAGCTGTGAGAATGGCTAGCAGAGCAAGAGCTTACCTGACGGCAGATGAAAATCATTAACATATCCATCCGCAGCTGCTATACTAATGTTACGGTCATCGCCGTATAGACATCAATTACAAACTACGCACGACTGTTGTAGTGGTGGTCTGCCATAACACTAACTATGGTTTCCGGTTGTTTTATTAGTTGAACATGCTGCAACAAATGATTTAAGAGGGTTGTCATGGATCAACACCCCCCCACCCCCCACCCTTCCGCCACCACCACCACCACAGCCATCTACAAATCCCTACACAGGAACACACAATCTATCACTTCAGAAACAAGTGTGGCTATTAGAAGCGATAAAACGAATTGGCGTTTCAGTTTATCCCACATTTTCATTGCAATATACTTTATCTGTCAAGCACAAGAAACCTGCCATCATTCACAGTCGACATCCATAGCTGCTGCCCGTATTTCTCTGATGTAATCTTCTTGTTTCCCTATCGTGCAAATAGATAAGCCTGAATTAGATTCATAAAATATGTTTTTTATAACAAATGTTAACATCTACAAGTAGCATCTTGGCAATGGATCAACAATCCCACGTGCTTTTGATGATTTCATGGTATCGCCACTTGATGACTGGTGTGTATTCCACTAATTGGCAGAATCACCACATAATGAGCCCTCATAGCTAAGCTTTATACTCTCCGTTAATATCACCTGACATTGACAAACTTTGGCAATCATTGCCACATTAAATCCATATATTGCAGCAAATCCATGACAATACCGAGTTGGCATCCTAGTTGTGGTGATGACCAAAATATCTAGTGCTTAGGAGAATTTTAATGAGATCATCAAGCACATTGAAATCGACTTTTGCATCACAACTTGGCATAACCGTTGTACAGTCAAACGGTTTCATGTGTCGTGAGCACTTAGTCAACAAAATTAAACACAGCAGCTATTCCAAAGACCATTTGCACAAAAGATAAACAACGGATGTTAGTTGATTCGTTCTCGGCATATACTTTGACAGTGTGCCAGAAGATCGGAAATAGTCATACCCATTTATCTTGGGTGTCATGTCGTGCTATTGAAGCTCACTTACACCTGCCTAAATGATGCCGAATATGGCCTAACCAATCTATCTTATGTCGTTTGATGCCAGGTTATATTGCGGTGCTTTGTCATAACCCCAACAGCGAAAATAGGCACAAACGGGTCGGTTGTTTAACAAACAAAGATAAATATTCGAATTGAATATGACTTAATGTTGAAGAATATCGATCTGAAGCACTGACGACTGTTTTGTGGATTTGAATTTCTTTGTGGAGCAATCACGCGGACAAGCAAAAGAAGAGTGACACCAACATGGTCTACCGATTCACACAACGTTTGCTGATTGAAGGATCCATTCTCATACACGCCGTGTCATTGTGGCTATTCTAAAAATGGTCCTGATTTTCACCTTACTCGCCGAAATATTTTACTGTTCCCTTTAGACAATTGTTCAACAGTGGTTTGTCTTATGGCCAAGACCCAGACTGACTTAAGCTATTATTTGATGCTGTTCACAATTATATACTGAGCATAACGTATCAATGTTACCTCTAACAAACGCGGTTCCGCGGGCCACTGCTGTGTACGCTGGTTAGTAGGACAGGCTCTCATCTTGCACACGAGCAGTTTATATCTGGGTGCTTCGGTTTATGATAAATTGCACTCAATAACTCATCCCTTTATCATGCTGTTGAAAATACCGTTCAAATCTGCAGAATACTTATGGATAAGCAGACGAAATACACATTGTAAAATGATAAATGTGGCAAGTGCGCTGAAACTTACTTGCAACCCTTGTGTTAGCGAGGTAGCAAATAACACCAGAGCAAAACTATTGATACCCTGTGATCGATTTGGAAAATGTATTGTAGATTTGGAAGCGGGTTGCGCTAGAGTGATTATTTGATATACAGCTCACGGTAATTTTTGGTAAGAGCTTGTATGTATCTTTACATCTTGAAAGATTCTAGCTGCATGGCTCCAAATGGCCGAAGAGGGGATTTGTGAACAAATACACGGGTAGCGGACGCATACTTGAACATGATCACTGAACATAAAGCAGAAACATTATTCGGTCAATGTCTTCTACCATTGACCCTATAGAGGGAAAGATGGATATGCATCATTAAATATCTTAATGCAATTAACAACACTTCGATTAAATCATATAACAGTCATAAACCTGTTAGTCAATACAGGGATTGTGTCGTGACGATCCTATAAAACGGTGATATGTCTTTTTGAATAGACAAAAAAATGTCTTATAGAAAATCTGGACCAGCCAATGCGCTAAACTGGGACACAGTACATACCGTGAAATATACGAATAGCTTGAACACCATGGGTCTTTGCCGTATATGTATTAATTTTTATTCAACCGTCACAAAGTGAAAGTGTTGGTCTGACGTAGCTTGTTCCTTACCGAAATCGAAGCGCATATCAGTGAAAAATGGCTTAGGATGAGAGCATGACCGAACTGAAAGTCAGAGAAAGGTTTGAAGTCGTATTACTCCACCACTACATGATATCAGGCTTACTGCGATGTGAAGGGAGACTTGCTTAAACTGCAATCATAGACATAAGTAGCATGGGATGAGTAACACTTGTGTGGAACTTTTGGGATTGTGCTATATTGTATTGCTCTTGTATCGCTTAGGAGATTTACCCGTAGTCCAAATACCGCTGATTCGTAGGTAATCCTGCATTTAATGTTTCTATGTGTGGATTCAGTACGGAACCAGGCCATTTGCGTAATTGCGCGTTGTTAGTCAAAGAAGTACACAATCAGGTGCATTGGTAGATAAAGGCTCGCTAGGACTACAGGTAGGCGGTGTTCGTAGCTAAATAGAAAACGAGTTCCGTGTATACTCTTTTGGGTAAAGTTAATGAGTAGTTACTTCTTAAACAAATACTTCTCCGATGCAGAGCTCATTCGACACATTAGCCAGCTAGAAGATACAAAGGTGAATCATCCGCCATCCATCTTTATCAAGTAATTGCATTGCAGCCATCTGGGCATTCCACCTTGATCCTAAATCGACACAGTGTGTGGATGGGATCCAGCAGACAATTACCCGCCGGTCGATGTCTAGTCTGGTGGCGCAGTGTGGTGTTGATTTCGTACTAGCTGCCACAAGCGCATCCCGGTGTATCTGTCACTAACGGCCATCTTTAATTGCCGTTGGCTGCGGCATTACTCACACTGTGGTAGACTGTGTGGAAACACACGGTAATGAAGTCACCTGATGGCTTTTCTACGTTATTGCACTCTAATTTACTCAGTAAATGAATGATTTTACGACAGTTACTGATAGTACTTTACTGACGGGCGTGGAATGCAATGGGTGTCACTTCATCTGCCTACCCCAAAATCGCAATAACAATTACATGCGAACATACAATGCATACTCTGTGCTTCTAAAATCAGGTTTGGGGAGTTATTTATTGCCTATGATAGTTAAAGGTGGCAATGGTGTGGATGGGATTAGTAATAGCGTCACATACATGTTCTGGTCATTCTGGTTGGTGTAAAGCGGTTGATGAATTGATGACAAGTTTTCCAATACCAAATGTGGCTGCGACTAGAAATTTATTTCCGCTTAGCGGTGAATATAAAATAGTGTTATTACCAATATCTGTCCTCCGAAAGTTGTTCCACTATATACTGTTCCCCTTGCCACAGGTTTCGTGCGAGGAATAGCGTTATTACGACCGTGGCTTACTGCAAATTATCTGAGCTATATTTCTAAGCTAATGGACAGTTATGCCACATAAGCATGTATATGGTCTACCTTCAAAATAACAGTGTTCGTAAAACCATTATTATTTGAAATACAAGGAAATTTTAATATCTCTGGAGCGCTTGTTCGTGTCAGCTGAATTAGCGTTTGCCAAAGGTACATGTGAGTTACGTTATATTCACCCAACTAACACCGATTTGCAATATATATCCATGCAATTAACATGTTATATGATATATATGTGCAACTTCGCGTATACTTGGCTTAAAACAGCATAACATATCTGACATATCGTGCCAGATCCAGCAGTATAGAAAACAATTGCATGTGAAGCATCGTCTGAGGGACAATAAATACGTTCAATATTTGAAGCACTATGCTATGGTTGTTGTATATGTCTGCACGTGTGTCTTACAAGGGAACATGAAGTTGATCGTGGAATTATAATTTATAGCAGCAAAAGACGAAACAAAATAGCAAATAGTTAATATCTGCCATCGTCTACGATTTAGTTTGATTGCAATAGTTGCTCTGGGTTTAGCTAGTGTCTTTGAAATGTCTTATCTTTCCCGGAGCCGATCATTTCTCATTAGAAACATTACGCTGATAGGTCCATGTTGGTCTTCTACGATGAGCTCAATGTCGATCGGTGTAACTTAATATCAATACCTCTCATAGTAGTATTTATATTCGGATCGAATGCTGCTGCTGCAAGCTTTGAGCCGTAAATGAGTCTGAAACATGAGTCGCATATGACATGGCATGATTAATAATATGCTTCTTGCTACATTACACTGAAGCAATTCTTCTTGGCGCACGCACAAAGTTAATAACTGTCCTGAACCCAATACATCGCGGCCTTGAACGGCAACGGAGTCTCCCGAGTATGAGTTATCTGTGTCACAATGTTCTTAGCGTAATTTACGCAATAAAGGTGCGTCAAGCAGGCTTGTGTGATATTGAGTTGACAGTTGTGTTTTACACCGCGTCATGATGCTAAGCATCCAGTCGTGTTTGGTAGCGTGGCATGATGTATCTATAGCAGTTCATGGGGTGGTAGACGCTGTCGTTAATGATTAAGGCATTACCGACTTTTTATAATGCGCTTTACAAAAATGTATGCTCATAAACATTGCAATGCATCAAATAACAAAGCTCGTGATATAATCCGTTTGTATTGTTTACGAACACAACGATTGCATATCGCTGATTAGTGCAAACAAATTAAACTCGCGTTTATTAAAAGTGGGAATTACCTCGATGTTGTGCTCACTTTTCATAAACTGTCATAATTGAAAATGTTATGCTGAGTGCATATGGCGCATAATTAATTGCATGTTAGTGTGATTAGGGAAATTACATCCAAGAACTGTTGACCTTGCATCGTTTCATTGATAGTGCGATATAAAGTGAATATATAACTTTGGGAATCAATTGCATGCGACGTTAGTTGATACATTTTTATTTTTCTTTGGTTTTCGGCACACGCTTCTATAGATAGCCACGCTTGCCTCCACCCATCTCATTTATGTAAAATTTAATAAACAGAACTTTGTAACAAAAGGTGCTAACTTAAAGGATAAAAATAGTGATAAATACATGTCCCTTTGTTGCTGTAGAAATTGATGTGTTTAAATGCAGTGTAGCTGATTCACCAGATCTCTAATGTATGTATGTGGATAACGGTATTTGATCAGGGACTTGCGCTTGTTGCCAGCATTCATCTCCTTAATTAAATGTAATTATGATGCATGTAGCGGCATCATTAAAGCAGCCGCAGACCACAAGATGCAAGAGCAAGAAAAATGTTCTAAATGAATGAGCAGCAAGACCACTACAATGTACTAAAAAGTAGGGGCAATTCTCTACGGTGTTTCGAGATTTACGGACTTTTAACCTACTTGTATTTAGTTCAATTTATCGCAAGGTTATGGAATGATAGATCTTAGCATTACTATGAGTCGTATGACACTCAGTTCTGAGACCTACAATAAATGTTTTATGACGTCATATGTGACCTGGAGTCTATTATCAAAAGAGAATTGTGCAAAGGGGAGTATGGACCCATTAATATACTTTTACCCAACTACAGAGAAGATTCTGTTCCATATTTATCCATACCTATTCCTATGTCCGGTACCAAATAATTGTGTGGTGGATCTAACCAATAGAGAGCCACAGCGAAGCTGTTAATTAAAGCTACAACCTTGTTTGTTCTACCGAGAAAGCCAAGAATAATTGGTTTTGTGTTTCAAGTGCATAACTGCACTTAACTTGTTATACAAATTATGGTGTGTGTGCGTAGATGTATGCCGCTATCAATACCATGTGATGTTCCAGATTTAAAACACAGTCGCATAGCATAGTGGTGCTACTTGCAGATCAAACGCAACGGAAGCATAGATGCGAATGACCTCCTATTACTCTCCAAATGAAGTCGCCAAACGTTGTTTCTTCTACCGAGAAAGCCAAGAGTTTTGTGTTTCAAGTGCACAACTGCACCTAACTTGTATACAAACTGGTTGATTTTTTGTCATAAATAGCATCAATCCTATCACAAGATCTCATGGATGTCGAAAATTTTCACTTCCGGTTCCGTTCGCACTAAAGTGACAGCGAAATCATCATCATGACCTTAATCATCATCATCGTAGCCATCAACATCACCATTATCAATGTATCATAAGATTTTTATGGACGTCCCTTAACATTCGTATATTCACTTGATGACATTGCTTTTTGTTACTTACATCATCCTTCGTATTCAGGCCCAAATACCTGCAAACTAGCTGTATCAATAACACCACATCAGTCGCGGATGTTAACAATGTATACCGCAAATCACAGAGAACACAGCAACGTTTTACAGACAAAGAATGATTGAAGGTACAACCATTCCTTCGGCCATGAAAGGTGCAAAGGAAATCTGATAAACGGTGATTTAATGGTAAATTATTCTGCTATAGGTAATAAAACTCATTACATGAGCTTATGTAACCAGTGAACGCAGCAGTCATGCCGATTTATTGGAAATTTATCAGACTTATAAAGGAATCAGTGTTCGCGAAGCAAACACATTGTAAGCGACAGGAAGCAGGCTGTTTATATTAATATGAACAAATAATTCGGATTATCTAGCGCCGATGTTCTGTCAACGCACCAAAACCATAAAAGCCATACGATAAATAAATAAAAGTCCGGATGCATAGCGTTAGCCATGCTAGAGGTGTTCGTTTCGTTATATATGGTTGTAGAGTATAACAGGTTCTGTGGCAGGATGGAAAACTTCACTGACTAGAATGGCCGTTCCGTTTTATTCATATATGTGTAAGCATTTTCCTGGAAATGTTACCGGTGGACCGCCATTTAAAAGTTTGAGCATGCAAACTTAAGTCAGCTACCTAGCTCTATACGGTTCAGTCGGCCAGCATTGCTCTCAGTCTCAAAAACCTGAGTTTACTTATTTAAATTTCGTTATTGATACGGCCCCAGGTAATTCACTGTTGCTGCTATGGCATAAGAAGTGTAGAAGCATTGTGTAAAATAGTTAATCCTCAGTCAGATAGCTACGAAATTATCTACGCTGCAATGCTCGTTTATGAATGCGAGTAAAATAGTGTTTACGACTCAAACGTGTTGTATAGGATTCAATTAAACATAAGCAATAATTGTCAATATCCAGCGAGTGAAGATTGTTTATAACAGCTTAAATAGGGTAACAGGATGATTTGGTGGCTACTGATTCAGGAATTGAATTACTTCAAACACTGGGTACAATATTGTGATGTTTGTATAGCAAAGTTTGAAGCAGCAACATTAGGCGTCTAAATGGGATTTCGGTTGTCCACAGTTCTATTACGATTCATGATTTATTTGTGTCCATTTGCACAAAACTGACTGTGGGTTGAACGTGCATTCCATGGTAACTGATCACGTTGCATATTATAGTGAAATTTATCAATATGGAAAAGATATCCACTGTCCTATTATGTTAATGATTGCTTTGTATTATGCCGAGAGCGATACAACAGTTTTGCCTGGCAAGTTGAAAGCCATATCTCCTTGTAGTACACTGTCCATGCCAGCAACGTATATTTTCGTCATGTTGTAGATTTTTAGTTACAGGCACGCGTTTATAGACTGCCAAATATCATGTTTGTACAACAAAGTGTTATTATTATCAAAGAGCATCATACGGGACGAAGGCCATCAATTATATGCAGCTTACAATATTCGTGTTAATCAGGAAATAGAACGTCTGCAACTCAAAGTATTAAAAGTTTACAAAACGTAACACTGCAGGTTCAATTCGAAAAATGCAATCAAATATCAGTTATCAGCGTGACAGTGAGTTTCACTTGCATGATGCATTGGAAATGAACATCAACTTTGCTATTGTTATATTATTCAGATATATGACCGTAAAAACTTATGTGCCCATGTGCTGTCCACCCTAGTCTGACCTTAGTTCTTCTCAGCCCTTTTCTAGGTGCATTGTTAAGTACGCTCACCTCCATCGCATTACATATAAAAGCCGTTCGTCATTTATAACAACATGCATGGTAAAATATCAGTTTTTTTCAAGTTCACTTGCAACACCACCTTACAAAACAAAATAAACATGTTTTACTTAATGCTGTTAAGGTCAAATAGTTATTGGACATTTTAAAATCCGTTCTAACTTGATAATGACTGGTGAATGTTTTTTAACTAGCGTCCCATTGGGTCTCCATACACATCAACTGCCTTTTCTACACCATTATGATGACTATGTTTTCGGTCGTTATTTACACAGTCAAAGTGGTAGACAATCCTAAACACCACCGCACGCCACCCTTTAACAATACCAACAGTATTATCAACACTATAAATTCAAGCGCGTGCTAGACGCTCGGTCAATTTATCTTTAACTGCCATAGTGAACGGGTGGACAAACTAAACATTCAATTACCAGAGGTGTCATATATATTTTGACTGTCGGAGCATATTTGTCTGTTATAAGGAGTACGAACGAGCAAAACTTGTTTGACCAGAATAAAACTGACCCTATATATGCCATTGACGAATTCATTCATGAACCATACCACAAGATCGGTTTTATTTGTGACATTCGGCGTAATTGTTACCAGCTCTGGGGATTATACTGGAGTGTGTACAGAATAATGACAAATGTTTTGTGGACAAGGCTTTGTTTTATTGATCCTCCAAGGAGAATAATTGCGACGCATTTAGAACATTATACTGTGTAATAGAGTGAAAGTATGATATACCGAATATAAACACATTATGGGATAAGACGAGGGGAATCGGTAATTTCATTATCGTGGGCGTAAAAAGAACTCCCTGAAATCTTCGGTTGACCACAGACTAATGGAAAGTGTTTTAGGGCTGGAGCACATGCTTAGAGTCTTTTATGGAAGTGTGGCGGGGACCATCTCAGTTAATCAACATAATGCCTCCTGACGCGTTCCTCATCACCATTCGCACACCTCCAATGCGAATGATGTGTAAATGTGAACCACCAACATTGCATATACCTCTTGGATGCCAATGTTACGTGACACTTGCGATACATACAATGATCATTCATCGCGCCATCTTACCTTAATGAAAACATTACATTCCCATATGGCAATGTACCATATGCCACGGGCATCTGTGGAAGCTAAACGTAGTCACGTCGCAATAAAAGCGGCCACCCATTAACGAGCAATACAGTAAAAACTGTAGAAGTGTATTGCGATGTAGCATTTTATGCTTTGAACAATTTGTTTGTGTATATCACTTGTGCAGTTGATGACGAATGATACAGATAAGGGGTAAACAGTGGTTAATTGCCGCTGTAGATACTCAATTTGACTGCGTCACTCAGATGAATGAATATCTAAAAGAAGAGTGTACTTAAAATTGTATATATATATATTTATATCTGTATATATTTTAACAGATAAGTGTGTGGTTTCCGTACGAGTGATAAATTATATGTCTAAGTGTGCTTTGCTAGTTTTAATGGATGTGGATGGTTGCTAAGCTAGTGAGGTATCGGTTATGTCAAGGAGTTACATAGCTTCACCACAGCGTTAATTAGTAACGTTTGGGCAGGTAATTTGTTTTTCATTATTATTGGATTATATTAACACTTATGTTTCTTATCTGCTCTTCTGATAACCAAGAATGCCAGAAATGATGTCTCCACTCTCAGAAAAAAAATAGAGAAGGAAAGAGCAAAGGGCGAAGTGACTCTTTGTTTCGACCTGCGTAGTTCAGTTGAACTCATTTATTAATAATTATTCACTGAAGTTGAATGCACTAGGTCAATTAACACTCATTACTATAGATTTGCATTAAAGTACTACTTAATATTGTAAATTCTCGGTTCTCTTATGTTTTATTTCATTATTGCAATGGTTTTATTATTTGTTTCCATTCTTTTCGAAGAATGAAAATATATTTGTAAGAAACACCCTTAAGTTGGTAATCCAATGTGATATTAAAGTTGGTTATTAATTTTAATTTTGGCTTATATTCACAGCCTGGCCATCTAACAAATGAATAGGCTTAAGAATCATTGGTTTAAACTTATAGTTGTATATTTTTATTTTCTATATAATTGTGCTAGGTGGTAGTTATTATGTCATTAGGCGAATTTCTTTTTCAATTGATGGCTTCTATTCTATTATTACATCATCATGCACAAACATTTTGTAAAAATATTGGTAAAAGAGAGATAGCTTGAACCTATTTTATAGTTAATTCATATTAATTTCTATGGTTATTGGTTGTCCTTTAAACACAACTAAACATATGATTGCAGCTCCAGAAGTTGAAGCAGATTGGTGAGACGGATACCATGGACATTGTGAAAAATGTAACAATCAGGTACTCATGTCTTGCAGTAAACCTATTCTCATGATACAGCAAATCATTTATTAAAGATAGATATGACATAAGATATGAATATGGCAAAGATGATTGGTTAAATTTAATTTGCATGATTTTAATTTGATCTTCTTTTATTTTAGATTAGCAGACTCACAGCAAGTAATCGGATGAGTTGTCTCAATATGAAAGGCACCCGGGGAACCAAGTAGGGTTCATTGACACAGCTTTGGGTAAGATGATTATTGGTAAGAACCTAGAGATTGCAATTATGTTACCTAAACCTTAAGTGATATTTTCTTTTTATTCTTCTGAATACAATTGACATTCGAGATCACTTTACAATAAAATATAGAATGATAGTATATACTTTTATTCTTAACTAAGGTTCATATATTATTAAAAAGTGGTTCCATCTATTTGTTGTGTTCAAGAAAACACTCTGCAAAGCCACACCACAGCTGAGTCCTTGGTGAAAACCCTGATGGGAAACAAAGGAGGGGGGTGTTATTTCGTTAGGTTGTAACTACTGTGCGCTATTGTTCAGGTGTTAGGACCAATCAAAATTTATTCATGAAAATTACGTCTCATTTCTGTGATTCACGCTAAAAACGTGCATACAAAGTTGATGGATTCCACGCGTATATTTCCACGTGGAAATAATCCCACATTTTCCCATTGAAATCCCCGCGTAAAAATCCGCGTATTTGCCGCGTGGTCTTTCCGCCTGTTTTATATGTGGATTCTACGTGTGGTACCCAACGGATAGGCATTAGCTAACGTCGAGCATCACAGGCTATATTCATTTTGCAAGAGGTCTCTTAACAGTGTAATCAACGCCAACACACGGGGCGCGCTCAAGCATAAACTCAGAGTTTAACGTTAGTAAAATATACAGAGCCATAGTTTGTGACCAACTACCACACTCCAGACCACCGCAGGAACATATCTGTTTTGTTGTCATTTTGCGATACTCAGTGACGCTCAAAACACTCAAATCAGCCACATCATGGGCAGTTTGGACGACTGCGCCGGTTAATATACCTAGGGACAACATTGCAGTCTGGTAGAGCATAGGTACCTATCACAGACTTAGTATTTCCTGAGAAACTCATTCATTTAATCACAGCTAGTGTGAAACATAGCGCAGAATGAATATAACGGAAATGGCGATACGTCCATCCACATTCGTTGTTAATGGGCGGCGAACCTCCGACCCAGCAACCAATAAAGTGTTAAGATTTAATCGTGTCCATGCTATTGGAACAGCAAGGGAAATGAATGCAATCCTGTACTTACACGCATGCATAAGGTTTTTGTAACGGGCTTCGTTGCAATCAGCTTGTAGAAGTATTTCGGGTTATTGCATAGCATAATATATGTTGTACCGTTACTTGACTATATCAAGTTAAACATATCTGGATAAATTGTAGGATTTACCTCAATTCAAAGGCATGTAAATCGTTGATGCAATATTTAATAAATCAATTCCATGTTGTGGAAACACGAGTGATTAATCTTCCAGCTTTTTTGCAGTTTTATTGCGCAGCTGAGTTGGATGACAATTGGAGATATGACCTTATTTGTTTGTCGTTGATTCCCACTAATATTTCATTGAATACAAGCGTAAACCAAATATCAGGTATAGGAGATATCGAACACATTAGCATTTAGAGAGGCCACAATGCAGCGGGGCTACACAGGATGACAAACAGCAACATATACATATTCGTTGATGACGACGGGTGCTTGTTGAATAACTTTTCTTTTGTTTCAGGGATGGGGCGGCACAATATTTGTCGACACACTCATGCCATATAATTTGTCAATGATGCGTGACAAATACATCATTGATGTACACGAAGTTGAAACAAAACATACATTAATCTGCTGTGCTATGCCAATCAATGCTGCAGCTGAGTTGCATTGCAAAGCTTGAGAGTTTGAATCCAGCAAATAGACAAATATACGATTACATGTAGTAGCCTCAGTAAAATTGCCATAGTTTATAATCACTATGATTTGTATGGTCCAAGTTTGGAAACCCGACAACCTTTTTTAATTACATCTAAACAAGCGCACTTTTCTGCAAGATTCATTGTACATATTTCAGTCGGCAAACAGTTACTTCTGTCAAAAGCCAACATTTTTACTGTCAAGCTGCAATTTGTCTGACGACAATAAATTAAAGCGAAACGCATGACATCGAATTGTCGTGAATGAATAGACGCATCCCATCTGCGCCGATTCTCGTATGAAATATAACGGGGAAAAAAGATCAATATCCCGACAAGCATCATATATGTACCTTCTCATTATAGTGCTCGTAACTCAGATGAAAATGAAGCGCTGCAATATGATGCCATACGTCAATTTTAGTTGAGTTAGCATAATTAACTTTCCTTTGTGTGATATATGTGCGTTCTATAATAACATATAACCTGTGTTTTCACTGATATAGGACTGTGTTTCTCGGCTTAAGAAAACTAAGCATGAAAGCAAATGGGAGCATAGCGTGCGATGAATGTAACTCTGTATTTGTACTTGCTAAGAACCTGACAAGAATTTATTCCAAGGAGATTCCCTTTAGAAGTGCTCGTTACAAATATGTGATGAGCTCTCATATATTGCGCCTAATGCAGGGATATGGATTCAAATGCGGTGTCTATAGAAATGTCACAGATTTCAGAGTAGACTGAAGCATCATATCGAATCCATATTAAATGATATATCCTCTCTCAGATAGTTAATGCATGAACTTCGTTTCGGATACATTACTGTCTGCCTGGTTGTGTACACAGAGTCATTCGGCTTATGGTATAGAAATAATGTTTGTGTCTGTTGCGGAAACATCACCAGCGAAAGCGCGCGAGGTCGTTTTGGGCTTATTTCATTGTGAAGAAAGCTCAACATCAGATGAGTCCATGTGAACTTAAGGGAGTTTGTTAATAGAAAAGGTGCAATTAAATGTTTACCAGCTGCAGAATGGATAGAGGCTGCTGAAGCAGCGGTATATGGTAAGCTCTGCCCATCAGAAGAGCTAATGAATAAGAGTGGTCATACACCATATTTTAATGGGCTTTTTATTGGCAGTACACCACATTTCAGTTGACTGGAGCTGCTGTACACCATAATGCAATGCGTTGCCGTAGGCTTGAAAAGCCTAGCCCCATGTTTTAATAAACTAAGTACCATATGCCAATGCACCAAAGTGCACTGCAAGACATAAAATAACATTGGACTAGATTAGTCATACACTACATTTCAATAGACTGGAGCTGCATGGACACAATATGAGACCACCTTAATAGCTTTACATTACATTTGGATGGAGAAGAGATGCAGTACATAGTATTTCAATGAATTAAAATATGCATTCACTATATGATATGCCTTATTTTAGTGTCAGGTTCAATGTTTTAAAATTGCTTCTGTTTTGGCCCACACTGAACATTGTATAGAACAATAGAGAAATGATTGAAGACTTGGTCAAGTGACTACTAGTACACAATTTCATTGTCTGTGCATTTCCACAATCTCTCAGTATTATCAACCTGTCTCTCTGGATTTCAGCTTCTGTCTGGGGAGCACTTACCAGGTTCTGTATTCAACAACCTTAGAAATAGCAAGGTTCAAAGATTCGAAGGATATTGTTCCCAATAATTGGGAATTTCACAACTTAATCTTCATGATATCTGTTCAGATGCACCTTTAAATGGACCTGAGTAGCACTAAATTTTCACACTATTTGATAATGCTGACATACCACCGAAACACTGATAATCTGATTTATGCTGTAAGCAGAGTATCAGAGTTCAGTTTTCAGCGGCTCGGTTGAAATATGACCTGAATGCAAATGCTGCATCTAAGTCTCATGTCTTGACAGGACAAGCGTGAATGCCATCAAACAATTCTACAGTAGAGCTACCTTTGGCGCTTTGTCTACAGATACTCACAGAGAGACAATTGTTATTTGGTATGGTATCATAATTAGGCTCTACCTTTACCTATTATGATTTAATGGCGATTCAGTCATCAGCGAGTAATTCTGACAACATCACAAGATGGCGGCTACCATAGAATGTAATCTCGAAGGCTAGCAAAAGTGTGTCAATGGATGCCTAACTATTCTTTAGTAAAGTTGTTGTATTCTCCTAAAGAGGCATTGGCAATGAAATATTAAGTTTCGACAGTTTGATGGCAGATTTTCATTGTCTCTCATTCGGCGGTGTAATTGTCAAATCCCATCTAAGTTGTGAACGAGAAGTTAACGATGTTTGTTGGATGTACAAATCTTCCTTTTCTTGATATTAGTCAACCTATGGAGTTAGGTGACACACCTACGTAAAATATTAAATTGCATTACTGCATGTAGTGCGAAATAACACAGTTTTTCATACTGTTTATCTTACTGATGTACGTCTAGGTGTACGAGTAAATACCGCTGACAATTTGTTCTACGAAGGTTAGTAGTTAAATCGAGGTTGTGTAGACTTAATTGAATGTCATATATACATCTGTGACTTTCTTGTTACGCCCAAAATCCGGAAATCCGTGTTTGCAATTTGTTAACCAATGTTCAAACACGAAATGCGCTTCAGTTGAAATAACACAAGCATCATAGCACCATCACTCGGTCAATTGGACAAAATAGAAGAGACATTCTGGCGTATATGCCTAGATCATATGTATACCGTTTTGTATTTACCTGCGGTAACACCTGAATTGTATTGAATGCATTTATAACTCACAGCACGCTCTCTTAAGTAAAAGTGATTATTGTTGGTGGTGAGGCTAAACATAGTGTTAACATTTCTAACACAGGATGAATGTAGCATCGTGCACCACTGACAGTACGATTTATGTAAGGCAATGTGGGGGTGATTTAAAATGCCACTCACGCTACGTGTTCGGTTGTATGGCGTAATTTATACGATTGAGAGATGGTTTGGAATTTATATGTTCAACTACTATGTTCAGGGAACATTTTTCATTATAATTAACAGCATACTGTGACATAATAGACAATATGACATCAAGATCTAAGCTTCATAACACACTGGAAACATCGCCCCCATATCTTCTCCACGTTAAACCGACAGCGCCAGCTTTGTTTCACGTCATCTACCGCAACAGCCTTTAAAAACATTAACTAAGGTCGGGTACCAAGAAAACGTTGAACATAAGCTCTCTTAACTGCGCCGTTGTCTATCACATTTGCCCCTTTATGTCAAAGAGTGCTGGCAGATTTGTTATAATACAAAAGTGCGCCGCCTCATGCTGATATTTTAACTAAGCTGACGACAGTCGAAACAATCAGCAAAGAGGGATGAAGCGTTGGTCACTTCATGGAATATCCAGTGGCGTCATGTACTAAATGACAAAACGCTCAAAAGCAAGCTGGTTCGGTCAATTGTTTTGCTATTTACCTTCACATACCTATGTGTGACGCAAATAGCTCATACTCAACTGATGCATGACTAAAAACACTTAGCGCATGCTATTCACAAATATATGTATATATATATATATATATATATATATATATATATATATATATATATTACGCATATATATATACATATATATATATATGTGTATATATTTATATATATACATATTTATATACATATATATATTTGCATAAATATACATATATATAAATATATATATATTATATATATATATAGATAAATATATTATAAGATATAGATATATATATATATACATATATATATATATATATATATATATATATATATAGATATATATATATATATATATATATATATATATATATATATATGTATGTATATATATATCTCTATATATATATATATATATATATATATATATATATATATATATATATATATATATATATATATATATATGCTTATATATATCTATATATACATATATAATTATTAAAATAATCACCATGTAAGCCCCGAGTAAGCCGAGTCAAATATGTCATAATAGGCGAAAGAATAGTAAAATCTAATAGCAATAGCAACGGAGTGTGTAGTGACTATTAGATGTGTTAGGATTCTGTCTTGCGTTTATTAAATATACGGCAATTCTCGTGCGTTACTTTATTTTCACTGGCAATACATTTTAACCAATCAGATGCAGAAAAAAAAACTGAATGTACCAAGCCAAGCTAATAATCATTTATGGGGCGTACATTGCGGGGCGAAATTTACAACGCCTACACAACCTTACACTGGTTAGAAAAATAAGACGTGTATAAATGCCGCTGTGGAATAATCTAAATGCCTACTATAAGACAAACTTTGTTTTAGTTCATTGTAGCTTAATTTCATATCAGCATGTGCGTCAGAATTGTGTACAATCGCCATTTGTTTCCTCCATATCCATTTCCAACGTTGCAAAGGTCGTGTACATTTTAGTAGCTGAAAGTGGAACAGCTTTCAAACCACACGAGTGGCACATTACCCGGAAAGAATGCTGCAAAAATAATCCTGGTGGTTTGTACATAAAGAGTGACTGTGAAATATTCGGATACTAAAGCGACATATAAACATATATATATATATGAAAAGGAAATTGACAAACGATATATCCTTATTGTAATCCACTGAGTGCAAGGTATCAAACGTGACCTCTAAACTATCGGCGCTGGAGGTATCAGTGGCAACTGATTAGGGGATTAATATATTTTAGCAACTGAATACATGGCTACGATTGCGATTTAGACATAACAGAGCCTTAATAACTCTTAGTGGACTAGCTAAGGCGAATTGTGAGATGATTTATTTTTGTGCATTAGCGCAAATATATACCTTGGATTGCTAGTGCAATGACTGACAACGCAATGACTGGCTGGGCTCGCGCGGCAGAGAGCGGTTAGCCATGTTTTAGCCTAGTGGGAGTTTTACTAACTCGCCTTCGCAAATGCGGGAAATAAGGCAACATAACGAGGTAGAATGTACATGGTCAGTGAAATATGCCTTAATTATGCCGGCACAACATTTACATCCATTTACCATTTTGCACTGAGAATTGTGTCATAACAGAATGACTGCTATGAACTGTATCTTACCAATGTGGCTGCGATAATCATAATCGAGGCGGATTGTGTAGATGAATGCTCTCTTCGATGCCGGACAATAACAAACCTGGTCCCCAACAGCGATCAGACCAATATATATATATATATATATATATATATATATATATATATATATATATATATATATATATATATATATATATATATATATATATATATATAGATATATATATATATATATATATATATATATATATATATATATATATATATATATATATATATATATATATATATATATATTATATATATCTCTCTATATATATATTTATATATATTTTATATATTTATATATATCTCTATATATATCGTATATCATATATATATATATTTATATATATATATATATATAAATATATATATAAATGTATATATATATATACCTTATTGTACGCGGTTCTCTGTGCATGGTCGTCCCAATAACGTTCACGGCTTACCAACGACGACTATTATCAATCAAAATCCGCAGCCTTAGCAAAATTACCGAGTGATTATTGTTCAGACAGTTTCTAAGCAAGCGCTTCCAACTTAACCAGAAGAGTGATCTCGGTGATGACTATCTGTGACAAAGGGCATTTCAGGAGTTCACATAATCTGGGTGGTGATAAACAAGGCTGCCAAATGATACAGACATGAGTGGCGGATCAAAATGGACTGTCTCTGATTGCATGAATGACGAGGGATTCCGTGACTGAGTAATGTAATGTGACCCACGGTCTGATAAGCAACATAAATCACACATTGATATTTTGCGTCGCTGATGATTTTTTTTGCTAGGAGGGGTCCCATCCCATTGCAATTGTCAATCTAAACCAAAACTACCCTTGCCGTTCCGGAGAAGTTATGACCAATTCATCACAAAAACCAGCTTAAAGAACTTAGCCTTGCAGTGATTTCCTTTTCATTCAACGCTCGATCATCCTGGAGCAACTGCTTTATTCGTGGTTTATAGGCAATCTATCGCCTAAATTTGGAAGACGCTTATAGCGGGGAAAAGTTTTTCAGCATAACTCTGATCGCAATTGTAGAAATTAATTATGTAGCGCTTTGCAGTAATCCTGGGGCACATTTTGTTTTAAATACATGGTCATCGACTCCTCGGATGATAATCTGATGATCAGTCTGTGCTTCTAGTCGTGGCAGGACAAGGGAAGGTAATGTCGATCGCGTTAGCGTCGTAGATTGGAATAGTCTTCGTTAATTATGCGTACTACTTTCGGTTATTGGTAATTCAATGTATATGTAGAAAGCTTTTGAAATTGTGAGAGAATCGTAATTGTGTCTCAACCAAATCAACCGCCGAAAGTAATATCAAATATCATCGATTCACTGTTTTTTTCATTGGTGATGTTCGAGTGGGAATACGATCCACAGTGCCATAGACGAATGGCCACGGCCATGTATAGCAGAATGTGAAAGTGAATACGGGACACTGTTTCTGGAAGCCACGCATTGCAGCAGCAATATTGAGTATTCTGAGCCCAATTCTAAGCACCATATTGCTCTCGATGATCAATCGCTTCTTTTCATCCTCTGTATCGATTCAATGCATGTTTTTATTGCACAACACTCAAGAACAACGTGATGCCGAAAAGCTACAAACGACCAAATTCATTGCGGTCTATTGTTCGATTTCAGGGCTTTTGAGGAAAAAGAGACAACAAACGCCCGTCCAAGGCTTGTAAAATTAGTTGTTTACCAAGCGTGCCGCCGCATTTGATGCCTCCCGGAAGTAACTAGATTACTGATTTGATGCATTTTTAGGTTGTGGTGCTCGGTATGGAGGCATGCAATACGAATGGTTGATTGAGGGATACCTATGGGTATAACCGGGGACAACCGTGAGGATCGATTCGGTATATCTCGTGAACATCTATATGTAAACTAATGCCACATTTATCATCCACCTCATTTTGTTTGGTTTCTGCAGCAAAATGAGCTTTGAAAGTTACGTTTGAAATTCCAGATTTATTATATCGAAACGTGTCCAACCAGTTTGTTGCATTATATGGCACTAACCATGTGTCAAGTGGCCAGAATAAATGGACTCGTTCAAATGGTCTCCATTTCGTCGTGGATGATGTTATGCGGAGGTGTTCGTGAGGTAAGGATGTTAAAATAATGTATACAAATGTATGAATATCCATCACGCGGATGATTGCAGTCAGGAGTCTTTCATCTTTGCTATTTCTCACTTAGATCATTATTCAATGTACATGACGGCTTCTTTATATCATTTACACTTGCATTTGCGTTTTTATATTTTGCTGTTCGGACGCTAGTGTATATGATATATTGGATTTATGATTTATTTATTTAGCTGTTCAGATCCAGATCAGGATGATCCCAGGATGATCGATATATTATGCCACCATATTATTTCATTACCTACATAATGACTAAATTTCACATTTTGTGCTTCGAACGACGTTATACTGAGTGTGAAATAACAGTGGACAATCATCCAATCCGCTTATCTATCTTTTTTTGCAATTTCGTAGACATGAGCATCATTTAATCATACGTCTCGATTATTTTACGACCAGTCCTATCATCGCCATGTCATTCCTGACTGTATTAGAGTCAAATATGAACTTGAAACATGACGCAATATCATACCTTCACATCAAAATACGGTTTGTATTTGACCTAAAATGCACAGCTGGGATGTGACTTTGGTTGGCCTACCGCTCTTGTGACAGATGGGAATATATGTGATTGCAATCGAATTTTTGCTCCCGTCAAGGTCGGATAGACTTATTAAGGACAACACGATTAATGCATGATGTCTCATTGCTTGTGACGTCATGATGTTTGATCCCCAAAAGAGCCAAGAGTGCCTTGTAGACCCCACGTGGTAGAAGAATTAGCATCAACCATTTTCATTTCACTGGCATCGTGTGCGTTCTTCGTCCCAGTGGCGTGGGTTTTGCAGCTCGATCTTGTCAGCGGGTTTGTGCTGGTGTAGCGCTGGCACACAAAGGGAGCTACCCAATCATCACAATTATCCTCATCCATCACCGATATCACATCATTGTTGAAAGTGACGTAAAATACCAATATTACCATCACCATGACCGGATATATTCACAACATATTGACCTATTATACAAATTTGAAAAACGACTCCGATTTATAGTGAAACAATAGGAACATTGTATCACCTACAGAGACACAAGGCCAGACCTATACTATAAAATCACACGTATGCAGTTTATTTCGCGCAACTATGGTAAGCATGATATTAATATTTTATGCATATACTTTTGGCAGTATGCACTCCTGAGTTCAGCATAAAATGCTATGCAAGGGTGGTTGATAGGAAATGTCAACATTCCCAAACAAAGATAAATGAAACAACAACAACGCTAACAAACAGCAAATAGCAATGTACTTACCATGTGCTGTGCATAGCTCATTTGTTTGGCACGATCCTTGACTGCTGCTCACTTCTACCACAGATTTAAGAGCTGCTAATAAAGGAGGCGATTCCAAGGTGTTAATTGAACATTTGCATACCCGCACGAATCTGTTTTGTCACATTACGCTGGCAATGTTTCATTGTAACGACAGTGTATGGTCGTCAAGTGTACCACGTGGTCCCGATAACCTTCACCTTTACCCTGCTGACGACTGGTAGCCATCCACGATTCCATCGATTCCTAAATGTCCCAGTGATTACATTGTCCAAATAAATATATCCTGCATGAGATCTGAATGATACCAATCTACAGGAAAGTGCACTTCAATAGTTGACAACACGAGGGAGATGATAAACATAACTGGGAAATTATGCACATATAAACGAATGCTAAATACACCACTTCTATGAATGTGCGAGAGAGAATGGTTTTCAAAGCTGTTCTATGTGGTATGACATTTGGTTTGAAAGAACAAATTGATCCAAACAAATTGATCAATTCCACCTTTTCGCTCATTTCAATGTGAATCTGTGATGATCTACGTTTGCTGAGAAGAATCATCTCATATTACTATTGACAATATTAACCCTAGCTGGCCTTGTAATTAGGGCAAATAAATGACTGATTAATCTAAAAATACCGGGTTAAGGAAATAAATATCGTGGTAATTTCCCTTGGGCCTATCATTACACTCTGAATGTCCGACCTTCCTATTCAATGCTAACACTTTCATCAACCTTGGTCTTTCATGTACTTTGCCGACTCTCCTAATCAAACGCAATCATAATATCCATTTTCCGTTGGCAAATTTTAAAGGTAATATTTGCCCTTGTGACTACCGTCGTAGCAGTAATTTAGGTGTTAACATAACATAAGGCCACAATAGCATTTGATGTAAGTATAAGCTGGTATATTATTTCTCATTATCTATTGTAATGTTTTGCCGAACCTTGTAATTTGATAGAGCAGAATGAGTGAACTTCGTGCACACAAAAACCATAGTTTAAATGCACTTTGTTATTGGGTAAATCAGATGCGTGGTGTGCTTGTCGTCGTTTGAATGAGACCACTTGTCTGACAATAGGTGATCGTGGGAACGAGATTGGCACATGTACCCTTGTTTGCTGAATAACATCAAATGCAATACGAAGGTAACTTAATTGGTAATGTGCAAGGGTTTGCGATGGTTTGTGGCTTAAGACCTCAGCTGTATGAACTAATTTACTATATCTTTGTAATATGGGTGACATTTCAAAGTATATATTCCGCGTTCACATTTTTTTATGAGCTGAATATAAATTATGCAAGTACCCATGCTTCAAATGCAGCCTTAGCCTGTACACAGAATAAGCAGTACACGCCTCTGTGATTGCCTCTTACTCGAATGCATTTAGTTAACAATTGAAATAAGAACAGTGAGATCTCAGCATTATGATATATGATGATGACTGCCAGAATTGTGGCTACCGGAGGATTACCGTCACGCGTACTGGTGCTTTATTGGTTTACATCAGGTGGAAAACCGCTACAACCCATATTGATCTGTTGTCATATTGCATTCTACAGTCGAATGAAACATAGTTGACAATGCACCATAAACTGCGTAGTGTCCGACGTAATTTGTTTGTAAGATCTCTATATTAAACCATTGTGAGGTGATTAGGTAACATACTATTTAGTCAAATACAGATCAAATAAGTCTTACTCAACCAACCGTGCCCTGAGCGCAGTCTGCTGAACTAGATCTGTGAGCCTTCTGGGCCGGGTTGGTGAATGGGTTTCTCGAAGTCATCGACAAATTACGTAGCGTCTTTAGCCACACTGTCATTACTGTGAGAATTGTTACAATCGTATGCGTGCGATTATGTATCATTATAGGAACTATCTCTGTCACTGCCACGTCAGCATGAGGCCCGAACTCCCATGTGTGGACGAAGCATACAGAGAAGACACGCTCACGGCATATTTTTACCTACATTTTTTTCTCTTCTCTCCATGTGCCGCAATCTACCTAGGCAGACTTGTATATCAGCACCGTGGTGTGATTACAGGACGAGGACATGTGAAGCTATCTTGTTATTCAATATTGCAGTATGTACGGCAAATACCAGTTTTTGTTATTAGTAAATGTTAGTAGTGGTCTCTATTTCCAAATTATTGAGGGGCAATTGTCTAATAATGCGCTATCATTAGTGGTCGATAAGAGGTAAAATATTATGGCATGGTGTCACAGAAGGCAAGCGGAGCAGATTTGCCCCTACCGCACGAAACAGAAAAACATAAAGATTTTAAATACAAGAAGATCCCATTTGCTCAATCAATTCATATGAACCTCGTTTGATCGCTCAGCTTTGCAGGGTTCACCTTGGAAAGAACGACGCATCTCATTCTTACAAACCTCTTCTTGAATCGTGGCGATTGCCATTAATGAGTTCTATTACGACCCTAGACTGCACCAGTATGCTGCGGTCTGTTAGATAATGGCTGCAAGTGACTTAACCCCCGTGAACTAAAGTAATTGGCATATATATATCGACTAGATATAATTATAGGCCAGTGAATATAGTCATGTAGGTAAATAAACTAAATATTTGCTTCACCATGCATTCTGAAAATATCTCTAGTTCAACATATTGCAATCCAAATATCAGCCGACGCAAAATATGAATGGAGTATATTTTTTATAATTGTTGTGTCATTCAAAACATATCAGCCGACGCAAAATATGAATAGAGTATATTTTTTATAATTGTTGTGTCATTCAAAACATATGACATTTCAAAGCAGTTCATTTTTTTAAACAACCGCAAGTTAAAGAAAAACAGTCAATGACAGTCCTCTTGTGATAAGTTTCGTACTAAATAAGTTTGACATAGAGATCATAATTTTTAGACTACATTTCTCTAAAAGGTTACATCTTTTAGAAACCTTTTCTTCGAACATTAAAATGCGTAATAGTTGTGGTCGATTACCAATTTGCTTACATCGTGTTATATCCCGATCGGGTTATAAGATTGTTTATATGAAATGCACATACTGGCTATTATGTAGTGCTTCTGTGATTACCTTTTATTTTACTTTTCACACTTGATAGCATTAAAACACACATGGGCAGATCCGGCACTTGGGTGAAGTTATCGAGTGACCGTCAGATTCGGCCTTTAACAACTAAATATCATTATTTTCCAAACTGCGGGTAATTAAGTTATATTTTAAAAGGGTATCATTCCACGGGAAGGTTACATTGAATGGAAGCGATAACATTCAAGAAGGGCCACCCCCTAACAGTGCTAGTGTTGCACATTTGATATGAATTTTTTCAATAATTATGTTATGGTTAGCTATACTCTATTCTGCAAGTAACTTTAGATACGGCCTGTGCCCCAAATGCCAAGGTTTGAGAGAAGGTTTTAGATTACAACTATTTACGAAAAATGCTTGACCTACAATTTTCTCTTCTCTCCGCATGACCCAATCTATTTTATCAAATCTTTTATCAATCTGGATTTTATAGCTCATTTATCAAATATAGTTGACTACAAAGAAAATCCTTATCGTATTGATGATAGTTGCTTGGCATACACCTTGGAGAGTTATTGCAGGTGTGAAATACATTAGCAGTGGATCGCAGCTTTCCGCAGGCACATTAGCTTTTAAATAGACTGTCATCAACTCCTTGGTGTGTGATCGGCCATAATGTGCTTCCAGGCAGAAAATGTCATACTGAGCGTAATAAATAGTTGGTAGTGTTTACTATGCGTATGTATTGTTGAGCGCAGCTTAGAAACCTTAATTACTACAAGAGAGTCAATATTAAGTCTAACCCTAATCAGCTGTATATGGAGATGTTATGATACGTGTTAGATTTACTGTTTCTTGCATTAGTGATATTTAAGTGGGAACACGATCCACACTGCCATGGACAAATCGGCACAGCTATGTATGACAGTTGTGACAACTTAAGTCATATTGAGTGGATTCTGACAGACCTCATGTCTAGGTGCTAAATTGCTCTCCATGATTTTTGTCAATAACGTGCAGTCGTAGAATTTGTTTGGGTCCGACCGCCCGCACTGTTTAGCTTATAATTGAGGTAGCATATTCATTAAACCATTAAGCAGTTAAGCAGGGATGCAGCAGATATCATAGTAAGATATTTTTGCTAGTATATCAGCAATACGCACAGTATGCTTCCTGCCCATTTACATGCGGACATGATATCATTTGCTTTTGATCAGCCTTTGCATTTGAACGAACGAAAGCGCGTTTCGTGATTTCCACCTAAAAGGTTAAAACACCACAATAACATATTTTTCAAGAGAGCTTCGACGACCATAATTCCTGCAACCCATTATTTGATTATAAGGTTTTTGTGAAATAAGAGATATCAAATGCCTGCTATAGCCTCTTCGACCATGTCTGCAGTTGAGTGAGTTCGCTGTCTTCATGAACACCTCCCATGTGTAATTGGGTCACTAATCATAACCATGTTTGTCCTATGTGCTTCCAATATCTACTCGACTCAATTACATAGGCTGTTTCACAATAACAGCGGAATAAATTATATTCCATTATAATTGACTGTTTGAACCTCTCGAACCTTTAAATCAGAAATGCTTGATGTAGCAGCAGCTTATGCTTTTGGTAATGTATACTTTGGCGGCAGAGATAGTAGGGTCGATGTCGGTTTAAGACATCCATCCCATAGTCGTATTGGAAATAAGGTAATTCGACCTTGATGAACGATATCAGACCCATAATGACTGCTCTTATCGCCAGACTAGCTTTATTAGACACCGGCTGGTGACATATTACGCCTCGTCATGTCTGAATAATCTGGATTGGATGCACCCAGCATTATTTAATGACACAGGCGAGTGGTACACTCGGTTGTGTTGCCGCTATGATTTCTCGTCACGATCTGCATTCCATAATCTTTGAGTATGATATGTAAGTGTGATATATGATGAACATTTTAACCATGCTGCCAACAGAAACCATTTGGTTTGGCCACAAATAGTAGAGTGTTAACAGCGGTAGAGAATGCTGACGATGGCATCTCCACCGACGCTGACATGATCTGCAGCTTAGAATGAGGCATGGCGCTATATAATATGGTATTATATGATAACGTATGATACAACTACCTATGTATACCTATGCGCAACCATAATAATTCATAATAATTAATATTATTACAACACACACGTGGTACATGCATTTCCCAACCCATGGCTTTAAAAACAGCTCAATACACAACCCCATTTGAAAAACGACCTAATGTCGTGCATTGTTCAAATACTCTTTGTAGACTAGCAATTGCCGCTATAAATAAGGTAACTGACTAAACTTTCTACCTTAATGGAGCTCTAGCGGTAGTCATTTGACCACAGCTTGCCCGGTAATAAGGTATCAAATAGCGCTGAATTGGAGAGCGATTACTGGTAATGTGAGTTTATGAATGCAACATAGATAAAAGCAAATCAAGGTTTAGCAACATCACAAAGAAGATTGCTTTGTAAATCAATTAACATAACAATCATCTCCCCTAAGGAAGGTCATCATCCGGAATGACTTTAACACAATCGGAGCTATAGCGTTGGAAGGAAGAGGTGAATCGGTGGTGTCGGCGTGGGCGAGTGGGCAATTACCAGCAGCGATATAATGATAGATTTTCTCGACAACCTTCAATCATGTTAAACATTTAAGATATACTTAACACAGGAAGTTGGATGTGATATTAATATGCTTATTGCATGTACGCACACTATAGGTTAGATGCATGTCAACCGTTAGCGACAACCTTGCTGACTTGACAAGCCTGCATAACTCCTGTGATCATTATAGAAGGAGTTCTTAGTCGAGAAGGATCGTGCTATAAATCCTATTATAGTCCGAAATATATTGCCCCTGTGATATACGTCACACGCCTGCTAGGATCATCACACATACGAACGATAGGTAATTGCATCCTACATGTATGAGAGCGAATAGAAACCAGCAAACGCTGAAAACTGGTTGCGATATCAGTTTTTTTATTATTTCGTCTCAGAAGTTGTCAATGCCGTTTTGTTGCTACTTGCACCTTTTAGATAGGATTGAAAGTCTTTCTTTGTTCTTCCGAATCGTACAGACGATGCTTTTCACAATTGTTGGAATCATTTACCTATATCCTCTTATTTTTACCCATGAAATATCCTGTTGAACACAACGTGTGTAAATGGTTCAGTTTATTTCAGGAAAAATGTCAAAGAAAATACAAGGGTCAATACCATATAGCCTAGTTGACTTCCCATAGAGATAACTTCTGTTCCCTTCAGCTGCAGCTCTGTGGATATCCCACCAACAGCAGTTGCACTTGTCACAATCGAGTTTTTAAATTGCTATGTTTCTCTAGAGGAGCAGCTTATGTCTTCCTTCCAATGGATGCGATTGCTGCTGTGGCTCAGATGCTGTTGTTTTGGCTCAGCTGAAGAAAGAGTAAAGACACCAACTGCATTCACCATAGCATTTTCAGTACCTTTCGTCACACATTGCAATGACAACATAACAGTGCAAGACATTTACAGGTGTTACCATGAAGTGTGTTACAGTGTGATAACTACCACATTACACGCTGAATTAGAGACGGTCGTTGGTGACAAACACAAACCTGTAATGACAGGTGTGTCATTTACAATCGTATGGCAAATTTTTCCAGTCACAAAGTCATGAATATATATTGAAGACTCCACAGCAAAAAACGATATAAAAATGGTTCGATCCGCCCTTCCACACATTTCTCCCAAACTTGAGAATGGACTACGAACGAAAGTTGTAACGTAATGAATACCGGCGCTCTATCGGAATGTTATTTAGAACCCTGCTTATAACTTTTTAAAGGCCGGCATTAATTTGACTGAGGTCATAAATTTGAAGGAGGCAAAACACTGTTCGCGTCATTGATATAACATGGATGTTCAGAGTATATGGTTTGCTAAGCGCCCAGTTAAGTCAATCGTGACGGCGTATGACTTAAGGGTGAATCATGTACATGAGTTATGCAAATCCGTACCGGAAATAAATATGCTTCTGAAGGACACCTTATGGAGTGAGAGTACTCCTTCCACTGTTGATATAAGATTGTCATTTACATAAATCGACTTGACCATAGCGTCATATATGACTCACCAGGTGAATACACTTGGTCAGATGACTAAAAGTCGTTAAATGTCTTCGGTATGTAGAAATTGCCTTGTATAATTGACATAGGTCTTGTTTAAAAATAGTTGTTGCGAACAACAAACATCTGAGCTGGGTATCATTGATAACACAGCCAGACAAGCAGGTTTTAACCCGTATGTGATTCGCATGTGGCAGAGAAAATTGCAGCATTCTCGCGCGGTTAATCAACAATAAATGTCAGATTTCACTGCCAATTTAACCCTGTAACGAATCCAATAATATCTATTCGCTCAGCTCTCTGCCGAATTTAAATTCAGCACTCAGAGCTAGTTTGAGCAAAGCTAGAAAGTCCAAGAAGTAAATGCAGCTACTTGCTTAAAGGATATCTAGAGATTTTGCGATCCAAGCTCCGTTTTTATGGCATATCTAACACCCATGCAAGAGTGTAGCTATGACTGCGTTGAGGAAGCAGAATCGGGAAACAAATGCACTTTGAGCTAACCCACGCTTTAGCATATGCATGGGAGGATTGAATTAGTATTCATCTGAGTGACTGGAGCATCCGGGACATTTTGTCACAAAGTATATGAAGCTTCTTCATCTGATGTATGACAGCTTGAACATGCCTGGAGTGAACCTTTGCACAATGGGCGTCACTGTAATGGCAATTCAACGAAGGCGCAAACCAAATAAGCATTGCTTTCAAATGAGCTGTATACGTCATGTGTCCAATGAAACACCTTGAAAAAAGTATTATTGACCTTGTGAAATGATGGACATTTGTTTGTTGAATTTATGTTGTACTCAAAATGATTGACTTATGCTCATGTATTGTGTAATGCAAATTAGTAAACTAGCAACTAAAGTGAAGATAATGCACACCGTCAAGCTTCCATCGAACTATGTATGGAATATACAGCTTATATCTATATTCATGTATAATCGAGAGATCAATCAGATTCTTCCTTTTGTGCCCAATCTGACCGGCCGTGGCAGATAAGGCAGTGTTAAGTCAGTAAATACATCGGCATAATTTCAATACCTGTAAAATCTAAGCAAATTAATTTAAACTGCGAAGCATTGTCTTTACTCTATGTGCATTAATGACCGCCGACCTGTACACTATTGACCCGACATCTTAAGCATTATAACTGTTACCCAAGGTACCCGTTGGAGGTGCTGTAAGAGCCCAAAATCTTTCCTAGGGACTTGCTTGTCCCTTTTACTGCAAAACATGCTATTGATGGTTCAGTCGGCGGTCGTAACAGTAATCAAATAGACAACATTGTTGAGGTCTGCTACTTTTGCATATTGGGAATGTTTTAAAGGCTGGTGCACTGGTCTATGACGTTGACGACGCAACGTAACAGTCCGTGGTTTAACCAGTTTTACCAATATGTGCAACTATGGAGGCCAATGCGCCCAGTGACATTCTTTGACTATATATGACCTGGGACATCATTAATCAGATCATCTCTGTATTATGTCTAGCCAAAATAGGGTTCCTCAATGGCACATTATGCGGATATGAGCGCCTTGTCGATAATCACTGACTATAAATGCATGAATGACAAGGAATTCAATGAAATAGTAATGCGATATGACAAACGGTCTGATAAATATCAACAATCAAAGAGACGGTGATAGACGTTGCCTTTCAACGTATCTCTAAGTGATTCGCTGACGATCTTTGTTTGCTGAGAGGAATCAACTTTTCCTATTTCTATCGACAATTTCAATAGTGACTATATCATCACAAAAACCAAGTTAAATCATTAAACCTCGTGGAAATGTCCCTTGGGTCGATTCTTGAAGCTTTGGTGCGACCTTCAGATTAAATGCCAGATACTCCTGAATATTACATTTTCCTTTTTGTCGATCATAGGTAATGGTTGCTGTTATTAATTTATGGACATAAAATAATGAGCAGCTGGCATTACATGAAGTTTAGTACAGGTATTGTATTATTTCTCGAAATAAATTGCCCTGAGTATGCCAAATCCTTTATTTTTACTTGCCTCTGATAAGGAATAATGTGCGCTCGAATAGCAACTTGCGCAGTTTTTCAATTGGTGACAACGACAAAAGTTACTGTCGGAGCGTTGATCGCCGATTTAACGAGATTATTGCCTGACAAAAAGTGTCTGTAGAACTGATACACCCGCGTACGTTTGCACGCTGATTTACAATTAATTCGCTTATTGAGGTCTGGTCAAACATGAACATTCAAGAATTTAGATGCGAAAGTAAATTAATTGTTAGTGTTATAGTCATTGTGTGGATCTAATTGATGCGACCGCCCCGATATGTTTGATGGATTAAAAAATCGGTCGCACATTAAATTTTTTCAGTTCATTATTTGTATTGCGTCGGCAAATGTGGTGCTCAGCCAAAACCCCCTAGAGATAGATGATGAAAGTTCTGATAAGTAAATGTCCCGCTTCTAGGGTTCTTAAAACACACATTGAGAGACCAAAATTTGCTCTCGAGTAATCCTTACAAAATAACAGCATCCTTGACAGTATTTATTTCAATGATAATAATGCAATTAGGGATATTAATGTCCTTGTAGATCGTGCAGCTAACTCCGCATGAACTAAACCGAGAGAAAGCACAGTCATTTTTGCTTTTGTGAAGCCTTGGAAACGTAGCTATCATCGTCATGTATGCAATGAGAGTTAATGATTATAAATAGCAGCATTGATTGTTTCACAGAATGAAAGACGCTCGCCTAGGTCTCAGAATAACCTCTATGTGCTCACCGTGAACATGCTAATTGACGCCGGTGAACGCAAGTTCATCAAACATAGTATAAAATTCATATTAATGCGAAAGGCGTTACCTAATTACAGTTCCTGCCACCTCCTATATTTATGTCAACATAATGAAACATATTGTTCAGGAGCTTCGACGACGATCATTCCCACAGCACATGAACTAATTATAAGGCTCTTGCGAAATAAGCGCCATCAAATGCCTGCTGTAGGCTCTTCGACTATCTGACGAAATCTACAGTACAATAAGTGCGCTGTCTGAATAAACAACTACCGGATGTAATTGGGTCACCGAAGGCAATGCCTCATCTCGGACGATTCAGCCTAAATATATTCTGCTACCTAATATCAAATCTTATTCTTTCGCTTAGTATGCAGCCATTATATAATTCGAAAATGAGTTAAGAGCTTATACCTCACAAAAAAACATATGCAAAGTGCGTGGCCACACCACGAACATCATGCACAAAACAATCCATTCGATCTATGTTATAAGTGTCTCTTCCACCTTCAGCTAGCACCCCGCATCTCAGAAACGGCTGAGATTTCACCTACTTGCAGATCGTTGTCCTGGGAGACCACGCAAATCACATGTTTATTTGAAAGAAGACAATTTTCAAGGTTGGTAGCAATGGCTTTTCAATACATTATCTTTGCTACGTTTTCTGTCTAACGTAGAACCTACCCATATCAAGATGGTATATATATATATATAAAATGTATATATGGTATATATATATATATATATATATATATATATATATATATATATATATATATATATATATATATATATATATATATATATATATATATATATATATATACTATATATATATATATATATATATATGTATATATATATATATATATATATATATATATATATATATATATATATATATATATATATATATATATATATATATATATATATATATATATATATATATATATATATATATATATATACATATATATATATATATAATATATATATATATCTATATATATATATATTATCTATCTATATATATATATATATATATATATATAGTATATATATATATATATAGAGATATATATATATATATATATATATATATATGTATTCGTATATATATATATATATATATATCTATATATATCTATATATATATCTATATATATCTATCTATTATATATATATATATAGAGAGAATCTCTATATATAGCTATATAGAAAAATATATATATATATATATGATATATATATATATATATATATATATATATCCCCTATATATATATATATATATAAATATATATATATATATATCTCTATATATATATATTTATTTTTTTATTTCATAGGGCTATGTCTATATATACACAGTTATCATCTAGCTATTAATGACCAACTGAGCCGAAAAAATTAACCCGTGAGTTATCACGCTGTGCTTGTCAGTAGTTGCCATGCAGTTTACTTTTGATTAATTTAGTAGTTTTGATAGGCACATCAGCGAAATCTAAGCAGCCAACAAGAAGGTCACAGAGCAAACGAATCTGAAAAACAAATTATATGGTATTGACGGATATCCGTTACTAACTTGTGCTTGTCACCAGCATTAATCGGCGTGATTTGATGTAACGCTATGATTAGGTCCATTATATCCATTGATGGGTGACTAAAATCCATTTATTGCCCATCTAACACCCACCTCAGTGTGACTTAATGTTACCTTTAAATCCCATTAAGGAATAGAATGATCCATAACTGTGCAGCTCCATCAATTAAACATGCATCTTAAGGACCATAAACCCTGGAAACGCGCCGTACAACCAAATATTCAAGATGCATGCATTCTTCCGGTTGAATGCAACAACGGAAGAATGTATGCATCTTGAAGATGTTGTTGTATGACGCTTCTTCGTTATGATACGAGATTTTGATCCAAATTATCTTTCATCTACAAGATATCAAGTCCTTCGGGCATTGCATGATATATTTTATTACTTATTTCACAACATAGAATAGGTGACGAATGCAGCAGCATGAAATGACAAAACGGCTGGCCAAGTGACACACAGTGACAGATGCAAGTCACGTTTTCATCACTTGAAGCCAGGGTTTGTGGTCCCTATGAGGCATGTTTAATCGGTGGAGCTTGCTGTCGTGCCACACAACTCGTCCTAACACGTGATTTGTATCCTGTTAGTATGTCATACAATGATGTCAATACACAGATGTCATTAAATGCAACCACGGGCATGGTGACCTGGAATCTTCTTATCTGTTCTGTTAAGTCCTGTGTGTTTACAGCCTGTCCTGTTTACATGGTATTACATGGTGATATCTTATGCAATCTGTTTACTGCATTTGGTGCTGTCGTTGTGGCCATTTGTCTTGTTGGGTAAAACCAGTCAGACGAATGCATAAGGTCGTGATCGAACGATTGCAGCAAACCTTTGCTTTGGAAATATATAATACGGAAATTACAAAATTTATGTAGCATTCTAAATTATATAAAACAACAACATACGAAAGATAACCACGAAAATGTCTGCAAATATGTTGCGGTGAAATTGTTATTCCAATGATCAGTAGACTATTCAAGGCAGGATATAATGCAGAGTAACGGCTCTTGGTCGGAACATCGAAAAGGGCAACCTGTTAGCTTAATAAGATGCAACTTTCATTATTTGTGATTATGATGCATATACATCATATTGTAGCATATCCTTCTTGGTGAGAATGCATATCATTGTTTCTAGTGACACATCTCATTCACCAAGCACTCAAATATTCTCAGTTGACGCCCGAAGTGACGCCACAACTAACACTGATTTACAGACTGTCGCTTGTGACAAACGCAACGGGAACTGTAGTAAGAGAACAACGGCTAGATGTGACATTAGGATTAATTATCCCGGACGTGCATTCGCAGGCTGAATTACATGGGACTGAATTACTTTGCCAACGCCTTCCTTTCGATCCATTTCCGTCTCGTGGAACGGCCCGTACATTAATGCTGATCCGGAATAACTCAGGAAGGATAATGGACGAGCATTCGTTCTGCCAATTCTTTGTAAATGTTATGCTTTCTAAACGCGTGTTGCTCGGTCATTGTTAATCTTAAAACGACGTGGAACGCTCCGATTCATTCGGCGCCGTGGTCACCTCGGCCTAACGATATCTTTAACAGTCATCAGAACAAAGAAGATATACGCTATGCCTATCTATCTTGGGTGCCATGTCGTGCTGTTGATGCTAATTTCACCTGCCCCGATGATGCCTAATATGACCGAACCAACCACTTTTTGCCTGGTAATTTTGCGGTGCTTTGATACTGCGCCATATGTCTTCAGATAACATATCCCCCACTGCTATCACAGACACAAACAGGGGGGCTTTTCTGCAAACCAAGATAAATATCAAATTGAACATAATATTACTAAATGCATAAGTATATTTGGGAACTGCTTCTATCTTAAAAACATGACACAATTAGTAGAGGAATCGTTGCTTTGATGGTGCAATTAGTAAAAGAAATATTAAAGTATCGTTCTTCGCTTCAGAATATTGACAGATAGCAGACGGTGTCTATATTATAGCGTATTTTTAGAGATGACAATGATCTAGCTCAAGTATATTGTGTTTATTAATTAGCGCTTTTAACACCAATATCAAGTTGTGGTAATTGTAAATAATCAAGTACATGAAATGTGTCTACGTTATGCGAATTTGGCACGGTGAGAAAGTAAAATCTTCGTTTGCTGCCAAAGTTGATTCCAATTAAGTGTACAGAATAATATCCCTCTTAGTAACGCCTATCATAAGTCAAATATCAGTGGTTTCACAAAGGAGCTGGATCATAACTAAAATGTTATATGACGCCGAGGCAATGTGTCGTGTGGCACCACTTTAATACGTTTCCAACTGTAAAACGGATAGATAGAGCTTTTTTCCTTTCTCGGCTTGTTTTCCAACATGATCCCACATAAAGTGCAGCACAAGTAAATTGACGGTTTAGCGAAAACATACAATCAATATCTTGAAATGCACATGGTGAAACATAGAAGGAGCGAAATGCATCTAGTGTTACTGAGTTGCTGCATATGAGCATAAAAGATTGATGCTTATTTATAACATGTATGCTCTCTATGGCTCCGTTTCTTTTTGTGATTGTACTGTAAGACAGACCCATTGCGTGGCAAATGAAACATAGCGGCCAAATTTGTTTTTAAACGTTTCTTAATGGTGTATGGTGGAGAGGGGGGGTGGTCTGGATATACGCTATGAAACAAACTTTTTCTATGGTAATATCAGCATCAGTATCGTCCATAAAAATTATGAGAAATGATTCTGCAATACACTGTACCAGGCATTGTATTACGAGTAGTAAACGATCAAATGTTCGATCAATTGGTGATTTCTATGCCATTGACAAATAGTAAAAGATAAACATGACCAATAAGACAAGTAATTCCCGCTTCAGTCATCATTGGGAGTCTATGACCTCAGGACTATCAATTGAAATTAGCTGCGGCGTGAAGCGTGGGAACATCAATATTGATAAGAGCTCGTTTGTCGTTTGGTGGCAGGAGATAGATGCTGTGTGAGTGTATAATACAATGAATAGTGTATTGAGTCAACACAAAATTAAACCACATGACAAGCTGCAGATGCTGGTAGCTTATATGATAAGCATGGAAGTATAAAACATAGGTCACTCAATGACTTATGTGAAATGACAAACGGTCCGATAAACGTCAACAATCGAACACACGGTGATAGACGGAGCCTTTCAGCGCATTGCAAAGTGATTTATTGACGATCTTTGTTTGCTGAGAGAAATCAACTCCTATTCCTATTTTGCAATCTCTACCTTGACTACCCTTGCCATTCCAAGGGTAGTGAATAATGCATCACAAGAATCAAATTAAAGAGTTAAACCTCGTGGTTATTTCCCTAGGGCCAATTCATTACGCTTTGGTCTCCGACCTTTTTATGCTATGCCAGATCCTCCTGGAGCAGCTGTACTAACCTTGGTTAGTATGCAAATTAACGACTCGCCTAAACAACGGCAATCGGAATATTGCAGTTTTTCTCTTTGGCTACTAAAAGTTAAATGTTTCCTTTTATTAAGTTAAGTTTTATTATGTTTACATAATACAGTCAGTTAAAGAGACAAGTTGTGTGTTTGCTTCTCTCGCCGACTGTGTGATTAAGGGTGCCGCTCAACGTGAAACAACAAATCGGGGTGTTGCAGAACAAATCACTT
This sequence comes from Urechis unicinctus, assembly GCA_034190875.2. Taxonomy (NCBI): domain Eukaryota; kingdom Metazoa; phylum Annelida; class Polychaeta; order Xenopneusta; family Urechidae; genus Urechis; species Urechis unicinctus. Next base: position 57,521,986 of record CM067358.1, on the reverse strand, counting down.
GGTGTTGAACCCAGACCCATTTCAAGCATTACATCGAGAGCCGTGGCTAACAACGTATGGCAAAATGTTTCCCCGCCCTTGTGGGCACATACACAAAACTGTCACGACCTATCCAGCAGCAGAGCGCAGAAGTCTTTAAATACCACGCCATGCGACTGTTGCGCGTAATCGAGGGCTTCCGTTGCAGTCATTTCCATGGTTATGCAACGGCAAATACTTCAGTTCATGTGAAAAGAGGTGTAAAATGGTGCGTACCAAAACAAATATGGCGCCGTATCTTCGGAAAATGTGACGTTGACCAATCAGAGACAATGACTCAAAAGTAGCCGAGAGACACGGCTTCTGATTGGAGCATTCCAAATCTAGAATGCAAGTCCAGTTCAAGAAGTCTTTTCAGTCTAGACCCTTGGCGGAAGTATTGAATATCATTAACATATAAACAGGACCCGCAGCCAAAGGGGCCAGGGGATTAAGTACAGCCAGCCGCTCAAACTTTTCAGGCCACGTCATTCCTGGCCTCTGCCGAGATGTCAGCAAATTGACAACGCCTTTTGATTCATCCCTGTTGCTTCTACCCCAAACGATCGTTTGCCTAGTAGCAAATCATATTCTTGAACTAAGTATGCAACCATCATATCATTTGAATATCAGTTAACGCCCAGAACCTCACAACAGGTAGATGCAATACGTTTGGCCACACCACCAACAGCATGATTTGTGCTATTAGTATGACTTCAACCGTCCTGGTATTAAAGGTATCCATTTCAAACTCGTGCTTCCCTGATGGCCGGTTCCATTATGTCAATTAATGGGTGACGAACCTTCCTTAATTGCCCATCTAACATCCACTTCAGTCTGTCTTTATGCGGTGTTAACATCCAATTAAGGGACAGAATGATCCCATACTTCACCCGTTTGCAGTGAAACGCTTGTCAGCAGATTCTTGTGTGTCATGTATGACGCTTCGCCGTTATGATAAAACAGTTTGATCATAATGCAAATGATCGTTAATCTACAAGATCTAAATACTTAAGGTATCGTATGATATAGTTTGTCAATTATTAGAACATGAATAGGTGACATTGACAATGGTACAAGGTGGTGGTGAAAACTGCCAAAAATCAACACAGATGCATGTTCTGAGAGCAGAAATCGTATTTGCAGTCTATTAAGAAGCAAAGATATCATTGCTTTCGCTTAAAGAGGTGTACAATAATTTGCTTTAAAGGAAGTGTGCAATTATTCGTTTATTATTGCGTTACAAGTGTATGTGCGGTCATGACACCTACATGAGTTGGCTTAATAGTCCAGTGGCATGAAATACTTCACCTGTGGCATATGCTATGCATCTCTTTTTTGAAAGTAAAAGAGATTTATATCATGAACAGAGCCTGTTTGCTTACCGAGGCACACGTTTTAACCTATTGTAAAACTAGTGTGACAAGCAAATAAGATATTAAGATATTTTACAGTTTGAGACACACATACATCGGTGTACCATACACCCTAGTCTCATATTCCATGCATTTGATAAAGCTGCAAGTAATATTTCGGTGACAATGACGGTCGTTTAAGGGGTCAGATGTCAATCATCAAGGTCGACGTACATGGGGTGGGTGGTCAAAAACTATACTGAACAGGACGATGTCACGATCTCTACAATCAGTGCCGTAGCCACTTACACTTCCGCGTATAATGTTTGGTGAAATGCTGTAGATGTGTGTCACTGGTAGTAATTGTGGAAAAAAAATTATGTTGGTTCTAGGGCGAAACCGGAAGCTTGCATTGATTCGGCGAATATTGCCTATTTGACGTGTAAAATATTTTAAGCTCTTCCAAAGACGTTGTGAAAGGAAGACGAATCGAATACGGCAACATAAAGGTGACAAAACGACTGGCCGAGTGACACATAGTCACAGATGCGAATCACGTTTTTATCACGTGAAGCCAGGATGTATGGTCCTTATGATACATGTGTAATCGGTAGTACCACACGTGAATCCTGTTGATATGTCCGCCAATACTGTAAACAAATAGCTGTCAACAAATGCTACCGCAGGCATGATGACCGTAAATCTTCTAATCGGTTCTGTAAAATCCTGTTTGTTTTACAGCCATTCCTGTTTACATGCTAATATCATGCGATATGTTTACTGCATTTGGTGCTGTCGTCGTGGCCATTTGTCTTGTTGGTATAAAGCCAGTTAGACGAATGAATGTGGTTGTAAACGAACGATTGCAGCAAGCCTTTGTATTGGAATTACATATAACGAAAACAGCAGCGAAATTGCTGTAGCATTCTAAGTCATGTGGAACAAATGTAGAATGTCAACAGCAAACTATAAGAAAGATTATATAACTGTGAAAACAAAACTGCGCATATGATGCGGTGACATTTTATTCCTAGAATCAGTAAACTATTCAAAGCAGGATAAAATTAAGTGTCTTGTCTGAACACCGAAAACGGCATCCTGTTTGCTGTAAAACAACAGCAGCCATGCATCATCGACGGGAACACTTGGACAATCAGTAGACGACAGTCTTATCTATGTTAAGTACTGAGTAGGCTGTTATACAAGGGTGATGTATTTTATTGATGGTTAATGGAACATGTCCACATACCCTATACCAGGCACCTTGTCATGGTTATCTATACGCAGCGATGCACAAATCATACACAATGCAGAACTCAATTATTTGGTATGAGCCTTGACAACCACTCAGTCCTCATCCATGTTTTATCAATGTCAATGACTTGGACACTAGCGAAGAAGAACATTGCATAGATCATTGAGTGTTACTATTTCAAGCGGTAGCAAAACAGTGAACAACCTTATACAGCATTACTCATTATTCAGGTAGATATCATTAATGACAGACGCGGACGAAACTGTATTAAGCATTCTGATCAATGCGTCGCGTGCTGCGGAAGTGTTAGGGTATTTTACAGGCATGACCTTAATGGAAGTTTACTGGCGCTAAGTGTGGGCAAATGCAATTAGCAATTTTATACCTACAGAATCAAGCTCACCTCCATGAAAATGTTACAATACTATTGTACATCTACGCCGTCTGTTGAGTAATACTTATGCAAATGTATGTCCTGTGCTAATGAAACCTCATCGATAATTGATTGTTATCGAGTTCATCATCTTTCATTCAGTTAAACTGCAAACTGACTATGCTTTGGTTACCATTAAAACTTGGGGGTTGATAAGGGGATGCATCAGTTCTTTTGATGATGATGTAGATTTCTCAGGTAAATGCCAAACGTACGCGCAAAAAGACGGAATACACACTCTTCAGGGACGATATATATCACTAACCTTTATATTATCCCACGGCAACATTAAATTGAGAAACAGCCGTGCTTGTGGGGTATTCCTACAACAATGTCAAGATGATATCTTCACCTGGCAACGGGGTCGGAAAAATGGCTGCTCATTCATTACAAAGATTCTTATACAAATATGGCATTTTGTTATCAATAGTAGGTTATTTGATATCTTTGTCCTTTTTTCAAACACATTTTTAAGTTTTTTGTCTTCAACGCCAATCTGTTATTGAATTTCAAGCGTATATGTAACTGAAAGATGGGTGCTTAGGCTAAATACATGGGACGTTGTTCAATCAGGAGTTATTTCCCCAAATGTTCATACGTTCCGTCTTAAAATGACCTTGATTTTTATGGATGGCAGTTCTGTTTCGTAAGTGGCAGCAAGACAAATCTTATCAGTTAGAGCCAAAACACGCAGCCCATAATGGAGATGGTATGTAATCAAAGCCCGGTAGACGGTGTTGCCAGGTATAATTCACCGGATTTACTAAATAAGATGCACTTTCATTATTTGTGATTATGATACATATACATCATTAAGTAGTATATCCTTCTTGGTGAGAATGCAGTATCATTACTTCTACTGACAGATCTCATTCACAAAGCACTCAAATATTCTCAGTTGATGTCATGAGTAACGCAACAGCTAACACTGATTTACAGACTGTCGTTAGTGACAAACGCACCAGTAACTGTAGTAAGAGAACAATGGCTAGATGTGACATAAGGATTGATTATCCCGGACGTGCACTCGCAGGCTTAATTACATGGGACATACTGTTTTCGTCCCTGGTGATATTTAACCTTGCGATGGAAGCCTGGAAAAAAATGCATCGAGGGCGGTTTGCCTACGCCTTACTTTCGATCCATTTCCGTCTCGTGGAAAGGCCACGTACATTGATGCTAATCAGGAATAACCCAAGCACAATAATGGATAAGCTTTCCTTCTGACAATTCTGTTTAAATGCAATGATTTCCCTTTAAACAACTAATTGCGTGTTGCTCCGGCATAGTGTTTCTTAACACGACATGGAACGCTCCGATTTATTCAATCGGAGGCTTGGTCGCCTCGCCCAGACCATATCGTTAATAGACGCCGGAACCAAGAAGATCGGAAATCGCCATACCCATCTATATTGGATGTCATATCGTGCTGTTGAAGCTCAATTCAAAGTTGCCCAGATGATGCCTTATATGGCCTAACCAATACCCCAGTGGTAACACAAGCATCAACAGGGGTGGCTTGTTGATTGTGAGGCTCTTATTCAAAACAGGAAACATATTAGAATATAATATTACCAAATGCACAAGAATATTCATGAACTGTTTCTATCTGAAGCACCAATTTATTTATCTAATAGTGCAGGTGGTGAAAGGAATATTACAGGATCTAAATTATGACTTCTTTTGGAAATGACAATAATGTAGCTAAAGTGTATTTTGCTTATTAATTAGTGCAAGTTTAGGTAATTGTGAATAATCAAGTACAAGAAACGTGCCTATCTTACGCGGAATATTGCATGGCGAGGAAGTCAAATCCTTACTTGCTGCCATCAAATCTGGAGATTTCAATACGTGACAGTGACATACCTAAAAATGAAACAAAATGAACAATGCGACCATATGGAATTATACATCGTCTTTTGTTGGTCGAGTTGGTAGTCAGTAGCGGTGTTCGTAGTTATCTACGGATGTCTAATTAAGCAAATGAACGGGAGCATAATTTGCGATGCATAGCTCGGCTAATATGAATGATCAAATGCTCCATCAGTTGGCGAGTTCTATCTAAGTGACAAATAGTAAAAGCTAAATATGACCAATAATACAGACAAGGCCCAATTACGTCATCATTGGGAGTCTATGCCATCGGAGCTATCAATTAAAATGATCAGCGGTGTGAAGCGTGGGAACATCAATATGCATGATGGCATCTCAGCTTCCGCAAATGCCCTAGAAAAGCCAGATTTATCAATGTGTAGTCAAAACAAAAAAATAATGAAAAGTAAAATGACTTTTGCGTGAACTTTATTTTTCACGTGTGATTTCGACCATTATGGGAACATTTTACCGCTATCACATTTCCTAACATTTGTGCGAGAAAAGTAGTGATTGCACCGAATTAGTCCTTCCTAAAGCATATAGACATTTAGATATGTGGTTTCTATGTTTCGATATGCTTAAGTATTGAACATATCATCATCATAATCCTCCTTGGATTCTGTACTAGGCAGCGTTTATGAGCATAAGATTATTGTTCTTTAGTATAATCACTCTGTGAACATAGTGATTTTGATATTGCTGTAACAACTGTTTTCCGAAAGCACCAAACTGTTTTATAATGGTACGAAAGCATCAAACTGTATTTTTATCTGTTTATGATGGTACTACCAACTTCGAGTAAACCTCCTGTTTTTTTTTTCCACCTCCTGTTGCTGTAAGAAATAAAGATGATCCATCCATAGGCGAGGAAAACAAATTGTGCAATGTAATTGGTCATAGAGTCTGCCCTGCATCTGAAGAAGGTGCAAAAGAGGCTTTGGTTGGTGAAAAGTAAACAAAAAAGCCCTTGTTGATGTGTGATTAGATTGATGCAAGACAGAAGGTGTTACTGGAATTGATAGTGGTGGTCCAACATTTCAGGTATTTCTATGCTGACTAAAATGCCGCTGCATGACTTGTAGACCTTCCTTTGTGTTTGAGTTCACGATAGACTACTCAGCATGACTTGCATGAATCCTCCAATCTGTATCGTGTCAGATCAAAGTTTAAATCTGACTGAGGAGTCTAATATGAAAAATAGAATGTCCCAAGGATTAGTTATTTCAATGTCACAGAATGATTGTTACAGATATACATGACATATAAGACGAGTGAAGGCCGATTAAGTCGCCCTTGTACGGCTATAGGCTAGGGGCTATCAATTCAAACGGATACGATTCTGAGTAGCGCTGTGAAACGCAGGAACATCAATATCTATGGGAGCTCGTTGATGGTTGGGTGGAAAGAGATAGACATAGTGTGATAGTGGTTTATCGTGCATGGTGTGTTAGGTCAACACAATATGCAACCATATGGCTGAACAAGACGCCATTTAGTAAGATACGGTAGTATAAAACACAGGTTATTCATTGCCCTGTGAGTACGTTTTATTTCCTAGCATTATGGTTGCAGCCAACTTATCGATTCAAAAACACTTATCTGGACCAATCTGCTGCTAAAGTTATGAACTTGGGAGGTTTGCAATTCTTGTTCCCAGGTTGTCACATATTACCTATCAAAATGTCACTATCCAGACTCTGAGAGTAACGATGCGTTGGTGAGTGTTTACACTTTAACATGTTTGCAGCAGATGACACAAAGGTAATCATTTATTGTGGTATTCTACAGACGATTTGCTGATAACTCATGTCGTGCTCTCGCCGGCAGTTTCCATTTTGGGTAGGGCTAATAATCAAACTGAAAGAGTGGTCCAAATGATGCTTAGTATATGGGCGTCCTTTAACCTAAACCAACATCCCTTCTCTCCCCGCTTCCGCTAGATTGAGGTTGACACGTTATTCCAGTAAAGGCGAAGCGCGATCAGTAGCACCGCTTAGAGAGTATCGCACGAGCCTCACACCAAGGTCTTTGTCGCTGAATGGCAGCATCAAAGAATGCTCTAATAGATGATAACACTGAGCATGCAAAATTATTAACAACGTCTTTATATTTTGCATTTGTGGAGAATTAGCCACAATAACATATGTCAACTACGAGATTGTGTATTGTTAATACGATTGGGTTTGGTTATCCTCGTTGAATATGCCCCCTATGATATCTTAACTTGATAACATGCTATTCATACAATCAATGTAAAATATCTCGTACGTGTGAACACCAATGGCAAATTGCATCCGATATTGTAATACACCTGACTGTCGTAGGATAGGACAGGATGAGATCAGAGCTTAGGTTGAGAAAAACTAGAGGAGTTGGAATACTTATTGAATACATCAACAACATGTGGCACCTACAGTACCCGTATGCTCACCATCGTGTTAGGCCTTTAGTGATGTCGAGGCTTTCCTGGATATCCATATCGTATTGCAGCACGCTCATCGTGACTCAATCTGTGTAAAAGACGTCGAGCAAATGGATGATGTTGCATGAGACGTCCTACCTATTGCTATACTGGCACTGACCGGTAACATCAGTCGACAACCGGAAATCCCCTGAAACCAAATCATTTTTGATGCATGATATAATTGTAAACAAGACACTATTATTTTCCTAGATAACAACTGTACCATCAGTGTGACCACAATCTCCACTGTACATAAAACACATTGATTGTCAAACGCTTGAGGGCCTGAATATTAAATCAAATATTTTATGGTGGTTATTTACACAAAAAATGAACCATTTTTTTGCACACTGCAGTTGAGGCAACGCCAAGTAAGATCCCTTTCGATAGCTACGACCGCTATCGCGTATGCGATTATAAAGCTAAATGTGAAACAAAATACATCAAACGCAATTTGTAGTCACTAGACTTTCTGTACAAAGCCAGCGGAGGACTGAAGCTGCTGTCTTAATGGATTACTGCCGGAAATGATTGGATTACTGATTGGAATGTAGGAATCATGGTCCGCCCGATGTGAATAACAAGCAAACCTACACGGTATATCTTATCCACGTCATTAACTATGCTTCCTTTTATTCATATTTCAGATTAGATACCACAGGTTATGGAAATATGGTTTCTCCAAATATGGTTTTGTTCACAAGTCCAGAATTTCGCTGCAATAGCCCATTTGCATAACAACGAGACGTACATCTTTTTTTTCACGCTGATCAACAGAAACGCGAACGCAATTTGTAGGGTGTCGATTGTTCACAAGAATTCAACATTGTGAGCGTGGGTGACTATCAGCAAGGACAACGTATGCTAACATGAGTTACTGGCAATTGAGTGCGTATCTTAGGAAGACGCTTGTAGCAAATTAGTGCAGAAAATGCGCTTATTTGACACTAAGTCAAAATCATGGTAACTGATTTCATCTTCATGAGTGCAAACGGTACTTATTAGCTAAGCTGTTGACATTCCTGTAGTTCTCAATCAATGGACTGCATTTTTACAGGCGTTGGATAGAATTTAGCTTTTTACGTATCTAACTTCATTTGTTGGATCATTTCCTTAGAAATAACTACATAATAGTTGGGTAAAAATACTCATTACCAATGGTAGGATACAACTATACTGGAATTGTCTCCCCCTTTGACAGTTGCACTTACCATTAGCACGCGCATGCACTTAAGCATCGTTATTTTATGAATTCAGCACTGTACACATGCAACATATCGTGCTATAAGAACACGGCATGATTAAGAGCAACTTTCAGGCCATAACGAAATAAGCCATATGTACCTTTCTTTCAACTTTATGGCTACTTCTTGTCACTTTTGCATTCGTCGTCGTCGTTAGACACTAAAGGGTCATAAATGGAGGACACCTGACTGGTTCATATATGTCCTTACATTTTAAACATTGCCAATGCTCACCACACTGCATGGACCTGTCAGGGCCAGTTTGACATACGTATTTGGCAAGTCAGGTGAGATGATAACCTCTTTGTGCGAAGGACTGTGTACTCATAGCTTTCACATGTTTGATATTTTTCTTATTACATAGGATTACCAGAGACAAATTAATGTAGTCGAATTATATATTTTGCTACTATTTCCAGTTTAAAACACACTTGGAATGTCAACTTGGACTGACATTGACAGTGTCCATCTATGAGAGACTGAAGATACGTTTAAAGAGGAACATCGATTGTCTAAGTAATTTTTATCTAAGTGAACAATTTCCCGTAGCTAATCCGCACTGTATCATGTCGTTCCATAACATTACAAGTTGAATCGAATTATTAGAGGTAGCAACAAGATAGTTCGATTAGTCAAATGTAAAATTAGAAATAATGTTGATCGAGCCTCGCCTTATCTACCAGCTTGCGTTGGTCCCAGTGGCCTTTCTGCGAACATGGTTATATATGAATCATATAAGCTCTAAGAGTTGAGTACGAGTGCCCTTGGAGTATTAGGGTGCCTTTCGAAAGCAGAAATGCAAAAATCATAATTTCAGCGAGTGAATATGATTACGCATGTAACTAAAATGAAAATTCTCGAATAAAGGCAGAAAATTCTAGTATAAAATTGTCCCTATGCTTTAAATAAAAGTTTCGTCGAAATTATTAGGAAACATATTTTAGAAAAAAGATGGCGGCAATGAAAAACAAAATAGTTCTTGGACAGTACGTTGTCTATTGGCATTGTGAGCTTTCGTTTTTGGTAAAACAATGTTCAACTTAAGATATGGCTGACATAGTCTGATTTCGACATGATAGCGGGCTATTATTTTTATTCGCCTGGTTTTTCAGATTACATGCCACACTTAATTCATCTCTGACTGGACGAAGACACGATCAGGTGTTATGCTTACTCCGTCTGGAACTACGCAATCAATGTTGAATATTTCATACATAACCTGTGACCTCCATGCCCGTCTATGTATATGCAATGGTGTGTGTGCGTGCGTATATATGTATATATATATATATATATAGATAGATATATATAGATATATATATATATATATATAGAGATATATATATATAGATATATATAGATATAGATATAGATAGAGAGAGATAGAGATATATATATATAGATATAGATATAGAGAGAGAGATATAGATATATATCTCTATATATATAGATATATATCTATATATATTTTCTATATATATATATATCTACATATATATATATCTATGGATATATATATATATATATCCTACATACATATATATATATATTTATATATATATATGTATATATACATATATATGTATAAATACATATATATATATCTTTTCGCAAAAGTAAAGAAATCTTACGACTGCAATACATGCCCTTAACATAAAACTAGAAAGATCGTACTCGCACAGCTAGTATATATATATATATATATATATATATATATATATATATATATATATATATATATATATATATATATATATATATATATATATATATATATATATATATATATATATATATATATATATATATATATATATATATATAAAAGTATATATATATATATGTATTATGTAATATGTAGTTTTATGTAAAGAGCATGTTTGCAGTCGTAAGATTTCTTTACTTTTGCAAAAAGATAATGATTTTAACAAGCAGCTGCTATCTGAATCATTAAGCCCTTTATTTTGTATTCATGCCATACAAGTCCTGGGTTTTCAACAGTAATTAGTTATCCATGCTATATATGGCTGATTTATGAATTTTAGGCAACAGATCGTTCCCATTAGAGATTTTATTCCATTAATATAGACAGGAGAATCGAATATTTTCATTTGCTTACAACTCCTTGAGCCTAATATAGCACATATGTTTCATAAATAACTATGTTCGTAATGATCTAGCCACCGACATAACATATACGTCCGTACGGGTAAGATAATGCAACACTGCTTGAATATTAGTTGTAAGTATATACTTCACTAAGTAACCCGAACCATCTCGTCCCCTACCCCCTCTTAATGATGTAATGGACTATGGGCGAGAATAGCAGTTAGTACGATGTTAGTTTTCATACCGTAAGAAAGAAATGCTACTTCAATAGGGGAATGAGAGATTGCACTTGGTGACAAGAGCACGAGAAAGCGCTAGGGACTGCTGGAAGAGATCGATGTCTGACTGCAACTGTTAGAGCTCAGGTCTGTTATGGAATCGGATAGCTGCAAAAATGCCTCAATACGAATGAAGGGTCGGGTTGTTGTGGGCAGCATAGATATTTGGTAATGCTTCTATTTATTAGAAATTCCCTAAATGATATCTTAGAAAACTGATTTGGTGTGAAGATTTTTTAACACTGGAGGTTAGCGATAGCTGAATGGCGTCAGTCATTGCCACATATCTGCGTCAGTCTTACTTATAGGGCAAAGGTAAAATTGTCTCGGTCTGGCACAATACCACGCTGTCATCAATATATAGAAGAATTCTGACCACCGCAGATGTCTCCCAAATTTTAGAGGGTAACCTTTGACGTGAAGAGTGAATGTATTTACATACATTTTTATTCACATGCTGCTATCTATCTTTGCCGACCAGAACATCACCTTCGTTACCATGTATTTATTCATTAATTCAATGTTAGCTAATGAGTAAATACAACACAGTTGCGTACCCGTATGATGCACAATAAACACCATCTTGACTACACCGCTCACATGTTCTGATAACAGGACAACACCAATTAAAAGGCAATCATAATTAGAGTTGTGTGCAGTTTCTGGACGATAGAGAGATTGAGCATCCAGGAATCATGTCGGCTCCAAGGTTATTTGCTCTACTCCATCTTGACGCTAGTTGAACGGGAGGAAATACAACAATATCTAACGCTCTATACAAACTGTTATCCCTTTTGTAAACATAAATCAAATTTGCATTCACAATAACCACTGGTTTTTATTCAGGCTATCATGGCTTTCAAGACGCAAATCTAGACGTATATATTATACGTTTGAATTTCGAATCATTCCGAACTCGTCCATCGATGCAGATAATGTAATGTTTTCAATAACCCAAGAGATTAGAGGCATAAATTCGGCTGTCATGGGACACGAGCACGTCCATATCACCACGTCATTGATTGTCTGCTATTATCAGACGATTGATTGTGTTATTATTTATTTTGTTCCGTCCTGCAGAATAGATGATAAATTAACTTTCTCCCAATTCGAAACTTTGGAAACCACATGCTCTTGCTTTAACCGTAAGTAGCTCTTAACAATCTTGTAAAAGTAGATTTCCATTTTCTTTCTTTGTCCGAATGAGTCATTGACTTTCGTGACAAATAACTTTCCACATGATTTTTGATGATTTCAGCCTCATGAGTGAAAACAATACTAATTTGCTGTTCATGAATCAGGCGGTCATGAATCAATCTGAGATGACTCGAATCACGCCCATGCATCACATGTTATGATTATTTTGTTTGCACATCACAGATAAAGCTGTTTTTCTGACAATCCTAGATGTCATTCTTTCCTTTCGCAAGCTTTTAAAATGTCATTAAAATAGCCTACCGTCAAAATGTCAGCGCTCCATTTACAGGGTTTAGCGAATCTGTTATTGTATAATCAATTAGGCAAGGTATATGCCTTAAACCGAGCGTTTTGTGTTAGGGACTTCTGTCGACAATTATGGCCACCTGCAAATTACCTTTCCTTTTAAGCGGCTGTCGTCAGGGTCTTCAAGAAGAGAAACTTACTTCCTTATGAACCAGTATCAAACGAAATGATTTAACATTTATGTGTTCACTGACAGAATGGTCCCACAGGGAGGCTATTAGATTGTGCTTCTGTGATAACCTTTCTTTTAAAATCATATTCACACTTAATTACTTAAAAACACACAGGGGCAGATAGGTTGAAGACAAGTTGAGTCATTTTCTTCAGATTGGGATATGGGTCGTTTTCTGAATATCATTTGATTCAAAAACTGCAGTCTAGATCAATAAGTTGTATTTAAAATGTGTATAAGTCCACATGAAGGTTACATTGTATGGACGCGATAACATTTAAGAAAGTTTTCTCCCTACATCTGCTAGTTTTGCACATTTGAAAGGAATATTTTCAATACCTATGTTAAGGTCAGCTATACTCAATTTTACATATACACCAACTTACTAAGTAGCAATAACTAACCTGAGTTTTTTTGAAGGTAACCATTAATGCGGCACGAGGACCAGACACCCAGGTTTGGGAGATAGTTTGAAAAGAGAAATGTTCACGACAAATGTTTTGCTTACCTTTTCTCTTCTCTCCATGTGTTCCAATCTATTTGATAAAATCGTAGCTCGTTAATCATATATAATTGGATACATAAAAAAATTGCAGTGTATTGCAGCTATCCGCGGGCACATTTCTAGTGTATCGCAGCTACCCACGAGAACAATTGCTTTAAAATAGACGGTCATCGGCTCGGCGGAGCGTAATCGGCCAAACTCTGCTTCCAGCCAGAATTCGACATACTGAGCATTGGACGATTAAGGTGGGTTGATGGTGCTCGCGTGGTTGCGTGGAATAGCGGACGTAAATTATGCTTTCCCTGTTAGTGTATTGGGCATTCAATGGTGCGCAGCATTGAGGCTTAAGTGACTATAATAGAGTATATATGGTGTCTGACCCTAGGCAACTGCATACAGAGTTAGCTTTTTACATGGGAATATGATCCACAATACCATAGACATATTGTCACAGCAATGCATGACAGTTAAGACATATTGAGCCCAATTCGAGCGATTCTGACAGAGCTCATGTCTAGGCACTACATTGGTCCTCCCGATTTCATTTCCATAAGGTATGGTCGTAGATTTAAATTGTGACCGATGACCATGCACTGTAGAGCGTACAATTATAATTTTATATTTACTGTACACTAAAGCAACTGTCCCAAACTGTAACATACAACAGACATCAGAGATGTTATATTTCAGCCATAATACCAACAATGTGCACAAAAGGTCAATGACCATCCTCTCCATAAGAGCGGATAAAAGCGCGGTTTGTGTTTTCCTGTACATGTTAAAACACCATAATTAAACACATTTTCTCAAGAGCTTTGACGACAATAACGCATTGTCAATTCTAAATGATCAGCATTAAAAACGCCCTGCATTATTCAATCGCACATACGGATACACTCCGGTTTGATTCGTTCAGCATTCATTTGTTATGATATTCAAATGCCCGTCTTTAGGATTATTTCAACCATGCTGCCATCAAAAAGCACTTAGTGTGGCCACAAATAGTGGTGTGTTTCCAGCGGCGGACAATCCATCTTGCTACTTTCTCCACCAGAACTGACATCATCTTCATGGCATAGGACTCTTATGGTTTCTTGAACTAAATACAAGGCATGATAGAACTAACGTTGTGCGACAAAAATAGCTCATAATCATCAATAGCATTACAGCACACACGTGGTGCATGCTTTTCTCAACCCCTGGTTAAAACAGCTCTATACAGCATTCCGTTTGATATATACAAACGACCTCACGCCCTACATTTTAATTACATCGTTGAAGGGCTTAAGCGACATCAAACACCCTTTGTAGGCAAGCAAGTGCCGCTACGAATGAGGTAACTGATCAAACTTGCTACCTTAATGGATGTTTACCGGTAGTCATTTCACTACTGATAGCTCGAAAATAAGGCATTAAATAACAATTTATTTTAGAGATTCCGGTAAGTTCACATTGGTGATATGAGTTGTAGAATGCAATATAGCTAAAAGCAAATCAAGGTTTAGTAACATCGCAAAGAAGATTGTTTTGTAAATCAAAATAAATTAACAATCACTGCCGAGAAAGATGAAATAAATGTAAGTCTCTGCTGGTTAGCATGCCCTCGACGGCAGGTCATTAGGTTTTCTGAGCCTTGGAAGGTAGAGGTTAATTGGAGGTGTTTGCGCCGGCGGTGTAAGTTACCTGCAGTGATATGATGATTATCTCAGTATCTCGACAACCCTCAGCCATATAAAACACTTTATAAAAACCATTAGGTCGATGAGTTAATTGTATGTGCATACACTGTGGTTTTAGATACAGACCTTTGGTCCTATAGGTAACGAAGTTTTAGTTTTACTAAACTGCATTACTCCTGGGTCCCGTGACCATTATAAAAAGAGGTCTTGGTCGGATTGAAACAGTTCCTTAGCAAGTTCCGGCTATAAACACTCTTATAGTCAGAACTATATTAAATATGTGATGAAGTGTCACCCTGTAGCCGACAGCAATGTCATAATTCTACATGTGATCATATGTTGCAATATCCTCAACGCAGCTATCCACATGTGTAGGTCATTGTGGCAAGCAATTAGACAGCTGCGACAGAGAATATTGAGATGAAAAGTATTTGAAGCTGCTCTCATGTGCAATGCGATGAATCAAAAGGCTGTTAGCCAACAAATAATTACGAGTACGTTTCACTCTTCACACTGTATGATACAAGCCGCTGTCATTTCGTGCATGATGCACTTAAAACAAGTCTGTATTCTGTTGGTCCCATTTACATTGAAATTTATGTAATGAGAGGTGTGACATACACAATTGATCATTCTTTCCAGTCGCCTAGTCATGAATACATATTGAAGACTCCACAGCAATATATTTTCGACTGTTTATCATTACGACACCAAAATCAAAAAACGAATTGAAAATGGTTCGATCTGCCGAATAAGCTTGGTCACTTTCGTTCATTTCTCCCACGAAAAGAGGTTCCCCAGGAAACATGACAATTGACTAAAAACTAAAGTTGTGACGTAATGAATCCTGATACGCTGATGATTTGGGTTGAACCCTGCGTCTGCATAAATTTGACTAGGGCAATAAATTCGAAGGAACCAAACATCGTTTGGATCATTGTCAATATTATGTATTTACGGAGTCATTTTATCGTCGGCTAAAAGTCCAGTGAAGTCAACCGTGACGGATTAATATATGTCCATAACAATTAAATTTGCACTGCAGATAAATTATGTTTATGAGGTACACTAACAAAATCTGCTTCTGGGGAGAAAGTGGTCCTTGAATCTCCACTGTTGATATAATATGGTCATTTAGCTAAATCGACTTGACCATAGCGTCATATATGACATGTACCCAACAGGTAAATACACCTAGTCAGATATGTCTTCGGTATTGAGAAATCATCTTGCATAATGATTCAAACACGTTGTTACCCTCGGCCAACAAACATTTGAACCTCGCCGTCATTTAAGCCCTATAACGAATTCGATCATTTCGATACTCACAGCTATCTGCCAAATTAAAATTCAGTTCTCAGAGCTAACTTGAAAAAAGTAGAAAGATAGTGGGTCCAAGAAGAAACTACAGCTACTTGCTTTAGGGATATCTACGACATCAATTCCGGACTTAATGTAATATAAGCAATACCACGCTTTTAAATATACAGAGGAGGATTGAATTAGTATTCATCTGAGCGGGTGTGAGTATCCGGGACCTTTATTTACAAAGTGTATGATGCTTCTTCATCTGATATATGACAGCTTGAACATGCTTTGAGTGAACCGTTGCACAATGGATATTTAATTTACTTAAAACATTGCGGAATATTCATTGTACGATGTGCGATGTAGTAATTACAGCATTCATTTCATAAGCTTGTGTTGTTCCCAAATGTGAGCCACGATAAAGATCAATTAGTAATTTAATTTGGGATAAAGAAAGTCACCGCTAATTACTATTGATGCATATGTCACGAGCAGCACAAGATTGAATTCGCAAACCAGACAACTGTGATTTCTTCAGTTGCTTGCTTATTATTGAATTTCATTGGTATTTACGGCCATAAAACATTATTAATTTTGAGTTACAGTCTTATGACACATATCTTATTCGTAGGCAGACAACAAATATTCTTGCTGGTAGTACTGAACTGTGACACACTTGCATTGTGCATAACTTATTTATGGTCATCACATTGAGGGCGTTACAGTAATGGTGATTAAACGAAGACTCAAACCAAATATGCATTGACTGTTTTCAAATGTGCTGTAAACGTCATGTGTCTAATGAAACACCTTGCAAATATTGTTGACCTTGTGAAAATGGTAGACAGTTTTGTTCTATTTATGTTTACATGATTGACTTATGCCCGTGTATTGTGTAATGTAATGTGGTAAACTAGCAACTAAGATCAACAGAATAATGTACTTCATGAAGCCACCTTCAAACTAGCCATGGGATATATAGTTTTATTCATATATAAAGCATTTTCCTGGAAATATAACCGTTAGACCGCCACCCTAGCTGGCTCAGAGTTAACAAGGAGGCTTACTATTCTTCATGGATACGGTCCCTAGTCTATGCCGTTGACGACGCAACCTAAGCGTTTGTTTAACCAGTTTTTAGAAGGTGCTCAATATCAATTCGAAGGAACCATCGACCTCATTACAAATTTTTGGATCATTGTCATTGTTTGATATATATGACGTTACGGAGTCATTTTAGATCGTCGTATTAGCTAAAAGGGACAGTGAAGTCAACCGTGGACGGATTATATATGATAATGTCCATAACATTAAATTTGCACTGGGGCAATATAAATTTGGATGTTTTATGTATTTACGGAGTCACTAACAAAAGTCTGCTTCTGGGGATTAAAGTGGTCCTTGAATCTCCACTGTTGGTCCTTGAATCTCCATATGGTCATTTAGCTAAATCGACTTGACCATAGCGTCATATATGACATGTACCCAACAGGTAAATACACCTAGTCAGATATGTCTTCGGTATTGAGAAATCATCTTGCATAATGATTCAAACACGTTGTTACCCTCGGCCAACAAACATTTGAACCTCGCCGTCATTTAAGCCCTATAACGAATTCGATCATTTCGATACTCACAGCTATCTGCCAAATTAAAATTCAGTTCTCAGAGCTAACTTGAAAAAAGTAGAAAGATAGTGGGTCCAAGAAGAAACTACAGCTACTTGCTTTAGGGATATCTACGACATCAATTCCGGACTTAATGTAATATAAGCAATACCACGCTTTTAAATATACAGAGGAGGATTGAATTAGTATTCATCTGAGCGGGTGTGAGTATCCGGGACCTTTATTTACAAAGTGTATGATGCTTCTTCATCTGATATATGACAGCTTGAACATGCTTTGAGTGAACCGTTGCACAATGGATATTTAATTTACTTAAAACATTGCGGAATATTCATTGTACGATGTGCGATGTAGTAATTACAGCATTCATTTTATAAGCTTGTGTTGTTCCTAAATGTGAGCCACGATAAAGATCAATTAGTAATTCAATTTGGGATAAAGAAAGTCACCGCTAATTACTATTGATGCATATGTCACGAGCAGCACAAGATTGAATTCGCAAACCAGACAACTGTGATTTCTTCAGTTGCTTGCTTATTATTGAATTTCATTGGTATTTACGGCCATAAAACATTATTAATTTTGAGTTACAGTCTTATGACACATATCTTATTCGTAGCAGACAACAAATATTCTTGCTGGTAGTACTGAACTGTGACACACTTGCATTGTGCATAACTTATTTATGGTCATCACATTGAGGGCGTTACAGTAATGGTGATTAAACGAAGACTCAAACCAAATATGCATTGACTGTTTTCAAATGTGCTGTAAACGTCATGTGTCTAATGAAACACCTTGCAAATATTGTTGACCTTGTGAAAATGGTAGACAGTTTTGTTCTATTTATGTTTACATGATTGACTTATGCCCGTGTATTGTGTAATGTAATGTGGTAAACTAGCAACTAAGATCAACAGAATAATGTACTTCATGAAGCCACCTTCAAACTAGCCATGGGATATATAGTTTTATTCATATATAAAGCATTTTCCTGGAAATATAACCGTTAGACCGCCATTTGCAAGTTTGAGCTTGCGAACTTAAATCAACTCCCTAGCTGGCTCAGAGTTAACAAGGAGGCTTACTATTCTTCATGGATACGGTCCCTAGTCTATGCCGTTGACGACGCAACCTAAGCGTTCACAGTTTAACCAGTTTTACGAAGATGTGCTCAATGCTGATCAAACACGGTTAACATCCGGGACCTGATCTCGTACCATCGATCCTCATTACAAATTTGGAGGCCAATGCACCCAGTGACATTGTTTGACTATATATGACGTTGGACATGATTAATCAGATCATCACTGTATTAGGTCTATCCAAAAGAGGGACCCTCAATGGCACATAATGCGGACATGAGCGCCTTGTCGATAATCAGTGACGTAATGAATCCTGATACGCTGATGATTTGGGTTGAACCCTGCGTCTGCATAGATTTGACTGGGGCAATAAATTCGAAGGAACCAAACATCGTTTGGATCATTGTCAATATTATGTATTTACGGAGTCATTTTATCGTTGGCTAAAAGTCCAGTGAAGTCAACCGTGACGGATTAATATATGTCCATATAAATTTGCACAGATAAATTATGTTTATGAGGTACCCTAACAAAATCTGCTTCTGGGGAAAAGTGGTACTTGAATCTCCACTGTTGTATAATATGGCTAAATCGACTCCATAGCGTCATATATGAGTACCCAAAGGTATCTACACCTAGTCAGGTATGTCTTCGGTATTGAAAATCATCTTGCATAATGATTCAAACACGTTGTTACCCTCGGCCAACAAACATTTAAACCTCGCCGTCATTTAAGCCCTATAACGAATTCGATCATTTCGATACTCACAGCTATCTGCCAAATTAAAATTCAGTTCTCAGAGCTAACTTGAAAAAGTAGAAAGATAGTGGGTCCAAGAAGAAACTACAGCTACTTGCTTTAGGGATATCTACGACATCAATTCCGGACTAAATGTAATATAAGCAATACCACGCTTTTAAATATACAGAGGAGGATTGAATTAGTATTCATCTGAGCGGGTGTGAGTATCCGGGACCTTTATTTACAAAGTGTATGATGCTTCTTCATCTGATATATGACAGCTTGAACATGCCTGGAGTGAACCGTTGCACAATGGATATTTAATTTACTTAGAACATTGCGGAATGTTCATTGTACGATGTGCGATGTAGTAATTACAGCATTCATTTCGTAAGCTTGTGTTGTTCCCAAATGTGAGCCACGATAAAGATCAATTAGTAATTCAATTTGGGATAAAGAAAGTCGCCGCTAATTACTGTTGATGCATATGTCACGAGCAGCACAAGATTGAATTCGCAAACCAGACAACTGTGATTTCTTCAGTTGCTTGCTTATTATTGAATTTCATTGGTATTTACGGCCATTAAACATTATTAATTTTGAGTTACAGTCTTATGACACATATCTTATTCGTAGGCAGACAACAAATATTCTTGCTGGTAGTACTGAACTGTGACACACTTGCATTGTGCATAACTTATTTATGGTCATCACATTGAGGGCGTTACAGTAATGGTGATTAAACGAAGACACAAATCAAATATGCATTGACTGTTTTCAAATGTGCTGTAAACGTCATGTGTCTAATGAAACACCTTGCAAATATTGTTGACCTTGTGAAAATGGTAGACAGTTTTGTTCTATTTATGTTTACATGATTGACTTATGCCCGTGTATTGTGTAATGTAATGTGGTAAACTAGCAACTAAGATCAACAGAATAATGTACTTCATGAAGCCACCTTCAAACTAGCCATGGGATATATAGTTTTATTCATATATAAAGCATTTTCCTGGAAATATAACCGTTAGACCGCCATTTGCAAGTTTGAGCTTGCGAACTTAAATCAACTTCCTAGCTGGCTCAGAGTTAACTATGAGGCTTACTATTCTTTATGGATACGGTCCCTAGTCTATGCCGTTGACGACGCAACCTAAGCGTTCACAGTTTAACCAGTTTTACGAAGATGTGCTCAATGCTGATCAAACACGGTTAACATCCGGTACCTGATCTCGTACCATCGATCCTCATTACAACTATGGAGGCCAATGCACCCAGTGACATTGTTTGACTTTATATGACGTTGGACATGATTAATCAGATCATCACTGTATTAGGTCTATCCAAAAGAGGGACCCTCAATGGCACATTATACGGACATGAGCGCCTTGTCGATAATCATTGACTATGAATGCATGAATGACGAGGAATTCAATGACTTAGTAAGCGATATGACAAACGGTCCGATAAACATCAACAATCAAACACACGGTGATAGACGGTGACTTTTAACGTATTGCAAAATGATTCGCTGACGATCGTTGTTTGCTGAGAGGAATCAGCTCCTTCTATTCCTATTTGGCAATATCTACCATAACTAATTCATCACAAGAATCAAATTAAGAATTTAACCTCGTGGTTATTTCGCTTTGGCCAATTCATTACGCTTTGGTCCAACCTTTCTATTCAATGCCAAATCCTTCTGGAGCAGCAGTTCTAACCTTGATTTGGATGCAAATTAACGACTCTCCTAAACAACGGCAATCAGAATATTACATTTTTCTTTCTGCCGACTAAAGGTTAAATGTTTGATGTTATTAAGTTGTGGACATAACATAACGAGCAGCTGGCATTATATGTTAGTTAGAAAAGATATTATTTCATTTATCAAAATACACTGCCCTAAGTATGCCTAACCATTCGTTTTCGATTGCCTCAGATAAAGAATAATGTGAGCTAGAATAGCAACCTTCCCAGTTAACAACTCTTGCATTCCCATAAGTCGTCATTGCTACGTCAAGTCACCTCATTATAGGATTGTACATCACCGTCTGAGCTAGTTTGTGATTGATGGTGCTAATCAACGCCAATCGTTCATTGACGGTGTTACTCAGCGCCAATCGTTGATTGATGGTTATATTCGGCGCCAATCTTTCATTAATGGCGCCACTCAGCGCCATTCTTTAATTGATGGTGCTACTCATCGCCAATCTTTGAATGATGGTGCCACTCTCTACCAATCTTTGATTGATGGTGCCACTCAGCGCCAATCTTTGATTGATGGTAGTACTCAGCAGCAATCTAAGATTGATGGTGCTACTTAGGATGCCATTATAGGATGGTACATCACAGTCTGCTCCACTATACGATTGATGGTGCTACACAGCCCAAATCATTGGTTGATAATGCTACTCAGCGCGCATCTTTAATGTATGGTGCTACTCAGCGCCAATCTTTGATTAATGGTTCTACTCAGCGGCAATACCTAGCTGATGGTGCTCCTCGGTGGCAATTCATCTTCTTAGAATATATATGAGCGTACAATGTCATGAAACATAATCTAAAATTAACATACTGCATCATAAGCCCATGCTGACTGCTTCGCTAGGCACAGAGTCTGTGAGGTCAGTAATATTGCAATTTCACGCTTATGCAAAAGTCGATCACGCAAGATATTTCGTTTAACTATTTTTCAATCCATCGTCCATTAATCTTACAGCTGTACAAGTTGTAATTCCAGATAGATCGGTACCGACGGGATTATTATTAGCCATTCATTAGTAGACGACAAAGAGCATTTCATCTTGACGTTTGCTGACTTTTTGAGCCTCGCAGAGAAAACGTTGTTTTGCTAGGCACATCAGTCTAAGATGCCCACCAAATGGGTCACAGAGCAAACGAGCCCAAATATGAAAAACACATTATTTATGGTATTGGGGGTATCCATTGCAAACTCGTGCTTGCCACCACCATTAATCGCCTTCAACAAATGTAACGCAATGGCGGGGTCCATTATATCAACTAATGGGTGATGAACCTCCCTTTATTGCACATCTTAAACCGACTTCAGTCTCTCTTATGCTGTGTTAATATCCTATCAAGTAACAGAATAATCCCATTCTTAAACCTTTGCAGTGAAACGAATGTTGGTAGATATTTGTTGCATTCAGCTGGAAGAATGTATGCATCGTGAATATTTAGTTATGCTATGTATGGCGCTTCGTCGTTATAATTTGATAGTTGCATCCTACTCCAATTTATCGTTGATCCGAAATTTTTAAATTACTTCAGCCATTGCATGATATATTTTGTCAAATATTTGATGAGATAATTAAACATTCTTTTCGCTACGAAGAATGAGTGACGAGCCATTGATTATTGTGCAAGGTATTGATGAAAGCTGCCAGAAATAAATACAGATGCATGTTTTGTGGGCAGAAATCTTAGTTCTAAATAATCATGACATACTTCTACGCCAAGCCCCACATCATTGTATAAATGGATGTGCTTGCAGTTTGCTCGAAAGCTATTTTTCTAGCAGGGAACAATTTATCAAGTATGGTAAAGTAAATTCTGATTTTGATACAATAATGCGTGGTGTGCCGCAAGGGTCTATACTCGGTTCTCTTTTATTTTGGTTGTATATTAATGACTTGAAAAATGCCTCCAATGTTTTAGAACCCACTTTGTATGCCGATGACACTAAAATGTTTTTCACAGAATCAAATTGATATGCTGATTAAAACGACGAATGTTGAACTACGGTGACAAACTGTGAGTGAACTATACCCATCACGCCATTTTCTCTCCAAAGTTCAACATTTCTCGGGGTTAGGATAGATTTGCGATTGACATGGAAAAGCCATTATACAATACATTAAAACACAAATAGCTAAAACCATAGGCATAATTTCTCGAGCTAGAAATTTATTCAGTCAACCTTCGTTACATAGTCGGCATTATTTATTCATATATCCTTATCTAACATACTGCATATAAGTCGGTGGACAAGCATCTAAGATATGCACTGAATTCATACAAAAAATAAGTTAAAGTTCTACTGCTAATTATCAACATTTAGTCCACGGGTGACACCTTCGGAACCATTATTCAAGGACATTAAAATTGTCCCTGTTGATAAATTATATGAACATTGAATCATGAAGTGTGTTTTCAAGTACTACTATTGATATTACACGGCCATCATTTCCGGAAATCATGAATATATTGTTTAAGAAGAAACCCGTTCTACCTAATAATGCAACACGTAATGAACATTTTTCAACCGTACGTCTATGTAAATTGAATGTGGCCACATTCCAGGGACCAAACGTATGGAACCCTTTTTGTATCTCACTAGAATACAAATGTAGCAATCAATGGTTTAAATATAAATTACGTGCATATATGTTAGCACAGTATGTAAATATTTCATCTAGTCATGTGCCAATTGCGTTGTGTAATAATGCTTAGGGCAAGTGTCAGATGATACGAATGTACTCATGTACTTTGTACTGAGTGATGTTTGTGTGTTGTAATATCGTATATAAATTATGGATGTTTTGCATGTAACTTTGTCACTTACAAATCTTTGTATTGTAATTGATACGAGGACACATGCAGCATCAGGTGTCACGTGAATGTGCATCTTACAATCAATATTCAATTTAAATATATATTCAAGATATCTTTGCTTTCTGCTGAGGAGTTGTACAATAATTCGCGTCACAGGAAGTGTGCAATTATTCTCTTATTATTGCGTAACAAGTGTACCTGCGGTCATTGCACCTCCATGAGTTGGGTTAATAGTGCAGGGGCATGACATGCTTTACTGGGTTATATCTTATGCATATCGCTTTTGAAAGTGAAACTGATCTATATTGTGTACAGAGCCCGTTTGCGTCCAGACCCATTAGATGATACATACCACCTCAAGGGACAGTAGACAGGTATAGAGGTTTTGGTTCTGATTTGGGTTATTTTAAGTTTTTGCAACCCACTTTGATAAGACTTATACGCATAATTGTCTACTTTAACACCTTGCTGGTGTTGTTGAAGCCTTGGATAGCTGTGATAAATTTGGTGAAATTTAGTGATAGAGATGACCTTAAATCTGTATTATGTATAAATTGTTTTTGGCTGACTTCTGCAGGCTTTGGCTCAAACACTGTAACATTATTGATTGAATTATTCTTGTCATGTTTATTCATAAATTAAATTGAACCAACCCACTTTCAAATTTAAATGCAATTGAAGCGCCAAGAAGAGGATCACTTACAAGAAGAGGCCGTGGAAGGGGTCATGGTGCAGATTCTTACTACCTGTGTGGAACTGAGGTTGGTTCCTATATTATTTGAATTGGATTCTTATCGAAGGTGTTTTATTCAACTCAATACATCCATTGTGACTAGGAAGGATGTGTTTAAAGGTTTGAAATTGTTCACCATGACACAGGTGTCCAAGTTGATTGAGGTTGCAGACCAGCCCGAAGAGCTGGCAGAGGAGCCCCACCTTCTTCAAACAAGGTACTATTGGGCTTGCTTTACCTAATTGAATCCCATGTTGGACTTATCGAACCATATATTTCCACTGGTTCTCATTTGTTTGTAGACCTCGACAGGCGAAAGCGAGTCAATCTTGTTCCAGAGGCTTCCTTGGCAACACACCAGGCCCTACAGAAGAGTAGAGTGGCTGCTAAATCTTAAGAGCTGTCACGGAAAGAGAAATTGAAGGTATTGTACAACTCAGCAGTAAGCACTCTTCAGCTGCTCCAAAAACCTTCATGAAATTTTTGTCACAGAGAGCGATTTGCATTGGAGATATTCAATCTATCAAAATGAAGACTTTTGATTACTCATAGAATTTTCAGAATTTGGTGCGGTGACTGGATTTGGATGGGGTGCGGCAGTTGCTGGTTGATGGTTAGACAGACATCCACAGTGTGCGCTTACAATCACCTGACAATCCACACCAAAGAAGGATTCCACCCTCCATCAACTACCACTTCAACAGACTGGTGCATCTGCCTTCATTGTAGGGAAATGCCTACCCCTGTAGAGCGGCAATGTTGCACCGACAGCCCAGACTTTAGCACATATGCACTACCTCAGATGGAAGGAGTTGTGCTTGACCCGATGGTCACTGAGGTCATTAACAGGTACCGGACCAAACAAAATCGATGCTTAGACACGGCGCCTATCAGCAATTGGTTCTGTGAATTCATGGCTTTTTGGGGGTGTGCAACAGGAGGATAACTTCATCCTGTTGTGTGTAGAAGATCAGAGACCTCTTCCTTGGCAATTATTGACAGTACACAGGTTTAATACAAAGTTGGTTTTGGTAAAATACTAAGCTTAAATGTTTTAATTTGTAATTTTAATCAGGAAATATCTCATTGTTCTGATTAGTATTCGTGTGCGGATTATATTGATAAGTCCCAGTATTGAAATTGCCTAGTCTCACAAAACATTTAATATTATTTGTTCTGAACATCTTTGTTTCAACAATCTCATAGTTTATTGTCTGTTTGTTTTATTGAATGAGCTTTCATATATTAGGAAACGTTTCGTCTCTCAAAAACAAAAGAAAATAATTATCCACACATTATTTTGTTAATTAGTCATGACACGTTATCTTCAGATTTGACTTTTTATGTTCATAATTCAGGCCCTAATGAAAAAAGAAGAGACATTAAAATGAATTCATGCATTATTAATTTGCCAATTCCATGAGTTCTTCCATTATAGTTTGGATTTACAGACAAAAGAATGTGACTAATAAAAGATTTGTACATTTCAACAAAAACAAACTTCCAAATCAAAAAACGAGACACCTGCAACTCAACTGTTTCTTGGGTAGATGGCCTTAGCTAATGCACTTCCCGTTGAAGTTTAAACTATGATTTCGCCGGTTGGGAATTGCCTTTGCGGTGCTTCAGAATAATTTCTTATCAGTCAAACCTTGATGAACCCATTAGTTGTTAATGCCATCTCCGATAATTGACATATATAGTAGATGAATAGACATTTGTTGGTGGAGAGGATGACTATATGCACTTAATTGTATAGAACAATTTAATAAGCGTAATGATTTTGCAAGTCCATCTTAAATACGACTGTTTGTGTAACTGCCATCAAGTATCGTTACTGCTTAACGCGTAATCACATTGTACAACGACCTGAACATTAGTGTTACTCAACAGACGGGAGAGATATGCTACAGTCTTTTAACATGATTCATGGCGATGACCATGTTAGTATGCTATTGGTCAATAGATCTGCCCGGAATTTGTGTCTATAAACCATTATGGTACACAAAAAAAAAGTACCTCATACACCCTTAACACTTCCACTCCACATCCTCCAGTCGTTTGTTTCTATCACGCGTTAACGGTTTCGACGGAATCTGTCTTTCATAATAGCCAACTGACCCATGAGCAATACACTATCAGGTTAAAAACCGTTTTGGCTATTTTTGTTGTTGTTCTAGATTGTCGTCGTTGTTTTGTGATGCTTTCGCTTGGTTGTTCATTCATGTTTTGCGAGTCAAAAACTCACACAACATCCAAAGAAGCCTCTAATCAGTAATCCAATCAATTCTTGATGCATCCATTAAGACAGCAACTTCTGTCAGCCAGTGGCTTTGTAGAGAAGGTCTTGCATCTACAAAGTGCGTTTGATGTATCTTGCTTCACAATTAGACCTATAATTGCATAACAGGATTATGGCCGTTTGTTGCAACTGCAAGAGATCTTACTTGGCGTTGCATCAACATCAATGTGCGAAACATGGGTTGATTGTATTGCAAATAGGGACTCGATTTAATATTCAGGCCAACAAGGTATTTTATGTATATAAGAGGTTGTGGTCAAAATTATGATTTAGTTGCAAAAGTGGGCAAGAGCGCGACATGGGGGAGTCCGTGAATCCTCTGTACAATACCACAATGGAAGATTACCTACGTGTCATCTGCTTCAAACATGTTAATGTGCAAACACTCACCGACGCATCCCTCATCGTTGTGATCGATACTTTCTACAATGATTGTTTATTAACTCTCTTTCAGCTTATATCAATTAATCGTCATAGACAGGCTTCGATCTCCTGGCCTAATTAGACAGTGACATTTTGATAGGTAAGTTGTGTCCATCTGTGGTCAACGAGTACAAACCACGGCAGCAGATAGGTTCAGATACGTGTTTTTTGAATCGATTATTTGCTGCAAACATAATGCCACACTGTTATAACAGGAATAACCTGCGTTTCATACTTCCTTATATTATTGAATTGCGTCTTAATTAGCCATGTTGTTTCATGTTGTGTTGACCTAATACGCCGTGTACTATAAACAACTATCATACTACATCTGTCTCTTACCACCAAACGATCAACGAGCTCCATATATATGATGTTCCCACGCTTCTCACTTCACGCTTCACATCTGAGAGTCGTTTTTGATTTATTTGATAACCCCTAGGCCATAGCCGTACAAGGATGGCTTAATCGGGCTTTACTTGTCTTATTTGTCATGTTTATCTGTAACAATTCTTCCGTGACAGAAAACAACGATCGTCAAGACATTAAGTTCCTAATACTGAACTCTCCTGTCCAAAATAAACTAGGTTTTAGCATAAAACTTACAGATTTTCAGTCTAAACGTCTTGGAGGTTTCATCCAAGACACGCTTAGTAGTTAATAAGGCGGTGAATAATTAAAGACTAAGTGGAACTTTCTAATCACCACAAGCAAAGTGATCGAGATCAGGACATTGCCGAATCAGTGCAGAGATGGCTTCTCTGGATTGTTTATCGCATTTGCTATAGAACAGTTAGTACCATAAGCTCTAGCAGATGCTATCAGCTAGAAGAAAGTAAGAGAGTCCAAGACGCATGCCGCTCTGTCACAGTCGAATGATTTCAAGATATGATATTCCTGCCACCCATCGCATGAATGTCAAAAGTAATTTGTAGGTTCCAAGATGTGACATTGCAATTAGTTCATGCCGCATAGGATTCAGCAACGCGTCGTCTAAGCGACAGTACATATCATGCTGTGCATAAATGCTTTGTAAATGGTCTATACAGTGCAGGTATAAAGCTCATAGTGCTGATTGGTATCAATAGATATGCAATAGGTGTCAAACATATATACAATATAAAATAGGGATCGAAAAGTTCGATATTACAATACGTATTGTGGCGTAGATAAGTTGAATTTACTTCTATATTCATAAACACAATACATACATACAACATACAAATACCCTATACATACAAGCCAATACGCTTTGGGTCGACATAAGGTATAAACGTACATGCACTAGCCGATGGGTACTAAAAGACATTTAATATTGCGTCCCCCGAAACATACAGCTTTGTCGTACTGGCTAATCATTTAATATTGCGTCTGCAGTGTGTCATGTGGTGTAATTTAGTGTTAACTCAATACACCATGCACTATGATATACATTCACACAACATCTGTCTCCTGCCACCAAACGACCGACGAGATCCCATCCATATTGATGTTTCACACCGCTGCTCATTTCAATTGATATCCCCGAGATCATAGACTCCCAATGATGACTAAAGCGGGCGTTACCTTGCTCATTTGTCATGTTCAGCTTTTTCAATTTGTATATGTTATTGAAATCGCCAATTGATGGAACATTTGATCGTTTATATGTCAGCATTTAACTTGGTTCTGACAAGATACAGACTGCTTCTCAGTCTCAAAGGCCTGAAAGCCACAACCAAACCATGCATCGCCAAGTATGCTTCCATTCGTTGAATAGTCAATGGCTGAATCAATAACCCATATTTGAATACGAACACCCCAGACTGTCAACTCGAGCAACCCTTCACTCTCAACCAACTGTAATCAGCATATCAGTGAACATTTGTTACAGTGAAAGGTACGGAAGTGCGTGCGACCGTCAGCATACGTTTATTCTATATTTCACAGTAAACTTCACCAACCAAAGTAACTCATAATACCCTGCTGGGTACAATGTATTGCGATATGATGTTTCATAATTGTTATGGAAGATACTTCTGGCTCCATAGCATATACAGAACTATTACACCGTATACCAATAAAAGAGACGTTTTAAACGAAGATTTATGATTCAATATGGCCACTCTGTATATTTTGTTTCATTTTCCACGCAATGTCACTGTCACACAGTACAATCACAAAAGCAAACGTAGTCAGAGAGCGCATATATATCAAAAATAAGTGTTGATATATTATGCCCACATGCAGCAACTCAGTAACACTAGATGCATTTCGCTTGTTCTATATTTACCGTATGTGCATTTCAAGATATTGGTGGTATGTTTTATCGTGACCGTCAATTTACTTGTGCTGCACTTTATGTAAGGGGATCAAGTTGGAAAACAAGCCGAGAAAGGATAGCAGCACTTCCTATCCGCACTACAGTGGTAAACGTATTAAAGTGGTGCCATATATTGCACACGACACATTGCCTCGACCACATATAATATATTAGCTAGATACCGCTCCTTTGTGAAACTACTGGTATTTGTCTTATGACAAGCGTTACAGGGACATTATTCTGTACACGAAATTGGAATCAACTTTGGCAACAAGCAAAGATCTTACTTTCTCACCGTGCGAAATTCCATGGAAAATAGATACATTTCGTGTACATGATTATTCACAGTTACCACAACTTGAACTTATAAGCGCTAATGTATCAACACAATGTACTCATAATTTAAACATAGTCTACTATTTGTCAATATTCCGAAGCATAGAATAATTCTGTAACATTTCTTCCACAAATATTCCTCTATTATTTTTTACTTTGTTTGAATAAACTAATTGATGCTTCAGATAGAAACTGCACCCAAATATTCTGTGCATTTTCAATTCAAATATTAATCCTGGTTTTCAGACAAGCATTACTATCAACAAGCCTCCCCTGTTGGTGCCTGTTTGAGCAGTTAGGGATATGGCACACTATCACAGCACCACAATATCACATGGCATCAAATGACACAAGATAGTTTGGTTAGACCATATTAGGCATCATCTGGGCAGGTGCAATTGAGCTTCAACAGCACGACATGACAGCCAAGATAGGTGGGAATGGCTATTTCCGATCTTCTTTGTTCTGGCACATTGCCAAAATAAATGCCGAGCATGAATTAGCCAATCTATGCAACGTGAAGCCGGGAAACACTCGTTGTTGATCTTTTCTACGAATGGTCTTTGGGACAAAGCTGCTGTGTTTAATTTTGTTGACTAACCACGGTAATGCTCAAGTTTTTATACAATAGTCGTTTTCAATGTGCTTGATTTTCTCATTACACCTCTCTTAAGCATGGGCGGATTCCCATTATCTTATTATAACCATAAAAAGTAGTTCCTTCTCGGTATTGTCATGGGTTTGCTGCAATATATGAATTTAATGTATCAATGATTGCCAAAGTTTGTCGATGTCAGGTGATATCATCGACGAGTTTTAAGCTACGCTACGAGAGCTCACTCTGACATGCTGTGTGATGATTCTGCAAAGCAATGCAATACACGCCCGTCATCAGGTGATTATTTTAAGACGGAAATTATGGACATTTTGCAGGAACAACAGCATAAGCTGTAATTACTCCTCGATGTATTCAGCGTTAGCATCCCTCCCCTGTTATATATACACTAGAAATTCAATGTCAGGTCGGCTTCGAAGACAAAAACTTTAAGAGCTGTTTGGAAAAGGAACAAATATATCAAATAACATACTGTTGATGACAAAATGCCATAATTGTTTAAGAATCGCTGTAATAAACAATTTGTTATACCTTTAAACCTAGCAGCATTCTGATTTATTGATGTGGAATAACATCCAGCAACGACCTGAACACAGGACAGCGCTAACTTAAGTATTACTCAACAGACGGCAAAGATGGACAATAGCATTTTAACATGATTTCTTGATGTAAGCTTGATTCTTTAGATATAAAATTGATTAATGAATCTGCCAAGACTGCAAAATATCATTAAGGCATTGACTGTAAACCACCTTAACACTTCCACAGCACGCCATTCTTTCCCTGATCAGTATGCATTATACGTTAACAGTTTCGCCCGCATCTGTCATTAATTTTATATCCCTTAAGATTGAGTAATGCTACATAAGGTTGTAAACGGTTTTGCTACAGCTTGAAATAATACCACTGATAGAAGACAGCATCACAAAATCTATAAAACATGCATGCAGTGAATGTAATTGAAATTGTTGCAACTCTTTGCAATAAAACTCGTCATCCAAAATAGCCTACTTTGTACTTCACATATATCAGACCGTCGTGTCCTGATGTTTTACAGTAAACAGGAAACCCTTTTCGGCGTTCAGACCAAGAGCCGTTACACTGCTTTATATTCTGCCATGAATAGTCTACTAGGAAAAACCTAGTAGATATTTGACCGTTGTTGTATATGATTTAGAATGCTACAGCCATTTCGTTGTTGTTTCCTTAATAAGTATTCCCAATGCAAAGGTTTGATGCAATCGTTCGTTTACGACCATATGCATTCGTCTGACTGGCTTTACCTAACAAGACAAATGGCCACGGAGAGGTTGTAAACAAACAGGATTTCACAGAACAGGTTAGAAGATTTCCGGTCACCGTGCCTCTGGTTGCATTTGATGACAGCTGTGCATTGACAGCAACGGATGACATAACAAAAGGATACAAATCACGTGTTAGCACGAGTTGTGTGACGCGGTAACGAGCTCCATCTAATACACATGTATCATAAGGACAATAAACCATGGCTTCACGTTATGAACTTGCAGCTGTTACTGTGTGTTACATGGCCAGTCGTTTTGTCACCTTTAAATTGCCGGTTTCGATTCGTCTTCTTTTCACATCGTCCTCGAAGAGCTACAGACATTTTGCACGTCAAATGAACAATGTTTGCAGAATCAATACAGGCTTCTGGTTTAACCCTAAACCCAACATGATCGCAGAATCTATCATCAATTACTACCAGTGACAAACATCTGCAACATTTCAAAACATAATACGCCGGAAGTATAAGTAGCTACTGCACTGGTGGTAGAGGTCATGACATTCTCCTGTTCAGTATTGTATTTGGCCACCCACCTCACGTACGCCGACGTTGGTGATAGACATTTGACCACCAGTTATTACTTGAAGCTTCATCAGATGCGTGAAATATGATACTGGGGTGTATGGTGTACCGACGAAAAAAACTTTACTTAGAAAACATTCATAGCTTATTTTGTTTATCACATCAGCATTGCTTTGCATAAAATTAATTCGCGTGCCTCTGGACGCAAACAGGCACCGTACACAATATAAATCACTTTTACTTTCAAAAGCGAGATGCATAAGATATACCTCTGATAAAGCATGTCATGCCACTGGATTATTAACCAAAATCACGGAGGTGCAATGACCGCATATACACTTGTTACGCAATAATAAGATAATAATTGTACACTTCCTGTAATGCGAATTATTGTGCTCCTCCTTAGTCGAAAGCAAAGATAAATCATAAGCAACATAAATATATATATTTAAATTACATACTGATTGTAAGATGTACATTCATGTGCCGTAAGCAGAAGCACGTGACACTTGGTGGTGTATGAGTCCTCGTATCAATTTCAATACAAAGATTTGAAAGTGGCAAAGTGACCTGGAAAACATCCATGATTTATATACGATATTACAACACACAAACATCACTCAGTACAGAG
The DNA here is from genome assembly GCA_034190875.2 of Urechis unicinctus. Taxonomy (NCBI): domain Eukaryota; kingdom Metazoa; phylum Annelida; class Polychaeta; order Xenopneusta; family Urechidae; genus Urechis; species Urechis unicinctus. Next base: position 57,488,587 of record CM067358.1, on the reverse strand, counting down.
TACATTTGTATCATCTGACACTTGCCCGAAGCTTTTTTTACACAACGCAATTTGCACAAGACTATTTCAAATATTTGCATAATGTGCTAACATATATGCACGTATTGTATATTTAAACGATTGAATGCTTGAATTTATATAATTGATCAGCAGGGAGAATTTTAATGTCCTTGAATAATGGTTCCAAAGGTGAACCCGTGGATTACCTGTTAACATTTGGCAATGTAACTGTACCTTCTGTTTTGATTCAGTGTATATATTAGATGCTTAATATACAACAAAAACAAAGGAGGACCGAGAATAGCCCCATGCGGCACACAACGCATCATTGTACCAAGATTAGAATTTACGTAACCATACTTAATAAATTGTTCCCTGTTTGAGAAATAGCTTTCTAGCCAACTCCAAGCGCATTCATGTATACCATAATATTAGAGCTTGCGTAGAAGTATGCTGTGATTGACTGCTTCGCTTAAGGCTTCTAAATTATTTACAACTATAATCTCTGCCCACAAAATAACAACACCCTGTACAATTATCAATGGCTCGTCATCAATTGTTTGTAGTGAAATGAAAGTTTTAACTACCTCATCAAATAATTGACAAAATCTATTATGCAATGGCTGAAGTAATTTATATCTTTATGATCAACACTAATTGGGAGTAGGATGAAACTATCATAGTACAACGACGAAGCATCATACATAGCACAGCAACATATTCACAATGCAAACATTCTTACGGCTGAATGGAAAAAATCATCTACCAACATTCGTTTCACTGCAAAAGTTGAAGTATGGGATCATTCTGTTGCCTAATTGGATATAAATGCAGCATAAGAGAGACTCTAGTGGGTTTTATATGGGCAATAAAGGGAGGTTCGTCACCAATCAATTGATATAATGGACCCCGTCCTTGCGTTACATTTGATCAAGGCGATTAATGGTGGTGATAAGCAGGGGTTTGCACTGGATACCCTTAAATATCATAAATAATGTGTTTTTCAGATTCGTGCTCGTTTGCTCTCTGACCGTTTTGTGGGCTTCTTAGACTTCGCTGATGTGCCTAGCAAAGCCACTGAATAAATCAGAAGTAAACAGCAGCATCCACTTCTGGCTAACAAGGCGTTATAAATCACTGGTCGTTTTCTCGGCGGGGACAAAAAGTCAGCCACCTTCAAGATTAATTATTGTTCCTGGTCACCTACTAATGAATGGCTTATAATAATCACTCCGGTACAAATAAAGCTGAAAGATGAATGGGCTGTTAGAAGATGGATTAAAGAAAGTTACGCGAAATATCTTGCGTGAGAGATACAATCGACTTTTGCATAAGCGTGAAATTGCAATATTAATGACCTCACAGTCACTGTGCCTTGCGTAGCAGTCAGCATGCGCTTATGATGCATTAAGTAAATTTTACATCATGTTTCATGACATCGTACGTTCATATGTATTTTAGAAAGATAAATTGCCACTGAGTAGATCCGGGGGATGCAGGTTGCAGTGAGTTTTATAACATAGATCATGGAGTGTTATGCGCATGATGCAGATGATGTGGCAAAGATGCTAGGAATAAAGTGGTCAGCGGCTCGCTGCACTCAAAGAGAGCCACCGACCTGAGCAATCAACCGTAGCATTTTCATAATCTATCGCTCGATTGTTTCGGCTGAGTACGGCAGTTGCAAACGCAATTAAAATAATGAACTGAAAAATTCAATTTGTGACCATGCTGCCGACCCATCACTCATGTCGGGGTGGTTACATCAATTAGATCCCTATAATGACTAAAACACTACCATTTAAGTTACCTTTGCATTTAAATTCTTAAAGTATTTAAGTTCATATATGAGAAAAGTTCAAGCAGCAAATTAAATGTAATTCAGCGAGAAAGTGTATGCGAGGCGGTATCATTTGTACGGACACCTTCTCTCACGAACACCCCGACGCTTACTCTTGTCTTAACTTAACTTATTGTAAAACTGCGTAGGTTGCTATTCGTGCTCACATTATTCTTTACAAGAGGCAAGTGAAAACGAATGGATGGGCATACTAAGGCAATATATTTTTTTTAATGAAATAGTATCTACCCTAACTTGCATATAATGCCAGCTGCTCGTTATGTTATGTCCACAACTTGATAACAGCAAACATTTAACCTTTAGTCGGCAGAAAGAAAAATGCAATATTCTGATTGCCGTTGTTTTCGAGAGTCGTTTATTTGCATACAAACCAAGGTTAGAACAACTGCTCCAGGAGGATATGGGCATTGAATAGAAAGGTCGGACCAAAGCGTAATGAATTAGCCCGAGGAAAATAACCACGAGATTTAATTCTTTAATTTGATTCTTGTGATGAATTAGTCACTACCCTTGCAATGGCACGAGTAGTTAGGGTAGAGATTGCCCAATAGGAATAGAAGGAGCTGATTCCTCTCAGCAAACAACGATCGTCAGCGAACCACTTTGCAATACGTTGAAAGGCGTCGTCTATCACCGTGTGTTTGATTGTTGATATTTATCAGACCGTTGGTCATATCGCATATCATTTAATTCCTCGTCATTTATGCATTAATAGTCAGTAATTATCGACAAGGCGCTCATGTCCGCATAATGTGCCATTGAGGGTCCCTCTTTTGGCTCGACATAATACACAGATGATCTGATTAATCATATCCAACGACATATATAATCAAACAACATCACGGGTTGCATTGGCCTCCATAGTTGTAATGAGCATCGATGGCACGAGATCAGCTCCCGGATGTTAACCGTGTTTGATCAGCAGGGAGCACATCTTGGTAAAACTGGTTAAACTGTGGACGCTTAGGTTGCGTCGTCAACGGCATAGACAAGGGACCGTATTCATAAAGAATAGTAAGCCTCATAGTTAACTCAACTCTGAGTCAGCTAGGAAGTTGATTTAAGTTTCGCAAGCTCAAACTTGCAAATGGCGGTCTAACGGTTATATTTCCAGGAAAATGATTTCACAGGTATGAATACGAACATGTATGTTCTTAAAATGAACCAAAACATAATCAGCCGTTCGGTATTTATGAAACGCCGATCTTTATCGGGATACAGCCATGAGTTCGCGGACAATTTGGTTTTAGGATACGTTCTGAGCTTGCAAAGATCGCACGTTGAGACGTCTCAAGTAAAGCTTCTTTATGAATACGGCACCAGTGCACCAGCTTTCAAAACATTCGCAATGTGCCAAAGTAGCCGATCGCAACAATGTCTATTTGATGACTGTTACATCAGCCAACTGTATCATTAATAGCTAGTTTTGCAGAAGCGCGACCAAGAAAGTCCCTGCTAAAGTTATAAATGCACATAGAGTAAAGACAATGATTTGACAGTTGTAGCAGTGTCTCATCTGCCTCGCTGGTCAGATTGGGGACAAAAAGGAAGTCTGATTTATCTCTAGATTATACATGAATAAAACTATATATTCCATAGATAGTTTGAGGAAGGCTTCATGAAGTACATTATCCTGTTTATGTAATGTACTAGTTGACCAAATTGCATGACAGATTACACGGACATAAGTCAATCATGTCAGCATAAATAGAACAAAACTGTCGAACATTTTCACAAGGTCAATAAATTCGTAATAGTTTTTCATTTGACACATGACGCGTACAGCACATTTTGAAAACAATCCATGCATATTAGTTTCGTGCCTTCGTTTAATCACCATAACAGTAACGCCTTCAATGTGATGACTATAATTAAGTTATGCACAATGCACAGTTCAGTACTATCAGCAAGAATATATTATTGTCTGTATATGTATAAGATAGACTGTAACTCCAAATCAAGAACGTATAATGGCCGTAAATACCAATGAAACTCAATAATAAGCAAGCAATGGAAGAAATCACATTTGTCTGGTTTTCTAATTAATCTTGTGCTGCTCTTGACATATGCATCAATAGTAATTTGCGGTGACTTGCTTTATCCCAAAATGAATTACAAATAGAACTCTATCGCGGGTCACATTTGTGAATAACAAATGAAATATATGCTGTAATTACTACATCGCACCTCGTACAATAAATATTCCGAAATGTTCTAAGTAAATTAAATGTCCATTGTGCAACGGTTCACTCCAGGCATGTTCAAGCTGTCATATATCAGACGAAGAATCATCCTATACTTTGTGATAAAATGTCCCGGATGCTCCAGTGACTCAGATATACACTGATTCAATCCTCCTCTGCAAATGTACAAGCGTGATGTTGCTCGATGTACATTTACTTCCCCTATTCTGCTTATTCACCGCAGACATAGTTAGCTCCACAGTCTTTATTGGTTGTTGGATAGATGATAAAAAAGGGGGATTGGGTCGCAAAATTGCCTTTCCCGTTGCATACGCATTGTTCTAGTCCTTACCATACATTAAATTATAGGGATGCATGCTGGTACAAATGCGCATCTGTGATGAATATCGATTAAAAATAGGTTTCAACTTACGAGCTCGTAGTGTTGTCGCGACTGTACACAATCACCACAAGCTAGAACAGCGGAAGTCCGGAATTGATGTCGTGGATATCACTAAAGCAAGAAGCTGTTGTTACTTCTTGGGCCCACTTACTTCTTACTTTGGTTCAATTTAACTCTGAGAGCTGAATTTAAATTCGGCAGATAGCTGAGCGAATAGAAATGACTGGATACGCTACAGGGCTTAATTGGCGATGAAGCTCAAATGTTTATTGGTCAAGGGAAACAACGTGTTTGAATCAAGAACAACGAAAGGTTCCCCGAGAAATAGATATTCATTCTCAGTTTTCAATATATGTCACTTATGTCAAATATGCAAGACAATTTCTCAATACAGAAGTCATTCAACGACATTTATTCATATAACCAGGTGTATTTACCGGTTGAGTCATATATGACGCTGTGGTCAAGTCGATTTATGCAAATGACAATCTTAAATCAACAGTGGAGCTTCACGAACAACATTCTCTCCATAAGGCAGGGATAAATTGTGGATAAAATTCTTCTGCTTCAGTCGAACGTACATTGGATATCAAAAGTAAGTGGAGCAAATCCCGCTCCAATTGCCTGCCACAACGTCCAAATTTTTATGCCAACTATGACTTAAATGTGTAATATGGTTGAAGGTTGTCGAATACTGACATATCTATGATCATATCTCTGCAGGTAATTTGCACCGCCCTCACTAACACCTCAAATTAACTCTACCTTCCACAGTTACAAAAACCCCAAACTATCGCGTTATGCTCAGTCTGTCTAATGACCTGCCGTCGAGGACATGCTAACCCAGGGTGTTTCTTTACTTCAACTTTCTCGGCAGTGACTGTTAATTTATTTTTTTATACAAAACAATCTTCTTTGCGATGTTACTAAACCTTGATTTGCTTTTAGCTATATTGCATTCATCAACTCATATTACCAATGTGAACTTCTCGGAATTGCTCGAAAATAAATTGCTATTTAATGCCTTATTATCAAGCTAGCCGCGGTCAAATGACTACCGGTAAACATCCATTAAGGTGGCAAGTTTGATCAGTTGCCATATTCGTAGCAGTAAATATACTATAACAATTGCATGCGCTACAGTGCATGGTCATCGGTCACAATTAAAATCTACGACCACACCTTATGGAAATGCAACAAGGAGGACCATTGTAGTGCCTAGACATGAGCTCTGTCAGAATCCCCCTAATTGGGCCTAATATGTCTTAACTGTCATGCATTGCTGTGACAATATGTCTATGGCAGTGTGGATCATATTCCCAAGTAAAAAGCCAATGCATTCGACATTTCTGTATGCAGCTGACTAGGGTCAGACACAATATCAACTCACGCATAGTCACTTAAGATTCAATGCTACGCACCACAATGTATACACATACGCATTAAATGCCCAATAACCTAACAGGGAAAGCATAATTAACGTCCGCTATTCCATCCAACCACGCGAGCACCATCAACCCACCTTAATCGTCCAATGCTCAGTATGTCAAATTCTGGCTGGAAGCACAGTTTGGCCAATTTCCCTCCGCGGAGCTGATGACTCTCTATTTAAAACCAATTGTTCCCATGGGTAGCTGAGATACACTGGAAATGTGCTCGCGGGTAGCTGCAATACGCTGTGAATGTATTTTTCATGTATTCAACTATATATGATAAACGAGCTACAAAAACGAAATTGATATACGGTTTTATTAAATAGATTGGGACACATGGAGATATGAGAAAATGTAGGCAAAACATTTGTCATGAACATTTCTCTTTTCAAACTATCTCCCTAATTTGCAGGAAGCCATAATTGTCGACAGAAGTCACTGACGCAAACACTTGGTTTACGGCATATACTTTGCCTAATTCATTATGCAATAACAGATTCATTTAATCCTGTAAATGGAGCGCCGACATTTTTACGGTAGGTCATTTGTATAACCTTGGGATGTGATGTGCCAACAAAATAATCATAGACTGTGATGCATGGGCCTAATTCGAGTCATCTCAGATCGATTCATGACAGCCTGGTTAATAAATAGCAAATTAGTATTGTTTTCACCCACGAGACTGAAGTCATTAAACATCATAAGGTAAATTATTCGTCACATAAGTCAATGTCTCATTCGGACAAAGAAAGAGACTGGAAATCCGATCCTAGAAGATTTTTAAGAGCTACTTACGTTTAATGCAAGAGCATGTGCTTTCCAAAGTTTCTAATTGGGAGAAAGGTAATTTATGCTCTATTCTGCAGGACGGAACGAAACAAGTAATAACACAATCGATCGTCTGATTAAACAAGACAAGCAACGATGCAGTGATATGGACAGCTGAATTTATGCCTCTAGTCTCTTAGATTATAGAAAACATTATACGGGTATTAAATCTGACCTGATATGCTGCATCAATGGAAGAGGTCTGAATGATTCAAAATTCAAACGTACAATATATAAGTCTAGATTCGCGTCTTTGTTGCCATGGGAGGGTTAATCTGGTCTGCTACACATGCTTGAGCCATTGAGGTGGCATAATAAACATCCTGGCAAATTACATCGTTAAAATTCGTATTCTCGCCCATGGATGGAGCATCTGTATTTATTGCACCAACTGATGATGCAAACAAGCGGGTTCGGCATACTGAGTGAAGTCAATAATGGGAGCTAACGCTGAAACAGTCTCATCCTAACTTACAGGTGATAGTGTTGACGCCATATGCTATGTGGGCGGCTTAATCCCTGCGAATATAGTCATTTATGAAGTTAATAAGCACATATATGGTACATATTAATGATTGCAATTTGTTTGAAAAGTTGAAGAAAAGTGTGAACTGACTAGTTAGGTCCATTAGCAAATCGATTGTTACAGAAATGACAAATATATCAGTTTCTGCGAGTAAGCATGAATTATGCAAATTATTCCTAGTTCGAAAAGCTCTGCCCGTATCAACGTTACATAACCTGAGGTGGTCGTCCACAACAGGCTAATATGCATTAAGCAGAATATGTTCAATTATATGCCACATACAAACATTGAAACCACATAGGAGCATATCAATATGTCAATATTTCTGTAGGTTTTAGATATAAATTATTAGTTCAATTCATTATATTCTGTACTTGTGTTTTGTTGTACCTTTGCTTATTCGTATTTGACCAGGGGTATTGGTCTGGGCCACACCTTCTTGATACATCTGCCGGACCGAGGCCCTTTCAGAAGGTGCAATTTCTACATTTGGAATAGAGAAATCAATGCTGAAAGTTGCAAGATCTGGGTCATCCAAACCGATGTAGTGACTGTCTGGCTGTTCAATATGTTGATGTTAAAGAGACTCGTCTTCTTTTGTAGCTATTATAAAACAGCGATGTACTGTTTGTACATTAGTTTTGCACAATGACTTTAAAATGCCCATTTTTGTTCTGCGATGCATACAAGACGGACCTTTCAAGCAGCGTGCGCGTCCGCAAATATTATTTATTTAAAAGGATTACTAAGAAGCACTTATCATTTTTCATATAAATGCCATATAACAAATAAAGTTAAGTTATTGATTCCTTTGCGGGAATGGAGGTGTATATTTCAGATGTTTAAATACCACGCCAACTGTCCTAAAGTAAGTAATTACATACCCAATTCATCTTTATTTGTTGGTTGCTGTTAGCTTATATTGAACGTTTTATTCTGATTAATAATCATATCATTTTCTAAAGCAAAATAACAATTATACACTAAGCAAAACCAAAGTCATGTTTAACAGTTTAAACCAACATAAATCTTTCTCTGCAACGCAAACAAACAGCGTGGTCCCTTATGCAGCCTACGCAATAGCATAGAATTCTCAAGGTACACTGACAAATATATACATTTCTATCGCACAGATGCTACTTGGTAGTCTACCTTTCCCCTTTATCTAGTTGTCAAATGTCTGTCTGCGAATGCATATTGATGAGCGTCGTACAAAATGTCCTATTGAGTGTGAGTACTGCAAGTGGTGCATTATTCAATGGGCCACCTAGCCATTTATATATTTGGACTAAAAATAATGTTTTATACAGAAATTTAAATATCGGCCTTTCGATACACATTCTATTTCTAAGGAGTTTCTGTCAGTGTCTTGAGGCATTGTATGCAGTAGAGTCAACGTTTGTGTGCCCCGCATGCAATGCATGATTACATTAGGTAACACTGACTTCCCCTCGACCAAACAATGGCGATGTAACCGGCAGCAATCTCACTTAGATAGACAGTAAGTTTGACGGAAGACTCTTGGCATGGTAACGTAACAACTTCAGTATCCTATATATCAAACTGCTCGTTTTGGATACAATGTTTCGCGGAATATCGCATAACGAAGTAGAGCGGCCTTTATCCCGAAGACAATAAAGAAAGCCAAATTGAATAAGACGGTTTCTTTTTAGTCAGGTCATTATCCATCAACCTCTTTGCTGAGCAATGCAAATATACAGTGTATAATGTTCATTTTTCTGACTATATCATTACAGATAAGCTTACTGTTGATAGGCGTGACTGTAGTATTGCATAGTATCTGATACTTTCTCTGTTAGAGAGAAGTACACTTGCAAACATATTACCAGCTGCCAACACATTACATTCCAAGGGATATAGCTTGCGAGTGCACGTCCGGGATAATCTAACCTGATGTCATATCTAGGCATTGTTCTCGTTGAAATATTCCCCGTGCATTTGTCACTAACAGCAGCCTGCGACGTTAATCACTCTCTGGAACATTGCCAGTAGCACACGTTAATGGCGTCAAATGAGTAGATTTGAGTGCTTGGTGAGTCACCACCTAAAGTATTGATAATGCACTATCACCAAGAAGGTTATGCTACTTTATGCTGTGTATACGTCATAATCAAAGAATATGAATGACGCATCTCATTCAGCAGGCTAAGTGCATCCCTTAAATAATTCCTATCATTCAAGACTATCAAGACTATCTCGATTATGATCTGAGTGCCATGTCTTTACATGTCGCTTGCAATGAGTAAAACTCCTCATCGCTTCTTATTATTGGGCATTTGTAGAGCTTTTCCTTGTTGAACGCGTATTTTGTTAAAACTCATCAGTTGTTGAGTGAACCATTGAGGATAGCCAATCCACTTTTCGTTTAAGGTTAAAGTATGATTTCCCAAAATATTCGACCTACAGTTGGTAATTGTCTTTGCGGAGTTTCAGAATAATTTCATAATAAGTCAACCAGTGATGAACTTTGTTAGTTGTAAATGTCATCTCGGGTAATTGACATATATAATAGATGAATAGACATTTGTCGGTGGAGAGGATGACTATATGCACTTACTTGTTTATAAAATTTTATAAGCGTAATCATTTTGCAAGTCCATCTCAAATACGACTGTTTGTGTAATTGCCATCAAGTATCGTGATTGCTTCATGCTTTATTATATTGTACAACAACCTGAACATAAGTGATACTCAACAGACGGTAGAGATGTCCTACAATCTTTTAACATGATTCATGGCGATAACCATGTTAGTATGCTATTGGTCAATACATCTTCCCGGAGTTTTCTGTCTATAAATGATTATGGCACACAAAAGACGAGTACTTCATACACCCTTAACACTGCCACCCCACTGCCTCCAGTCATTGCTCAGTATCAATCACTGTTTCGACCGAAGGTGTCTTTGTAATAATGGCCAACTGACACATGAGCAATGCACTATAAAGTTAAAAATTGTTTTGCTATTTTTGTTGTTGTTCTAGATTGTCGTCGTGGTTTTGTGATGCTTTTGCTTGGTTGTTCGTTCATATTTTGCGCATCAAAACATCACACCACATCCAAACAAGTCTCTAATCAGTAATCCAATCATTTCCTGGAGGCATCCATTTAGACAGCAACTTCTGTCAGCCAGTGGCTTTGTAGATAAGGTCTAGCGACTACAAAGTGCGTTTGATGTATCTTGCTTCACAATTAGACCTATAATTGCATAATAGGATTATGGTCGTTTGTCGCCATTTAAAGGGATCTTATTTGGCGTTGTATTAACTACAATGTGCGAAAAATGCCATCACTCGCCATCTCTCGTCATCTCTCGCCATCACTCGCCATCTCTCGTCATCTCTCGCCATCACTCTCCATCACTTGCCATAATGACCCACATATTTCTATTCGGATTGCATTCATCTCGGCAGCCATTCTATTGTGAAGTTTATGACCCGAGGCCAAACTGTAAATTACAAGTAATTCCGCAGATAAGTGAACGTCCGGTAAAATCAATTTGGACGATCCCGTCTGTTGGTCATTGATCTCATTCAAACTGCCCCCACCTTACCACCACCGCCTCTAATTCCCCATTAGCTGTAACATTACCCATTCACTAGCGTACCAGCGTACAGCACCCGGACGCTTGTCATAAGGACCCACAGAGGTGCCATCTCAGTTACAATCACAATGACGTTGTGAGACATAACGCGCACACGGACTGGTTCTCGGCTCATTGGCTAGGTCCTGTTCTATGAAATTGGCTCATTGGCTGGGTCCCGTTCTTTGAAAATGGCTCATTGGCTGGGCACCGTTCTTTAAAAGTGGCTCATTGGCTAGGTCCTGTTTTATGACAGTGGCTTTCTGAATGCGGCTCATCGGCAAGGCCCTGCTCTCTGAAAGTATGGCTAAAGTCACGTGGCCTTATTAGCAGCCAGTTAGGGAATGTCTCCATGCTTTCAGGTCACATGTTCCCGCGACAGATAGTAGAGATCCGTACGTAAAGATGGCCGGCAATGTGAGTCCTGGTTAACCTGGTTCTCATGGAAATAAGGTATATAAAGAGACCAGGCGGGTTGAAGGACGTTCACTAACCAGCAACACTTGTGTGTAATAGCGAGGGTACATGCGTATACAAAAATCCTCGCAGCCGAGAATTGGATTCATCGCTGCTTGCCAGCACGGTGTTGCCTGCAAGCACGAAACTGCTTGTGGGGGGGGGGGGGGGATTTATTTCAGTAAGGCACAGACGCCCATATACTTGACCTTCAAGCGGAAATGGTCGTCTGCTTCTGAAGTTAATGACCCAAATGGAAATTGCATCTTATTAAGCAGACGAGAGCGCATGGGGGAATCTCCCGTCACAGCGCCATCTGTCTGCTTTTAATCATGTGCTATCGCCATTTCGGGCTGTGTTCTTCGTCTCCGACTGTCGCCTTCTAATTGACTAGGATCTTGGATCTTCTGACGAATGCGACGTTAAGTTAGAACCTTAGAACCGACCACAATTCACAGTAATTGAGCTTTTGTGCCCCATTAAGGAGTCGAACACCCTCGAACAGACAGAATATTGGTCAATGTGTGATCAGTGATGACAAGTAGTTTCTTTCATGCTAGGTTTATATTTATATTAGGGTTCACAAAACAATTAACTTTTTCATGCTCTTTTCCATCAAAAATGCTGCCCGTTACTGACCATTACTCTCATAATAGTTTTGCAGTAGGTGATATCTAATCATGTATTGTAAATGATTTAAATGGAAACACACACTGGTTAGCAAAGTAGCCGAGTCCTGGTAATTAAGCGGACCAACAAGCGAATTTGTGTATGTTGTTTGATGACGTCAAACAAGGATGCAAATCAACAACTCATTACAAGTAGGTTTCATTCATATTCGAGTGTCAAATGGTTACTATCCTGATCATGTTAGAGGTCCATTGAGTCACCCACTGTTGTGTTCATAAGTGTTGGGAACTGAAACATTGTTCGATCAAGCGGGTTCTAGCTTGATATCGTTGCCATCAACCCTGATTAGTTTTCTTTCAAAATACGACATTTATGATACAAATAGTGATGAAATACAGATGATGAGAGTTTTCATGACTTTGCCGGTGATATACTATGTGTGTATTGCGGCTAAGCTGCCATCTGCTTACTGTATAATGCTGTAGATAGTAGGTGTAGATAAACTGCAATATTCTCAATGTACCCTGCTGTAGATAGGAGGTATAGATAAACTGCCATCTTCTCATTGTACCCTGATGTAGATAGTAGGTGTAGATAAACTGCAATCTTCTCACTCTACCCTGCTATAGCTAGGAGGTGTAGATAAGCTGCCTTCTTCTCACTGTACCCTGCTATTGATATGAGGTGCTGATAATCCGGCGCACAATAAAATCTGTCAAGGCGGTGTCCATGGTAGAGATCGAAGAGGCTTAGGAATTGGTGCGTCTTTGATTAAAAGAAACCATTTGGCCACACACGTGCGAACGTTTAACTTCCCATTGCAATTGTCCCTAGCGCTGTAGCCAGACCCATTACACCAAATTTGAAATTCCATTTAATAACTTCCACGCCCTGATAATATAATAGTCATAGTCATCTATAAGCTGACAAACACAGTGGAATTGATCAAATATGCTTTTTACTGGTAATCAGCATCCACTCTAGCAGTATGATAAAGGTTTGAAGGAGTTGACGTGAGACCTCAATAATGGACCTCTGGATGGTACGGCTGCATCAGTAGCAATAATACCTGATGCAACAAAACAATAAAAGGTTTATGCAGCCTCCAGCCACACACTTGAGGCACATTAAAGTTTGACGCTTGTGGGAAAAACCTTAACTGTAATGTCATGCTGCTAAGTAATGTTACGGCATTACCTGTGATATATCATTCGTCTAAGATTAACAGATATACAGATCGAATTAGTATTTGTGAAGTGATTTTATTTGCTATGATGTCATAGTAAAATAACGATGTATTATCGCATGCACGGACTGTACGTTGGGTCATTCCGAGTATCACTTATTCAGTTGATCCATGTATCCAATAAAGCCGAATCTTGACACTACCTGCCGATTATAAAATGCAGCATTTCACATTTTGATATTTACCTCTTAGACAATTGATTATCAGAATCTCTTCGACTGACCTTGTTTCATTTGTATTGTCTTCAAAGTTCCGTCTGCGAATGCATTACAATGAAAACCATCATTTCACAATCAACAAGACAGTGGTGAATTCATGATGAAGATGAGAGAGGATGGATGCAACCTCTAGACACTCGGATATTGTGGTCTGGCCTTGTCCGGTGTCCGTCACGAGGATATAGTACGCAACCAAGTTGTATACCACCTTGCTCCTGCGCTGCTCCCATCAATGTTTGCTATTTATTATTAACGTAAATAGCTTTGTTTAAGTTATTTCATGTCATTCAGTAATTGCGTCCGGCTGCTTTATGTTGAGAGCAGTGTCGTAAACATCAGAGACGCTTGACACACTGTCACAGCCAGGCCACGTTGGGAATTGATCTCCTGTCATCACTTGACATGCAGATTCTAGCTTTTTGTTGCAAGGTACTGATTTGTAGCCCCATATTGAATCACGGACATAAACCCAATTAATTCTGGATAACTCACCTACTGTGAATGATATATCACCACACGGCACATTCTTGTTTGGTATGGTAAACATGAATGCTTGGCGACACGTTTTAACTAGCATGATATGCACCAGCATTTGCAGTGACAAGTTATCATTTGATTTAAGCTTCGTATTTTTTGGATCGTATCCGCTTCGGTATTGTACTAATTAAGTGGTCTCCAAGGACACCTGTTCTATGGCAACAGATTGACTGGGAGCTGTATCTATGGAGATGCAACGATCGTAGCAGGTCACGATGGGTCGGATGTACGCTTCATTTAGGAAGCCACAAAGGACCCTGCTACGACCCATGTTATCAAAGGGACTTCGCATAATGGATGTGTTGCCTGTCAGATGGTGTTTTTATGTCTAACAAACCTCTCACGCATGACTCTGATGATCCTGGTAGGCCAATGTATGATCGATAACCCGAGGCATTAACAATACAGGAAGCAGTTACGCCGCTCAAATTGTCACACTTGTTACCGAGGCCATATTTGTCAGTTATTGAAGCAGAAAGTATCTCCTAGTTGTCATATAAATAACTGGCTCTAGAAACAGGTAATGACAGTGTCACATATCTAACTGCCTCTAGAATTAAGTAATGACATTGTCACATAAATAACAGCCTTTATATACAGGTAATGACAGTGTCACACAAATAGCTGCCTCTATGTACAGGTAATGACAGTGTCACATAAATATCTGCGAAACATGCATCATTTGGAGCCATAGGCCTTGGTGAAGCAAAATCCATCTTGTAAACTCTTGTTATTCCGAAATATGCATTTTATTGTCCTTTCCCTTGTGGTTCCGAATTTGTTAATGAGCAATGATATAACGACGTTTATTTGCATATCGTTATGAGGAAAATTTTAACATTTCTATGCGCTTTGTATGCGGGCTTCTCAATCAAATCTGTGAGTCTTTAGTAGGTTCCCAGTGGAGGTGGCAGATGGCGCGTACATCTGCAACATGTGTTGACCTTGATATAACGAAATGGCTGTCCTTGAAGTGTTACAAGGGTCGATCATCAGTAGTCGATCACAGGAGACCGACCCTGGTCCAAAAGATAGCGACAGTGATTCAAACATCACCAATATATTCCCCCATAGGTACGACCTTAACGACAATATTTCGAACATCACCAACAGACCCCCATAATAGACACTGCTCCATTTCTCCAGTTTTTAATGGTTTGTTAATGCACGCAAATAAACCCGTATTGAAATATCAGCGCTACATTAACAGCATTTGTCGAATGTTTTTTTGCATTGTCACTAATGCAGGGATTATGCCATACACCAGACGTGAGGTACTGCATGGTGATCGTTTGGGAAACCTGGACTAATTAATGCGGTGATCAAAGCAATGGTTTATGCTCTAGTAATACAAACACTATCAGTGATATGGTGTTTTGCCTTTCACCATGGTCTGACACCAAAGTCCAGAGAATCAATACGTCGATATTTCCTTCGATTAATCACCATAAATGTTTTTTATTTGTATGAACCTGCATCAAAGTACCGCCACTAAAGCAGAAGCTGTGAAGGGAAAGAAGCGAATCGCATAAGTCGTCGATGGGATTGCAAAGAGAATTATTCCACAAAGCATAATGTGCACATGTTTATTATTCTACCCCGAATAATTAACTTTTACTACATTCGTGGCCTAATTGGAAAAGCTTTATGGATCTACAAACTGGCATGGTAAAGTTGTTTCTTTTGGATTTACTGCTCAATGATACGTGCAGAAGTAGACAGAAGCTTGCTTGGTCTGAGGCCCAGTCGGCTCGAAAGACAAATTGAGATGATTTACCGTATTTAATCGTTTCATGTTAATCAAATACAGTTGTAACGTATGGCATAATCATTGTACTATTTCACGGCATTTCACAAAGCGGGGTACAACAAACTCATTTGTGTAGGCATTGGGTGCTCTCTTTGGTGAGAGAGGAAGACCGATTTCCTTATTCGCTACTTAGTTTTGTCCAAGTAATACATTCTGTGAACTGCTGATTCAAAATATAACGATGTCTTCCGGTTTTGTTAGCTGCTGTTTGACACAGTATGGACAGATTACCAAACATGGCTTTAAAGCGAAGATTCAACCAGTATCAATTCCCTCGATGAACTGCACATTTTCAATTACTCTTCATTGTGCTGGGTATCGACTCGTCGGTGAGGTTTGTGCATGTCAGGAGGCTTAACAAGTGCAATGTGATTCGGCTGGCTAGTATTCATGGCTATTTATTCTAATGACCCAAACAAGCATTTATCTAGCTGTAATAATCTCAACGTGTGACACACTGCAGGGCAGTACCTACGACTGCCAACTGAGCTTATTTAATGAAAATAACAATGCTAAAGCATGGAATACGTCATGCGTGCATCAGTATCTCAGCAACTCGTCCAAACCTTTGATGTATGAAAGGCCTCTCATTGAAATGGCATAATGATATAATTATCCCTCGCCCGTTCCCAACAAAATATGTAGATGCCAAAGATGTTGGTGAAATAAGTGAAGGGTTATGCTATAGGAGACATCGAATAGCATCAAGGATATCGGTTATTGCATTTATGGGCTTTTCTGGCGGTCGTCAGTTCCTTTGTTGTTGCGGTTAACACTGGCATTTAGACTGAATGCGGTCGATGGCTACCATAAAGTGCTGCGTATCACTTTTCTCTGTGGTGCGGTGGCTATAAAATGTCACCAGCATCAGACCCTTAATGTGCTGCTTATCACTTTTTTCTGTGATGTCGGTGGCTATATAATGGCACCAGCAGCAGTCCCTTGATGTTTGCTTTTCGCGTTCCGCTTTGATGACTCTGATTCACGTTAGATGAAAGAAGAACAGGAGGTTGTGACATAGATTTACCCCTACGCTGCTTCTGCAGTATTCTATGATGCGGTAGAATGGGTACAGACTTTTAAGCGTATGTGAAATATAACATTCACAACCAAATTCTAATGATCGCGTTCAAAATAAAATGGGAGCTAGCCATGAGTACGCTAGCTATAAAGATCACGGTTGAATTTATACGATCGTAAACTATTCAAATAATGCCCGAATTTTACACTACTATGATCACGATCAAATTCTAATGATTGCTATCGAACTGTAATGAATGCTATCGAATTTTAACGATTGCTATCACATTCTAATTATTGCTATCGCATTCTAATGATTGCTATCGCATTCTTACGATTGCTATTGCATTCTACAGATTACTATCGAATCAAACATGCAGCAAATGTGGCGACAACGCCACTAATTATGACGTAATCAATCGTTCTAGTGACTATAGCTTTAACGACTGGGATTCCCAGTATAGGCCCCATGGGATCCGTTATGACCCTCAGTAAAGACGCGTCCATCATTTGTAATAGACATCTGACCCATGCAAAATGGCATAGCCTTCAGTAAGAAAGTTTGTCACTCAGTAGAATAGCACCATCACTGGCATCAAACAGCCCTAAGTACATAAGTCGGTTTGTATTTCATCTCTACAACTTGCCTTTTCTCAAATAAAGTCAATGGAGTGGAGGAAATGACCTTGCGTCATGAATTTTATAATTCGTCCTTCTATTAACTGCATGGAGCTCATTTTGAAATTGTCTGTAAATAGACCTTGGCTTGTAATCAGAGCACGTGATATGCTACGCAGATGTACTCACTGATGAGAAAATAATTAACGGCACTGGTGATGATATACTGGCCGTCCAAAGTAGATAACAGCATGTGAATGGAAATGAGGAGGTATGTATGTATATATATATACACTCTAGTCTCGTCTCTGTCAATCGCTGTTCTCAAACATGCTGCGTCAAGGACACATCTATATATAACGATGACAACTTGCAATTGTACAATACCTACACAATTTGTCATAAGCTCCGTGGGATATACTAATGTAGATATGTGACAATGACTAATAAAATTCAGTGCTCACATATATTCAGTGACATTAATTCTTGCATACATCAGTATTCCGCGATATGAAACTTGTAATATCGATGGAAATAAAATATAATTATATATAAATGCCGTTAGCAACTACCTGACCCAACATTCATATTGCGCGTTCTATTCAGCCAAACGATACCATTTCCGCAGATTAATGCCTATATCTGACCCCAACTGAAACTGTTTATTACATGTAATTCAGAAAAGGTCACGAGAGAACGTTCAGCGATACCAATTTCAGTGACACCTTCTGTTAGACATATATCTCATCCAACAGCCACTAGCCTCTTATTTACCTACTGCAGTAGCATGTCGAGCTCCCTCGCAAATTACACCGTAAAAATTGCTTTCTCGCCTTTACCTGGAGCACCCGTCATTGTAACATCAGTTGGATGTGAAAACAAGATAGTTTAGAATACTGAGTGAGGTGTAAAATGAGAAATAATGTTGACGCAGTCTCGCTTTATCTTACACATTTGTTA
Organism: Urechis unicinctus; assembly: GCA_034190875.2. Lineage (NCBI taxonomy): Eukaryota > Metazoa > Annelida > Polychaeta > Xenopneusta > Urechidae > Urechis > Urechis unicinctus. The sequence goes on along the minus strand of CM067358.1, from coordinate 57,470,255 downwards.
TGTCGACGATTTGATCCAAGGGAATATATTCAGTATGAAACATATATGGATATATTTGCACAACTAAGGTAAACTTATCATCGATTACAGGTTTATAACGTGTTTAATGCAAAGACCGGCAGAAGAGTTAGTGGTCTAGGGACAACAACCATTGCCAAAACGAACAATAAATGATAATTCAAACGAGTAAATATGATGATACAAATAAACGCGAACCCAATGCTCCGAATCATCGGTCCATATTTAAGGTAGAAAATCAAATGTGGACGTTATCGGATTATATCTATATGTCTCTATATTTTTGATACTAGTTCTGTACACATATATTTAGAAATAAAATAGCAATTATCATAATGAATATTATAATAAGTAGCCTGTTTTTTTAGTACATGCCATTGCTTTTAGTCTTCTGCACCATGCTTTTCAATCTGGATTTGCGAATTCATTATTGAAAGTTCCATACATCACGTGACTGCCCTGGCCACAGTAAAAACATCAAAAGGATGTATATGAACAAGCCAACAGAAAACCGATAACAGGAGAAGAATCACCATGGTTGATCAAATGTCAAACATTTTGGCATCGGGCCATATCAAGAGGGCTATGATACTGTATACAATTGACGTAAAATACCCAAAGCACCGGAACACTACTTCTACAAGTAATTAGTAGTGTTCTCCTTTCTGAACATGATGTCACGGATCACTGGGCTGTTCTGAAGAAGATCCATTTATTATCTGTGATTGCTATTGAACATGCGCACAAACAGGGCAATTTCTAAGCGAAAGAAAAGGGTGGGGTGGGGATTTTGCAAATGTGCTTACAGCGAAGCCTTATATTTGCTGCAAATGATGGATGGTTTATGATAAGCGTACATATATTCCTTGATAATAAATTAGGGATTGGATGGTATGTCGCAAAAAACAGAAATAGCCATTAGGCTCCTGTTACCATGGTAGTGCAGAATTGGATACTCTTTCTGAGGTAACCCAAACTGTCAGTTTAACAGGTCTTGTGTACAGCAAAATGTAGTGGGCTGAGAGAATTTATCAGTTGATTGGACATATATTCTGGATGGACAAAGTGTACACAGGCATTGGACTACGTTTACTGAAATAACTTCGGAGGCAACCAAAAATATTAACCATGTAGAAAAACGCATAATAAAAATGGCGTCAAAGCAAACATTGTTATTAGGGTCAGGGAAGTTACTGTGTCGAAAAGAGACCAGATCGCTTTGGGTTGGTGGTGTATATAACTGTACATTTTAATACACCAGTGTGTGCCTGTGGTGCGGATGGAACTTAGTTGGATATGCACTAGATCGGTAGGCATTATGGGAATGTCTTTATGTGTTCTACCTGCAATGCTGAGGCAAATAATCGACGTGCTCAGCCGTTAACGGCGAGTTTCGGTTTAGCCAATATTGACCTTGACATTTGTCATGTGTTTATAGCTATAGATTGTGACAGATTGACCTGGAATCTCAAGTGCTGAAGCGCAACGATCTTATAATGTCGTGATGGTTCGGGATAACGCTGAAAAGGCGTTCCCCGGTCCCGCTGCGATCCCTGCTAACAGGTGGAGATACATCTCCATAATGTGTCATCTGGCTATGGCAGCTGTCAAGTGGGGTTCACATATGTGTGGTGACCTGAATGTCTTGATGTTTGCGCGCTTCAATGATTCATAGTGACAGGGCGTAATGACACAGTCGCCTATGCGGCTCGATTTTTCAGGCTTGTTTCAGATGTCAAACATATGTTCAACTCCATTGTTAGTTATCCAAACAGAGAGCGCCGCTCCATTCAGTTTCCATTCACGAGCGCCTCTATATTTTGAAAATTACACAGCAAACCAATCTTACCTCTACAATATGGGCGCTTCCTGAGTTCACTGGCTCTGTGCGTGACAGGTAAAACGCTGAAGAACCGACCTGTATCATACAACTCGTACACATCTAGCGATTAACTCGCCGGCAAGAATGACAGAATGGCGGGGATATATATCCTCTCATAACAAATCATGCTCATGGGGCATGGCTATTATATATAAGCACGTTTATTTTGCAATCCGTCATATACACCCATCCACTTGACGGTCAAGCGGTAACTCGGGTGTACGCTTGTAGAATATGCATCCGGTGGAGCAGATGAGAGCTAGTTCCGATATGCATTGCAGCAAGGTCACTCATCCATAAAGGAGGACTGCTCCACCTATAATAGCAACTTCAAGCCATTATGAAGCATGTTTTGTGCATGCATGCCCACTCTTAAATAGTACCTACACAGCTCTGTCATGAGTCATTTCCATGTATATATTTGGATTGATACAATGATGGGACTGCCACATCATTCATTAACGTCAATAAGACATCCACCATGTGATGCAACTGGCCTTCTGAATGGCACAACATTATCTAAGTGAACAACTATAGCAAGAGCTGTGTCATGCATTACAATAGGACAATATGGATGGCACCAGATACATCAAGTGAATATTTAGGGAAACATTTACTGAATACTTAGACCACAAACGGTCATAGCGGGCACATGCTGTAGCTTTGCCTTATATATAATGATAACATTTCAGGACAAATTATATCACCAATGAGACTGTCGAATAAAATATGTATCACTCCAAAGAAATAGAAAAGTAATGACTCCAAACTGGTATTATTATAAAAGGATACATTCTGGTTAACTGAGATTAATAAAGATATAAATGGATATTTATACGATCCCCCAATTCACCACTTCTTGTTAGTCTACGCCCCAGACTTTCCTTGTTTCCGTCACGCTGCAATCCTGATACGTAAGGCAATCTGGAGATGTTCGTCAATCTCCGTGTGCAATCAACCCCAACTGATCTCTGTCGCGCTCCGCTCTATTATCAGGTTATGACACTGGCTTGTGATATGCGCCCTCGGTTTAATGTGATGTCATCTATTACATTGAAACGATATCAAACGCATATTTACTATGAATCGATCAGCTATTCGGACTCGTTAGGGACACAACCATCAATATTTGAGTCAGCGTACATATTTGTTATTGCACAATGTTTGTCCGCCCTCGTGGAAACATTCACAAAGTGGTCCCGACCCGTCAAGCCGTAGAGTGCACAGTTCATTAGCGACTGCTCAGATGATTGTTCATTTCAGATAGACTCATTTCTACGGCTTAAGTTGCAGCATATACTAAACTACTAGTGTAAAGATAGCTCAATCCGCTGAAAAGTGGATACTAACCTAAAAGGCGACAAACCTTTGGGGCCCTGAATCACCCCGACCAAACAGGCATCTGATTTGGGCATCCCAATGCGTGGATACTACGCAAGTTCTCGCATGTTCACGTCCCAAACCCTGACGTGATATTCAATACCAAAACATGTATGCGTGGCACATAATGGAATCTGAGGTATCTTACATTTCCAAACACACTATCAAAGAGCTCACATATATGTTGGTGCTCACACGGTACACAGCGCTGCTACTTTCTGCTTCCTTTGATACAGCCCACAAGCAAAAGTCTTGTCTGAATGGAAACGTTTTGCGGTGATCAATCTTCTATGGCATGCAAATCGACAATTACATATTGGACCGAAGATCATCATTTGACTTGAATCTGACTTGCTACAGAAAGACGTTTAGTCCATGCCACGCATCTCGATGTGGGCTATCAGGCGTTTAATAATAAATGAGGGCATCTGTTACGCAACTCCCCCACCACTGTCAACTAACACTGACAAATACATTTATGTACAGTGCTGCTCGTGAACGATGCACAGTACAGACACATTGTGTTGCTTGCATTGTTGTGTTGCGATATGGATGGATAGAGGTGAAACAGGTAATAATACATGGCTTGATATCCAACAAATGGCATACGAAATAACGAAGACTGCACTTAGATAAAGAGCATAATGTTTGCATGCATAAATATATTCGGCCCTGACGATTATGCTTAATGCAAAATATCTGTTAATTTGCACACGTTACGTGGTAATGCTGACCGATTTATATGATCCCAACTGCTATTTGGGTGAAGGAATCACTGGGCATGTTTTTTACCATTGCGGGTATTTGAAAACAATCTCATCTTACTGTAACTGACTTATTTACTAATATCTTGTAAGAATAAGTGCACTAAACAATCCTTATCCCTGCTGATACATTGTCTGATAGCATAGACAGCTACACAGTTAACAGGGAACTAAATAGTCGAGCAGTTAAAGTTGCTCCTGATAGACTGTCAGTGCTACCAATGAGAAGCTACCTTTTGAGGTAGTGCAATAGCACTAAGACAATTAATTACAAAATCATGCCGATCACAAATAAATGGTTTTCTAAACTGTTAATCCACAATATGCAATAACCGTTTAACATTTTCCCTTGCAATTTGTCCGTCAAACATTATCATCAAGAAACACTACAGCAAGACTTCTTTATCTTTATGATGAACACTGGTTGGTCATATACAATTCTCTTACAAATCCTAGTTGAGATGTATCTTGTTTGGATGATTATCAAAGATATGGCTCTGATTCGACCAAACCTGACATAAATCATTTCACCGCCACGACCTCAGCTGCGCATTTTGCCACGATGGCCTCAAAAGCACGTTTTGTCACATATCACCTAAAGCAGCGTCACACAAATATGGAAAATCTGTAAATATAGACTCCTGCCAACAAGGCAAGTAGTTTTTTTATTACATATGGCCGCAAGACGTTACATCTGAAATGGATAACAGGTGCGTTTTAATCGAAGCGTGTGAATTCGCCAGAAACAGTAAGTCAATGCGCACATCCGCGTGCCTTTAATAAATGTAGTGTAACATCTACCAACATAGTTTTTTTACACTGACGATCATTCAGATTAAAGATTTCCTGATTATAACTACCGCAGAAGATTATGCACGTGAGCTGTAATAATTTTGCCCTTTAAAATTGCCTTGTGTTTGATGGACGGCAGTTGCGACATTTCCATGCGGATCACCACGAATATACCATGAAGCATCACGAATTCCTTTTGAACCCAGCCCTTGGGCGCGAATCATTGCCTCTTCCAGAGCAATAACAGCTAAGCCTTGTACAACTACATGCCATATGTATTCATGTTACGACATTGTATAATCCTTATCAATGCTATTGTGCCCCCTGCTACAGTAATCTCCACATACTTATAAAACTTTTCTTGAGGCACCCAAAAACACTCCTCTAGCTCTGACGATTTTCTCATCATTTATGTGCAATGTAAGTGCTCTAAAGCAATTCAACTTGTGTCCAGATGTCACTTTATGCCGATTCAATATAATTGATGATCAGCTGGCTAGTAGATGGCGACTGGTACAAGAATGGGCATTTAATGCAACATCACAGAGCAGATCACCCACGATGACTATCGCAATTGGAAATAATAGGGAGAGTAGTATGGAGTTCAGTTGACTAAGATAAGCCTAATATCCTGTGCCGTTGCTTGAGTTAGACCATGATATCAGGATCATTGCTCACCAATCTTATTGTAGCTAATTTCTAATGTATTCGACAGCTTTTGGGTTAAATGTTCCTCTCACCTTCTATACACAGCAAGTTTTCCGGGTGGATGCAATAAACTCCGATTCCCGATTTCCACAGGCTAAGTTTAAGCATTAATATTGGGCCTTACGGGGGGGGGGGGGGGTTAGCTGTGTGCCAACTTGAAGTCATCATAGTAATATCGTCAATTATATATTACGATTATGAATGCTGGGGTATAACTTACCATTCTATCATTTTGAATTAAATTGTGGCGGCCTGAATAGGCATAGTGGGAAACTGCGCCAACAGTTTCTCTGTGTACTACTGCTGTTTTAATTATGTGCTCATTTGCTCATCAAAATAATTAACGAATAGCTGTTTAATATGAATTACTTATGAAGCGTATTTCGGTTCGTGACTAAGGTGTTATATATTGTGCTGACATTGGCTCATTTCGGATAAACGATTGCGAGACTTTCACCAAATAGCGTATGCTGATTGAGATAGTCAGGATGGAAAGTATGACCCCTGAGTGATTGTGAATTTGTCGGCTTTTCTTAAATGACCCGCCAAAGGCCGTTTGATGTGCAGTGATGTACAGTTAATTTAATTTACCATATTATAACGACGTTAATTAAAGACAGCCCATTCGTCGAATATTTCGCTGCTAGCATATAGTTCATAATATGACAATATACATTATATAAAGCCCACCCATCATACAACCTACTGGCACCATGCATCAACTTAGCCAATATAGACACTCGAACTTAACGACGGTAACTGAGCGTCTTACGTCGATTTGCTAGATTTGATAAAGACAGAGGTATTGGAGCATTGTTTTTTAGTTATACGTATAATCATATTTACTCGTATAGACGAAGATATTTTTTATTTCTGTAACGAATGGTTTTCTAAGACACTTAGCTATTCTGTGGGTACTCGTATTCACCTAGTTATTCTGTTGGTACTCGTATTCACCATGTTATTCTGTTGGTACTCGTATTCACCTAGTTATTCTGTGGGTGGTCGTATTCAGCTCGTTATATACCTGCCATCATTGATAAATGTATCATATTGGGGCTAATTATATCTTATATGATTCACAGATAACCTCGCAGTAAATAAGCCGCCAAGAGGTCATCGCCAATGTGGTTAGATAAAGCAAGACTGCTTCAAAAATATTTCTCATTATACACGTCACTCAGTATTACCTTCAAGAGATGCTATCACAATGGATGCACCAATTATTGATATCTGCGTTCTGATATATACATAAATATGTAAGTAGAAACTCACAGGTTACAGGTTGCATTGATGGCTGTTAAACTTCCATGGTATTTGTTGCTGACAGCATGAACCTGTGAGTATATTTCTTTTTAATCTAAATTCCCACATTGATACAGCGAAGAACTGTCTTTTAAATCATAGTTTTCTGTTTTCATTGAATGAATGCGATCTCTATATCGCGTCAGTCATTGCAGCGTATCTATGCCAGTTGAACCCATGGGGTCAATGACAAATTGTGTCGGTCGTGCGCTATACCAGACCATCATCAATCTATGTAGCAAGGTCCTGAACACCACTTATGTCTAACCCATATTCGTGAGAAGCTTCAATATGAATCCGGAGCGGCCATTTTATTAACATGCTGCAATCTAACATTGCAGGCCGGCTAATCATCATCATCATCATCATCATCATCATCATCATCATCATCATCATCATCATCATCATCATCATCATCATCATCATCATCATCATTTTATTATTCACGTATAATTCAATACTTCAGCGTAGTGTATCCGCCTAATGCTTTAGAAACAAGTTTCTGCTAAAACTGCTCACATGGTCTGGTAACAAGACAATGCCAGTTGAAAGGCAATCACAAGTTTTATGCAGTTTGTGGACGATAGAAATACGAGGCCAAATTAGCTTGATGGATATTATCAATTGGGAAGCATGTCTACCATAAGGTAACTTGCTTTACTCCATTGAAAGGAACAGTTGTTCAACCGAATTCCCTACGGATGTCCTTAATTATTGCCATGGAAGTCGAACTAACAAATCTAATTCATATATGCGACACAAGTGTATAAAAAGTAAATCGATCATGATCATGGTCTGCATTGCAATTGAAACGTGGTGCATATTTAATGGAACATTGCAACATTTGTAGCAATAATTCCATACCACGTTATTTCCGTAAAGCTGTGAAACATGCAACATCACCAAACCATTGTCGGCTGGTCATAGTGGATTACTGGTTGGAGGCGTCTTTGGACTCGCTGTCCAGGCATCAACTTGGGAGGGATGACTGGAGATGACTCTGCTAATGACCGCTAACTTTGTTTACACAGTATATCACACTCTCGATGTGATGTCAACATGTGATTTATGTTGCATATCCAATACATATTCGTCACAATTTTATGATGAATAATGTCAACGTTGGAACTATGTAGCACAATGGCAGCTCCTTTATTACGAGGTATTTTAAATGTTCTAATAACATATCACCGTTGAATTCTGAATTGACGCAAATAATGTCATTGGAACACTTATGCCTGCATCTAGCAAAATGTCACCAAAACAAATGTCGATGGATACTCGCCAGCGAAATCTCATTGTTTACAAGCTCGGCCTCAATCGAAGCATCAAGTAATTTTAGAGAGGATTTTAAATGATTAATTATCGTTTTGCGTTGTTTTATATTTGAACTTAACAAAGCATGATATATGGCCGTGTTTTCAGCACCAGCCATGTCCCTTTATCTAAGACCCTTCATGTGACGTCCTGCCGGTTGTCAGCATCTTAAGCGTGTTCTCCTCGGATAGAACACTCTTTGTTCCGCCATTCATTTCACACCACTAATCTAGCTAGAGGAAAGATGCTCTTTTAGTTGTTGTATATTTACCTCAAATAATTAAATACGATGAATGACCTCAATTCAGCTACGGGCCCTAAGGCCCACAGGTAAAGTTGGCTTTTCTTCTATTTCTGAACACGTTGTTGAGGAGAGCCGTCAAAAACACTTTGCCGTGTAAATTTGCAGATTAATAAAGTTATTCTGATATGGCGACGAATTGAATTAAAAGTTATTATTCAGGGTTATGTGTTGGGTCTGTAGTGACTTTCCCTCGTCAATATTACTTTACAGACCAGACAATCTAATTAGTTTGACGAGATTATGTCTTGCAACGCTCGGAGAGTTGCTCATTCGTGATAGTTGTGAATGAAATGCTTGCATGTACGTTTTACAAAAATAGAAACAAAATGTATAATTTCACCCTAGGTTTGGTTCGTTCATTTGCATGTCATAACAAAACGTTAAGGAATGTTAAAGCTAAATTCTTTCTACCGACAAAAGGAATGCAGTTCATAGTGTTATAATCATAACGTTCTTATCGCCTTCTACAGCAGCGAATCTACCTAAATCCCCCGTGAGCGAGTAAGGGATAATTAGTTACAACCGGTAAGCGTGTGCAAAGCAAAGCTAAAATATTACCCAATGCAACACTTTATTATAATCGCAAATAATGCCTGTTTATAATGTGGCTTCGAAAAAGGAATTGAGCCTCAGCAGATTGCTGACAAGTGAAACAATGAGAGGGCATGGGTTGGTGTTATGCATGGTTTGTACCGCTGATTTTATTGTCTCACTGTGGGAACATTCTGTCGATGGTACCGCCTTTGCCTGAAATTAGTTAACAGATACGAAACACGACAGCCGCTTAAAAGGAACGGTAATGTCCCTTAGGAAAACCAATATCACTGTAGAAGTATTGCATAATTGTGATTTATCGCCGTGTGTGCAGGTGGCCAAAATGGCCCGCAGAAGTGCCTGACACCAAACACTTTGTGCACGGCATATATCTTACCTGATTGATTATGCAATAATAGGTACACTAAGTCCTGTAAATTAAACGTTGACATTTCGATGGTAGGCCATTTGTATGCCGTCACAGACCTTTGGAGGGCTTGCGAAAGGAATCAATGACAACTAGGATTATCGACATAACAGCTTAATCTGTAATGTGTCTATATGATGTTTCTTGGCAGTGGTTGTTGGGAGTATAAGGCTTGTCTATGTTCTTAAACGGTTTTATAAAACAGTAGATATTGTTCTTCCACCCCATACGTACTCGTCAACGCTTTACTTGCGATTGGTTGCTTACATAAGTCATTGTTCAAACACATATGAAAGTGTCAGGTTTATCACTCAATATATTATTCATGGAAGTATTGGTACTTCTCACTCTTGTTTTTATGCCCTTGTATGAAATAATTAAATATCCACCCCATGACTGACCTGCTAGGTTATGTTTGATTATCGTTACAACACCGGGGTAACAGATTGCAGTTTAGTCGTCAGGGCCAACTATAACACTGTGTCAAATCACCGCATGCGGCGCTCCAATAAACCATGCACCGCCGGTAAAGTTACAATACGCTGCTTCCTAAGTAACGCACTTAATTGGCAGCGACTCGGGGTAGCATCAGTTGATATTGCTGAATATTGCTATAATATATTCTAAGACTAAGAATAACTCCAACAATATTGATTATATTCCATATTACATTATCTAATTATGGATACACTACACATATCAACTTAATATGACATATTGAGGGGTGAACAACATATTTTTTCATCAACTAAAGTAACGCACAATGAAATATTGAAGTTAAAAGCCAAAACGTATATGATTAATTGTTGAACTGGAGCGCTTGCTTAACAATAATAGGACACAAACACACTTAGTAGGCTAATCGCCTTTATGTTAATGACATTCGGTTGTCACTGAATTATTTATTCGAGTTTTGCTTGTCATTGTAGGTAGTTATGAGGCCTAAATGTGGAATGGCTATTTCGTCGTTGTTATGCAAATGACCTGCAAACATCTGTAGAAACTACACAGCCTTCAAACTTATCTAAAATATAGATAAAAGTGGGTACTGGTGTTCTATTAATTAGCCTTAAAGTCATTATGCTTGATTCAATGCGTCGGAAACCACTGACAAATGGGGTCGTCCCTCTCTGAACGGCTGTATTAGTTCCTATGATATTTGTACAGTTCCATGAAGAAGAAAAAGACCAGAAGAATGAAAGAAGATGAATAATAATTTATTCTTTCTTTCCCTCCACAGTATAGAATGGCAAAGTATGTGTTATCATGTGTTATCAAGTGTTAAAAATAGGACAGTGTAGTCTTTAATAACTTTCCCCCTAGGGTCCCTTAACCTAATGATTCAACATAGCGCTAATGCACATAAACAAACGGAAAAGAAGGTCTTTTCCTTTTTGTTGGCAGACTGACCTAAAATATCAAATGTAATTTCAAAGAGGTTTATCAGCTACTATTTACTACTGTGACCTGAACATTTCCTCCCGCATATGTATACGCTGGTTGAGACCAGTACCTTCTTGTCTCCGTGGAAGTCAAGGAGGTACTTATCAGCACGTAATACTTAACGGAACTGAGACTTGGCGTTCACTAGCTTGGCAGGATCTAGGTTGTAGACTTGCTGTGGATACTTTCTTTTTTTTGAGCTGGTGCAAAGTACAAAACATGGTCGTGCACGTTATAATCCATGAAGGATTTGTATTTTGCCGAGATGGAATCTGACAATGTTGGAAATTTGAAAGACGTACAGCATGTAACTCCACTGTGTTTATCCTTATCAATGTAATATGTGTTTAATATAAAATTAAATAGAAAAGTAATGGAAAAGAATGACAACACAGCTGAAAAAGAAATAAATTCACTCAAAGCGCTTTGATATCTATTATGTGACCAGGTCGATATGTGACTTTAAAATCAGGATGAAAAAAAATTCTTTACAGTGACTTATTTATGAAATACGCAAGAGTTTATAATCTGGCATAGAGGGGTATAGTCTGGAATAGGCCAAGATAAACCACGTTTTGTGTTCATTACACAACAATAATAAATATCGAAACCAACTTGCTTCCCCACTATTGTTCATTAACCAAATACACCAGAAAATGGAAACATATGATATGACTGTAACTTCCAACAAATTACCTTCTTCAGATTGATCCCCATACCCTTTAAAATCCCACATTGTGAATGATTACTAACACGCATTTTCAAGTTTGAGCAATTTTGTTCAGCTTAACACAGCTGTTTTATGTACAGATTTCACAAGTTGTCAACAATTCCCCAGACTGCTGACGTGACAATTTCTTCGATGCTGTTTTGTAACACGCAGAATGTCATAGAAGCGAGCATTTTGAACAAAAACAACTAGATACTACAATACTGTCAGAAACACTTACAAAGAAGTCGCGTGTGATCTTTAACAGGATTAATCACTTCTTTGACATACAGCTGTCTTTCGGGCCAACAACTGTGTCGTACAGGTAAATATGGTTAATCCAATTAGCTCATAGCATCCTACCTAGGTCAGTGTGCTGTGTTATTGTTTCTTAGAATTTGTAATTGAAGAAGCTGATATGCTGTCCGATGTAAACACAATCAAAGTAAGTTTTTGTACCACAACCAACATACATCGTTCCCCCATGCTAAACCATACTGACGTCTTCTGTCACTGCTTACTTAATTTACTAATATAATTGAAGATACTAAAGATTTTTGTTATGTTATATGCATTCTTGTGATAAGATGCTTCAAAACATACCATTAACAACGGGTAGGCAAACATGTCTTTATCTTGCATTCGCAAATCGCAGGCCCATCCATTGTCGGTCTTGGGATTTTCCCGTTTACGTTAAATGTCCGTAGCTATTCCACAAAACCGAAATGGATAGACAGGCAAGTATAGACAACGACGACTACATTCGATCACCCTCAATGCGACTGCATTGCACTAATCCAGAAACCCACTCTGTGAGAGTTATATATTACCAGCTGCCAACACATTACATTACATGTGATATTGCTTGCGAGTGCCCGTCCGGGATCATCTATGCTGATGTCATATCCAGGCATTGTTTCTCGTTGAAACATCCCCGGTTGCAATTTGTCACTGAGAGCGGTCTGTAAATCAATGTTAGCTGTGGCGTTAATCACTCACTACAATATTGCCAGTAGCACACGTTAATGGCGTCAACTAAGTATATTTGAGTGCTTGGTGAGTCACCACCTAAAGTATTCAAAATGCACTATCACCAAAATTATGCTGCTTTATGCTGTGCATACATCATAATCAAAGAAAATGAAAGTCGCATCTCATTCGGCAGGCTAAGTGCATCCCTTAAATAATTCCTTTCATTCAAGACGACTATCTTTATTATGAGCTGCGTGCCTTGTCTCTAACTGTCGTCTGCAATAAGTACAAACTCATCATCGCTTCTTACAAATGGGCATTTGTAGAGCTTTTCCTTGTTGAAGGCGTATTTTCTTAAAACTCATCAGTTGATGAGTGATCCATTGAGGATAGCTAATGCACTTCTCGTTGAAGGTTAAGTGATTTCGCCAAATAAATTCGACCTGCGGTTGGGAATTGCCTTTGCGGTGCTTCAGAATGATTTCATAATCAGTAAACCAATGATAAACCTTGTTAGTTGTAAATGCCCTCTCGGGTAATTGACATATATAATAGATGAACGGACATTTGTCGGTGGAGAGGTTGACTATTTGCACTTACTTGTATAGAACAATTTAATAAGCATAATCATTTTGCAAGTCCATCTTAAATACGACAGTTGTGTAATTGCCATCAAGTATTGTGATTGCTTGATGCGTAATCACATTGCACAACGACCTGAACATAAGTGTTACTCAACAGACGACAGATAGGTAAACATGTGTTTATCTTGCATTCGCAGATCGCAGGCCCATCCATTGTCGGTCTTGGGATTTTCCCGTTTAGGTTAAATGTCCGTGGCTATTCCACAAACCGAAATGGATAGACAGGCAAGTATAGACAACGACGACTACATTCGATCACCCTCAATGCGACTACATTGCATTAATCCAGAAACCCACCCTGTGAGAGTTATATATTACCAGCTGCCAACACATTACATTACATGGCGATGACCATGTTAGTATGCTATTGGTCAATACATCTGCCCGGAATTTGTGTCTATAAATCATTATGGCACTCAAAAGACGAGCACTTCATACACCCTTAACAATTCCAACCCACATCCCCCAGTCGTTGCTCAATATCTATCGCGCGTTAACAGTTTCGACGGAATCTGTCGTTCATAATGGCCAACTGACCAATGAGCAATGCACTATAAGGTTAAAAACCGTTTTGCTACTTTTGTTGTTTTTCTAGATTGTCGTCGTTGTTTGGAGATGGTTTCACTTGGTTGTTCATTCATGTTTGCAATTCAAAACATCACACAACATCCAAAAACGCCTCTAATCAGTAATCCAATAATTTCCTGGAGGCATTCATTAAGACAGCAACTTCTGTCAGCCAGTGGCTTTGCAGAGAAGGTCTAGCGACTACAAAGTGCGTTTGATGTATCTTGTTTCACAATTAGTCCTATAATTGCATAACAGGATTATGGCCGTTTGTCGCTTTTGAGAGGGAAATTAGGCTGATTGTATTGCAAATATCGATTTAATATTCAGGCCAACAAACATTAGCTAATCAATGTATTTCATGTATATTAGAGATTGTGGTCAAACCTATGACTTAATTGCTATCTTGGAAAAGGAGTATTGGCATGGATTTCGCTGTCATTACATCATGCATTTTGAAAATGATTTGGGAATCACTTTCGTCGACTGATGTTAACAGTCAGTGCCAGTATAGAAATAGGTAGGACGTCTTCAATCTCACTGGAATGATATGACAACCCCCATGATGCGGGGACTGGGGGAGAAAGGAAGCTAACTCCCAAATGGAAGCTGCCGTCTAGAGCGCGACATTGGGTAATCATTGAATCTTTTGTAAAATACTACAATAAATGATTACCTTTGTTGCATCTGCTGCAAACATGTTAATGTGCAAACGCATCCCTCATGATTGCGATCGATGCTTTTTACATTGACTCGTTTACTTACTCTCTTTCAGCTTATATCAATTAATCGCCATCGACCGGCTCAGATCTCATGGCCTAATTAGACGGTGACATTTTGATAGGTAATCTGTGTCCACCTGTGGTCGGCGAATTTAAACCTCAGCTGCGGATAGGTCCAGATAAGTGTTTTTTAAATCGATTATTTGCTGCAAACATAATGTCACACTTTTATAAGAGGAATAACCTGCGTTTCAATGTTGTAATGACCTAATACGCCGAGTACCATAAAGAACTATCACACTACATCTGTCTCTAACCACCAAACGATCCGCTAGCTCCCATAGATATTAATGTTCCCACGCTTTACGCTTCATCCACGTTTGGAGGTTTCATCCAGGTCAGGCTTAGTAGTCATTAAGGCGGTGAATAATCAAAGACTTAGTGGAACTTTCTAATCACCACAAGCAAGGTGATCGAGATCAGGACATTGCCGAATCAGTGCGGTGATGGCTCCTCTAGATTATTTATGGCATTTGCTATCCTACAGTTAGTACCATAATCTCTAGCAGATGCTATCAGCTACATGTAGTGGAAAAGATAAAAGACACAGGACGCCCTGTCACTTTAGAATGATGTTAAGATATGATATTCCTGTCTCCCATAAGATGAAAGTCCAAAGTAGTTTGTATGTGCCAAGATATGACATAACACTTAGTTCATGCCGCATATGATTCCGAAACTCGCCGTCCGCACAGGATATAATGCTATGCGACGAGACAGTACACATCATGCTGTGCATAAATGCTAGGTATATGGTATATATAGCGCTGGTATATAGCTGATAATGCTTATTGGCATCAACATATATACGATAGGTGTCAACATATATATAATAGGTATCGCAATATATACAATACGTGTAAACATACATACATACGGTACAATCATGCATTTCGTTAATTCTATACTTCACCATATATGCATTCCAAGATATTGATTGTATGCTTTCGCGGGACCGTCAACATAAGTGCTGCACTTTATGCATGGGGATCATGTTGGAAACCAGCCGAGAAAAGGAAAAAGCTCTGTCTATCCGTACTGCGCCCACATATTATATATTACTTTTGATTCCTCTCTGTTGTGAAACCACTGGTATTTGACTTACGACAGGCGTTACTAAGACAGACATTATTTTGTACACTAAATTGGAATCAAATTTGGCAGCAAGCAAGATTTTACTTTTTCACTTGCGAAATTCCGTTGAACATTGACACATTTCTTGATTATTCACAATAATTACACCTTGAACTTGCACTAACTGATCAGCACAATATACTCAAGCTACAATATCATCTGTTTTAAAAGACGTCATAGTTAAGTCATAGTCTACTATTTGTCAAGCGAAGCGAAGAACAATTCTGTAACATTTTTTCCACAGATATTCTGATACTATTTGTATTTTGTTTGAATTAACAAATTTGTGCTCCAGATAGAACCTGTACCTAAATATTCTTGTGCATTTAATATTCAATTCAAATATTTATCCTGGCTTGCATAAGCGCCTTACAATCAACAAGCCACCCCTGTTGGTGCATATTTTAGCAGTAAGGGATATGTTACCTGTCATATGGCACACTATCAAGGCACCTCAATATCGCATGGCATCAAATGACATAAGATAATTTTTGTTAGACCATAAAAGGCATCATCTGGGCAGCTGCAGTTGAGCTTCAATAGCACGACATGACAGTCAAGATAAATGCAGAGCAAGAATCAACAAATCTATGTCACGTAAAGCAGAGAAGAAACACTCGTTATATATCTTTTATACGAATGGTGTTTCGAATATAGCTGATGTGTTTTTTAATTTTGTTGACTAAAAGCTCACAACACATCAAAATGTTCCACCCCCATCCAAGGTAATGCTCAAGTTTTTTGATACCATAGTCGTTTTTTTTTAATGTGCTTGGTTATCTCGTTAAACCTCTCCTAATCGTAGACGGGATCTCATTAGATATTTTGGTTATCATCATAAAAAGTTGTGCCTCCTCGGAATTGTCATGTGTTCGCTGCAATATATGGATTTAATGTGGCAATGATTGCCAAAGTTTTGTCAATGTCAGGTCATATTACTGAAGAGTATGAAGCTCACTCTGACAAGCTGTGTGTTGATTCTGCAAATGAGTGGAATACAGGTCCGTCATCAGGTGGCGATACCATGAAATCAGCAAAAGCACACGGGATTGTTAATCCATCGCATAGCGACTTGGCGTCTGTTAAAGAGATGGAGTCTTCTGCTTAGTCGAATAAATCAGAGAGTTTTGAGCAGATGAAATGGGAACCAACAGTTGGTTTTGTCGCATAAGTTCTCGGGCGAAGGCGGGGTTGAGTTCTCTTATCGTCGCTATCAATTCGTTGATATTACATTGATCGATAAATAACCAAACATAGTGCTATCATCAATGACAGATTTGATATCAACGAGCTTTTCTCATACATGCGGTGTTTACAAACAAGGTGGTACTTGTGGATTCAATAATGTGGTATAAATAAACGTATTTGATGAATCTAATTCAGGCTTATCTATTTTGCACGATGGCAACTGCGGATGGCGACCGTGAATGATGGCAGGTTTCTCGTGCTTGACAGATAGAGGATATTGCAATGAAAATTGGGGTTTGAACTGAAACGCTGATTCGTTATGTCGCTTAAAAATAGCCACACTTGTTTCTGAAGTCAATGATTGTATGTGTGTGTGTGTGTGTTTTGTGTGAGTGTGTGTGTAAGGTTTGGTGGGTGGTGGTGGTGGTGGTCAGCATCTTAAGCGTGTTCTCCTCGGATAGAACACTCTTTGTTCCGCCATTCATTTCACACCACTAATCTAGCTAGAGGAAAGATGTTCTTTTAGTTGTTTGTATATTTACCTCAAATAATTAAATACGATGAATGACCTCAATTCAGCTACGGGCCCTAAGGCCCACAGGTAAAGTTGGCTTTTCCTCTATTTCTGAACACGTTGTTGAGGAGAGCCGACAAAAACACTTTGCCGTGTAAATGTGCAGATTAATAAAGTTATTCTTATATGGCGACGAATTGAATTAAAAGTTATTATTCAGGGTTATGTGTTGGGTCTGTAGTGACTTTCCCTCGTCAATATTACTTTACAGACCAGACAATCTAATTAGTTTGACGAGATTATGTCTTGCAACGCTCGGAGAGTTGCTCATTCGTGATAGTTGTGAATGAAATGCTTGCATGTACGTTTTACAAAAATAGAAACAAAATGTATAATTTGACCCTAGGTTTGGTTCGTTCATTTGCATGTCATAACAAAACGTTAAGGAATGTTAAAGCTAAATTCTTTCCCCCGACAAAAGGAATGCAGTTCATAGTGTTATAATCATAACGTTCTTATCGCCTTCTACAGCAGCGAATCTACCTAAATCCCCCGTGAGCGAGTAAGGGATAATTAGTTACAACCGGTAAGCGTGTGCAAAGCAAAGCTAAAATATTACCCAATGCAACACTTTATTATACTCGCAAATAATGCCTGTTTATAATGTGGCTTCGAAAAAGGAATTGAGCCTCAGCAGATTGCTGACAAGTGAAACAATGAGAGGGCATGGGTTGGTGTTATGCATGGTTTGTACCGCTGATTTTATTGTCTCACTGTGGGAACATTCTGTCGATGGTACCGCCTTTGCCTGAAATTAGTTAACAGATACGAAACACGACAGCCGCTTAAAAGGAAAGGTAATGTCCCTGAGGAAAACCAATATCAGTGACAAATTTACAGAGAAGTATTGCATAATTGTGATTTATCGCCGTGTGTGCAGGTGGCCAAAATGGCCCGCAGAAGTGCCTGACACCAAACACTTTGTGCACGGCATATATCTTGCCTGATTGATTATGCAATAATAGCTACACTAAGTCCTGTAAATTAAACGTTGACATTTCGATGGTAGGCCATTTGTATGCCGTCACAGACCTTTGGAGGGCTTGCGAAAGGAATCAATGACAACTAGGATTATCGACATAACAGCTTAATCTGTAATGTGTCTATATGGTTGTTGGGAGTATAAGTGTTTTTTAAATCGATTATTTGCTGCAAACATAATGTCACACTTTTATAAGAGGAATAACCTGCGTTTCAATGTTGTAATGACCTAATACGCCGAGTACCATAAAGAACTATCACACTACAAGTCTGTCTCTAACCACCAAACGATCCGCTAGCTCCCATAGATATTAATGTTCCCACGCTTTACGCTTCATCCACGTTTGGAGGTTTCATCCAGGTCAGGCTTAGTAGTCATTAAGGCGGTGAATAATCAAAGACTTAGTGGAACTTTCTAATCACCACAAGCAAGGTGATCGAGATCAGGACATTGCCGAATCAGTGCGGTGATGGCTCCTCTAGATTATTTATGGCATTTGCTATCCTACAGTTAGTACCATAATCTCTAGCAGATGCTATCAGCTACATGTAATGGAAAAGATAAAAGACACAGGACGCCCTGTCACTTTAGAATGATGTTAAGATATGATATTCCTGTCTCCCATAAGATGAAAGTCCAAAGTAGTTTGTATGTGCCAAGATATGACATAACACTTAGTTCATGCCGCATATGATTCCGAAACTCGCCGTCCGCACAGGATATAATGCTATGCGACGAGACAGTACACATCATGCTGTGCATAAATGCTAGGTATATGGTATATATAGCGCTGGTATATAGCTGATAATGCTTATTGGCATCAACATATATACGATAGGTGTCAACATATATATAATAGGTATCGCAATATATACAATACGTGTAAACATACATACATACGGTACAATCATGCATTTCGTTAATTCTATACTTCACCATATATGCATTCCAAGATATTGATTGTATGCTTTCGCGGGACCGTCAACATAAGTGCTGCACTTTATGCATGGGGATCATGTTGGAAACCAGCCGAGAAAAAGGAAAAAGCTCTGTCTATCCGTACTGCGCCCACATATTATATATTACTTTTGATTCCTCTCTGTTGTGAAACCACTGGTATTTGACTTACGACAGGCGTTACTAAGACAGACATTATTTTGTACACTAAATTGGAATCAAATTTGGCAGCAAGCAAGATTTTACTTTTTCACTTGCGAAATTCCGTTGAACATTGACACATTTCTTGATTATTCACAATAATTACACCTTGAACTTGCACTAACTGATCAGCACAATATACTCAAGCTACAATATCATCTGTTCTAAAAGACGTCATAGTTAAGTCATAGTCTACTATTTGTCAAGCGAAGCGAAGAACAATTCTGTAACATTTTTTCCACAGATATTCTGATACTATTTGTATTTTGTTTGAATTAACAAATTTGTGCTCCAGATAGAACCTGTACCTAAATATTCTTGTGCATTTAATATTCAATTCAAATATTTATCCTGGCTTGCATAAGCGCCTTACAATCAACAAGCCACCCCTGTTGGTGCATATTTTAGCAGTAAGGGATATGTTACCTGTCATATGGCACACTATCAAGGCACCTCAATATCGCATGGCATCAAATGACATAAGATAATTTTGTTAGACCATAAAAGGCATCATCTGGGCAGCTGCAGTTGAGCTTCAATAGCACGACATGACAGTCAAGATAAATGCAGAGCAAGAATCAACAAATCTATGTCACGTAAAGCAGAGAAACACTCGTTATATATCTTTTATACGAATGGTGTTTCGAATATAGCTGATGTGTTTAATTTTGTTGACTAAAAGCTCACAACACATCAAAATGTTCCACCCATCCAAGGTAATGCTCAAGTTTTGATACCATAGTCGTTTTTTTTTAATGTGCTTGGTTATCTCGTTAAACCTCTCCTAATCGTAGACGGGATCTCATTAGATATTTTGGTTATCATCATAAAAAGTTGTGCCTCCTCGGAATTGTCATGTGTTCGCTGCAATATATGGATTTAATGTGGCAATGATTGCCAAAGTTTTGTCAATGTCAGGTCATATTACTGAAGAGTATGAAGCTCACTCTGACAAGCTGTGTGTGTTGATTCTGCAAATGAGTGGAATACAGGTCCGTCATCAGGTGGCGATACCATGAAATCAGCAAAAGCACACGGGATTGTTAATCCATCGCATAGCGACTTGGCGTCTGTTAAAGAGATGGAGTCTTCTGCTTAGTCGAATAAATCAGAGAGTTTTGAGCAGATGAAATGGGAACCAACAGTTGGTTTTGTCGCATAAATTCTCGGGCGAAGGCGGGGTTGAGTTCTCTTATCGTCGCTATCAATTCGTTGATATTACATTGATCGATAAATAACCAAACATAGTGCTATCATCAATGACAGATTTGATATCAACGAGCTTTTCTCATACATGCGGTGTTTACAAACAAGGTGGTACTTGTGGATTCAATAATGTGGTATAAATAAACGTATTTGATGAATCTAATTCAGGCTTATCTATTTTGCACGATGGCAACTGCGGATGGCGACCGTGAATGATGGCAGGTTTCTCGTGCTTGACAGATAGAGGATATTGCAATGAAAATTGGGGTTTGAACTGAAACGCTGATTCGTTATGTCGCTTAAAATAGCCACACTTGTTTCTGAAGTCAATGATTGTATGTGTGTGTGTGTGTGTTTGTGTGAGTGTGTGTGTAAGGTTTGGTGGGTGGTGGTGGTGGTGGTCAGCATCTTAAGCGTGTTCTCCTCGGATAGAACACTCTTTGTTCCGCCATTCATTTCACACCACTAATCTAGCTAGAGGAAAGATGTTCTTTTAGTTGTTGTATATTTACCTCAAATAATTAAATACGATGAATGACCTCAATTCAGCCACGGGCCCTAAGGCCCACAGGTAAAGTTGGCTTTTCCTCTATTTCTGAACACGTTGTTGAGGAGAGCCGTCAAAAACACTTTGCCGTGTAAATTTGCAGATTAATAAAGTTATTCTGATATGGCGACGAATTGAATTAAACATTATTATTCAGGGTTATGTGTTGGGTCTGTTGTGACTTTCCCTCGTCAATATTACTTTACAGACCAGACAATCTAATTAGTTTGACGAGATTATGTCTTGCAACGCTCGGAGAGTTGCTCATTCGTGATAGTTGTGAATGAAATGCTTGCATGTACGTTTTACAAAAATAGAAACAAAATGTATAATTTCACCCTAGGTTTGGTTCGTTCATTTGCATGTCATAACAAAACGTTAAGGAATGTTAAAGCTAAATTCTTTCCACCGACAAAAGGAATGCAGTTCATAGTGTTATAATCATAACGTTCTTATCGCCTTCTACAGCAGCGAATCTACCTAAATCCCCAGTGAGCGAGTAAGGGATAATTAGTTACAACCGTTAAGCGTGTGCAAAGCAAAGCTAAAATATTACCCAATGCAACACTTTATTATAATCGCAAATAATGCCTGTTTATAATGGGGCTTCGAAAAAAGAATTGAGCCTCAGCAGATTGCTGACAAGTGAAACAATGAGAGGGCATGGGTTGGTGTTATGCATGGTTTGTACCGCTGATTTTATTGTCTCACTGTGGGAACATTCTGTCGATGGTACCGCCTTTGCCTGAAATTAGTTAACAGATACGAAACACGACAGCCGCTTAAAAGGAAAGGTAATGTCCCTGAGGAAAACCAATATCAGTGACAAAGTTCCAGAGAAGTATTGCATAATTGTGATTTATCGCCGTGTGTGCAGGTGGCCAAAATGGCCCGCAGAAGTGCCTGACACCAAACACTTTGTGCACGGCATATATCTTGCCTGATTGATTATGCAATAATAGCTACACTAAGTCCTGTAAATTAAACGCTGACATTTCGATGGTAGGCCATTTGTATGCCGTCACAGACATTTTGAGGGCTTGCGAAAGGAATCAATGACAACTAGGATTATCAACATAACAGCTTAATCTGTAATGTGTCTATATGATGTTTCTTGGCAGTGGTTGTTGGGATTATAAGGCTTGTCTATGTTCTTAAACGGTTTAATAAAACAGTAGATATTGTTCTTCCACCCAATACGTACTCGTAAACGCTTTACTTGCGATTGGTTGCTTACATAAGTCATTGTTCAAACACATATGAAAGTGTCAGGTTTATCACTCAATATATTATTCATGGAAGTATTGGTACTTCTCACTCTTGTTTTTATGCCCTTGTATGGAATAATTAAATATCCACCCCATGACTGACCTGCTAGTTTATGTTCGATTACCGTTACAACACCGGGGTAACAGATTGCAGTTTAGTCGTCAGGGCCAACTATAACACTGTGTCAAATCACCGCATGCGGCGCTCCAATAAACCATGCACCGCCGGTAAAGTTACAATACGCTGCTTCCTAAGTAACGCACTTAATTGGCAGCGACTCGGGGTAGCATCAGTTGATATTGCTGAATATTGCTATAATATATTCTAAGACTAAGAATAACTCCAACAATATTGATTATATTCCATATTACATTATCTAATTATGGATACACTACACATATCAACTTAATATGACATATTGAGGGGTGAACAACATATTTTTTCATCAACTAAAGTAACGCACAATGAAATATTGAAGTTAAAAGCCAAAACGTATATGATTAATTGTTGAACTGGAGCGCTTGTTTAACAATAATAGGACACAAACACACTTAGTAGGCTAATCGCCTTTATGTTAATGACATTCGGTTGTCACTGAATTTTATTTCGAGTTTTGCTTGTCATTGTAGGTAGTTATGAGGCCTAAATGTGGAATGGCTATTTCGTCGTTGTTATGCAAATGACCTGCAAACATCTGTAGAAACTACACAGCCTTCAAACTTATCTAAAATATAGATAAAGTGGGTACTGGTGTTCTATTAATTAGCCTTAAAGTCATTATGCTTGATTCAATGCGTCGGAAACCACTGACAAATGGGGTCGTCCCTCTCTGAACGGCTGTATTAGTTCCTATGATATTTGTACAGTTCCATGAAGAAGAAAAAGACCAGAAGAATGAAAGAAGATGAATAATAATTTATTCTTTCCCTCCACAGTATAGAATGGCAAAGTATGTGTTATCATGTGTTATCAAGTGTTAAAAATAGGACAGTGTAGTCTTTAATAACTTTCCCCCTAGGGCCCCTTAACCTAATGATTCAACATAGCGCTAATGCACATAAACAAACGGAAAAGAAGGTCTTTTCCTTTTTGTTGGCAGACTGCCCTAAAATATCAAATGTAATTTCAAAGAGGTTTATCAGCTACTATTTACTACTGTGACCTGAACATTTCCTCCCGCATATGTATACGCTGGTTGAGACCAGTACCTTCTTGTCTCCGTGGAAGTCAAGGAGGTACTTATCAGCACGTAATACTTAACGGAACTGAGACTTGGCGTTCACTAGCTTGGCAGGATCTAGGTTGTAGACTTGCTGTGGATACTTTCTTTTTTTTTGAGCTGGTGCAAAGTACAAAACATGGTCGTGCACGTTATAATCCATGAAGGATTTGTATTTTGCCGAGGTGGAATCTGGCAATGCTGGAAATTTGAAAGACGTACAGCATGTAACTCCACTGTGTTTATCCTTATCGATGTAATATGTGTTTAATATAAAATTAAATAGAAAAGTAATGGAAAAGAATGACAACACAGCTGAAAAAGAAATAAATTCACTCAAAGCGCTTTGATATATATTATGTGACCAGGTCGATATGTGACTTTAAAATCAGGATGAAAAAAAATTCTTTACTGTGACTTATTTATGAAATACGCAAGAGTTTATAATCGGGCATAGAGGGGTATAGTCTGGAATAGGCCAAGATAAACCACGGTATAGGAATGAGTTGCTGTGCTACTTTACGCCCTGGGGTATATATTTACTTATGTCGAACTATACCCGGGTATAGTATGGTGTGGGTTTAATCTGCCTGCTGCACAGGCTACAGCCATTGAGGTGCCAAATTAAACGTCCTGACAAATGACATCGTAAAAATTCGTATTCTCTCCCATGGATGGAGCATCTGTCTTTATTGCATCAACTGATGATAAAAACAAGCGGGTTCGGCATACTGAGTGAAGTTAATTATTGGAGCTAAGGTTCGAACAGTCTCATCCTATCTTACAGGTAATAGTGTTGGCGCCATATGCTTTGTGGGCACCATAATCACGGCAAATATTGTCATTTGTGAAGTTAATAAGCTATAATCAACACACCTATGGTACTTATCATTGATTGCAAGTTTTTAAAAAATGTTACAGAAATGACAAATGTATCTTGTTCTGCGAGTTCCAAAAGCTCTGCCCGTATCAACCATGGCGGTCGTCCACAACAGGCTAATATGCATTAAGCAGAATATGTTCAATAATTTGCCAAATACAAACATTGGAACCATATAAGAACATATCAATATGTCAATATATCTGTATGTTTTAGACATAAAACAATGGTTTAATTCAATATATTCCTAATGTGGCCCGTGAGTAATAGCATAGAAGGTACAATAACTTGCATTACAAATTAATACACTTCTATTGCACAGATGTTACTTGGTAGTCTACCTTTTCCTGTAGTTTTGCATAGTATCTATTCATTCTCTGTTAGAGAGAAGTACACTTGCAAATTACAGGTACGGTAAAACAGGGTGGTTGATATAATACTCTCAGCACATTGTTAGTCCAGAACATCCTTCATACTGGCGAAATATTGTGAAATATATGAGAACAATTTGGCATTCTTGCGAGTAATCATCAGACGAAACACCTCCATACCAACCGTTATGTGTAATTAGCGCAGCAATGAGTAATCGTTGATGAGACCCGTCCTTATCACGTAAGAGGCTTTGGATCTGTGATTCAGTGAGACAGTAGTCCTTGGAAATAACTCCACTAGTGCGCTGATGCCATTTGATTTCGTTAAGGTATTACCCTTTTAGAAGTTGCTTAAGTATTAGTCCATGACGCATGACTCATACAGTCACCACAGAATAATACTAAGATATTGGCAGCTGTATAACAATGGACGCCCTATGCATGCCTCTCATTTGAACCCCTTGTCTCTGTTTGGTACTTAACGGAGCCTGCATGCGGGAGCATGGTTGGGAGTTTCATTGAATCGTCTTAAAATGTTATGATTAACGGCTTCTCATAGGCAACCGACGCTTTGAGTCACCTGCTGTGAACGTACAAACGTACATACACACACCAGCATACCCCTCATGACCTCAAGCCGAAGCGTTAAACATTGACCATTCGGAACTTATAGCAAAAAAACTGCAGTATCATTGACTTCGGCATCTATCTTGGCTCTGACGCGATACAGACTACTTTTTAGTCCAAAGGTTTTGCAAGCTCTATCCACACGATACAAAGCTAAATGTGCTCCCATTCGTTGACAAATCACAAATTGTATGGAACACCTATACTATACTCCATAGAAGCATGCATGATCGCGCTCGCACTATCATCCCACCCTAATTAGCCTATCTTCACTTAATCCTTTGTCTGTCCAATCTGCTTGTGGTTGAGAATTACTTTGTTGTTCACTAAGTGTGCAATGCTTAATCTGTTTAATTTGCTCTACAAACATAATGCTATGTCATGTTCTTTAAATATGTGTTGTAATAATATACACTGCATGCAGCAGCGCATATTCCAGACGCGGAGTAAATGACATGTGCGCTGTCGTCACGTGGGCAACGGAATGATCGTGATGTCAAATTATCGATATGCTATTGGTGATTTATAGTGATATTTATAGAGGTTGCCTCTGTTCCGCATAGGTGTTTTCAATATCGTAAACAAAAAGGCAAGCAGCCGAGCTTACATTTTTGTGTTCATTACAACAATAATAAATATCGAAACCAACTTGCTTCCCCTCTATTGTTCATTAAACAAATACACCAGAATGGAAACATATGATATGACTGTAACTTCAACAAATTACCTTCTTCAGATTGATCTCCATACCCTTTAAAATCCCACATTGTGAATGATTACTAGCATTTTCAAGTTTGAGCAATTTTGTTCAGCTTAACACAGCTGTTTTATGTAAAGATTTCACAAGTTGTCAACAATTCCCCAGACTGCTGACGTGACAATTTCTTCGATACTGTTTTGTAACACGCAGAATGTCATAGAAGCGAGCATTTTGAACAAAAACAACTAGATACTACAATACTGTCAGAAACACTTACAAAGAAGTCGCGTGTGATCTTTAACAGGATTAATCACTTCTTTGACATACAACTGTCTTTCGGGCCAACAACTGTGTCGTACAGGTAAAATATGGTTAATCCAATTAGCTCATAGCATCCTACCTAGGTCAGTGTGCTGTGTTATTGTTTCTTAGAATTTGTAATTGAAGAAGCTGATATGCTGTCCGATGTAAACACAATCAAAGTAAGTTATTGTACCACAACCAACATACATCGTTCCCCCATGCTAAACCATACTGACGTCTTCTGTCACTGCTTACTTAATTTACTAATATAATTGAAGATACTAAAGATTTTTGTTATGCTATATGCATCCTTGTGATAAGATGCTTCAAAACATACCATTAACAACGGGTAGGCAAACATGTCTTTATCTTGCATTCGCAAATCGCAGGCCCATCCATTGTCGGTCTTGGGATTTTCCCGTTTAGGTTAAATGTCCGTAGCTATTCCACAAAACCGAAATGGATAGACAGGCAAGTATAGACAACGACGACTACATTCGATCACCCTCAATGCGACTGCATTGCATTAATCCAGAAACCCACCCTGTGAGAGTTATATATTACCAGCTGCCAACACATTACATTACATGTGATATTGCTTGCGAGTGCCCGTCCGGGATCATCTATGCTGATGTCATATCCAGGCATTGTTCTCGTTGAAACATCCCCGGTGCAATTGTCACTGAGAGCGGCCTGTAAATCAATGTTAGCTGTGGCGTTAATCACTCACTACAATATTGCCAGTAGCACACGTTAATGGCGTCAACTAAGTATATTTGAGTGCTTGGTGAGTCACCACCTAAAGTATTCAAAATGCACTATCACCAAAATTATGCTGCTTTATGCTGTGCATACATCATAATCAAAGAAAATGAAAGTCGCATCTCATTCGGCAGGCTAAGTGCATCCCTTAAATAATTCCTTTCATTCAAGACGACTATCTCTATTATGAGCTGCGTGCCTTGTCTCTAACTGTCGTCTGCAATAAGTACAAACTCATCATCGCTTCTTATAAATGGGCATTTGTAGAGCTTTTCCTTGTTGAACGTGTATTTTCTTAAAACTCATCGGTTGATGAGTGATCCATTGAGGATAGCTAATGCACTTCTCGTTGAAGGTTAAGGAAATTGCTTTTGCGGTGCTTCAGAATGATTTCATAATCAGTAAACCAATGATAAACCTTGTTAGTTGTAAATGCCCTCTCGGGTAATTGACATATATAATAGATGAACAGACATTTATCGGTGGAGAGGTTGACTATTTGCACTTACTTGTATAGAACAATTTAATAACCATAATCATTTTGCAAGTCCATCTTAAATACGACAGTTTGTGTAATTGCCATCAAGTATTGTGATTGCTTGATGCGTAATCACATTGCACAACGACCTGAACATAAGTGATACTCAACAGAAGACAGATATGTCATACAGCCTTTCAACGTGATTCATGGCGATGACCATGTTAGTATGCTATTGGTCAATACATCTGCCAGGAATTTGTGTCTATAAATCATTATGGCACACAAAAGACGAGCACCTCATACACCCTTAACAATTCCAACCCACATCCCCCAGTCGTTGCTCAGTATCTATCGCGCGTTAACAGTTTCGACGGTATCTGTCGTTCATAATGGCCAACTGACCAATGAGCAATGCACTATAAGGTTAAAAACCGTTCTGCTACTTTTGTTGTTTTTCTAGATTGTCGTCGTTGTTTAGAGATGCTTTCACTTGGTTGTTCATTCATGTTTTGCAATTCAAAACATCACACAACATCCAAAAACGCCTCTAATCAGTAATCCAATAATTTCCTGGAGGCATTCATTAAGACAGCAACTTCTGTCAGCCAGTGGCTTTGTAGAGAAGGTCTAGCGACTACAAAGTGCGTTTGTTGATCTTGTTTCACAATTAGTCCTATAATTGCATAACAGGATTATGGCCGTTTGTCGCTTTTGAGAGGGAAATTAGGCTGATTGTATTGCAAATATCGATTTAATATTCAGGCCAACAAGCATTAGCTAATCAACGTATTTCATGTATATTAGAGATTGTGGTCAAACCTATGACTTAATTGCTATCTTGGAAAAGGAGTATTGGCATGGATTTCGCTGTCATTACATCATGCATTTTGAAAATGATTTGGGAATCACTTTCGTTCGACTGATGTTAACAGTCAGTGCCAGTATAGAAATAGGTAGGACGTCTTCAATCTCACTGGAATGATATGACAACCTCCATGATGCGGGGACTGGGGGAGAAAGGAAGCTAACTCCCAAATGGACCCCTGTCTCAGATTGATAATTATTTGCCAAGCTTAAAATGGAAGCTGCCGTCTAGAGCGCGACATTGGGTAATCATTGAATCTTTTGTAAAATACTACAATAAATGATTACCTTTGTTGCATCTGCTGCAAACATGTTAATGTGCAAACACTCACCAACGCATCCCTCATGATTGCGATCGATGCTTTTTACATTGACTCGTTTACTTACTCTCTTTCAGCTTATATCAATTAATCGCCATCGACCGGCTCAGATCTCATGGCCTAATTAGATGGTGACATTTTGATAGGTAATCTTTGTCCACCTGTGGTCGGCGAATTTAAACCTCAGCTGCGGATAGGTCCAGATAAGTGTTTTTTAATCGATTATTTGCTGCAAACATAATGTCACACTTTTATAAGAGGAATAACCTGCGTTTCATACTTCCTTATCTTATTTAAATGCGTCTTAATTAGCTATGCGGTTTCATGTTGTAATGACCTAATACGCCGTGTACCATAAAGAACTATCACACTACATCTGTCTCTAACCACCAAACGATCCGCGAGCTCCCATAGATATTAATGTTCCCACGCTTTACGCTTCATCCACGTTTGGAGGTTTCATCCAGGTCAGGCTTAGTAGTCTTTAAGGCGGTGAATAATCAAAGACTTAGTGGAACTTTCTAATCACCACAAGCAAGGTGATCGAGATCAGGACATTGCCGAATCAGTGCGGTGATGGCTCCTCTAGATTATTTATGGCATTTGCTATCCTACAGCTAGTACCATAATCTCTAGCAAATGCTATCAGCTACCTGTAGTGGAAAAGATAAAAGACACAGGACGCCCTGTCACTTTAGAATGATGTTAAGATATGATATTCCTGTCTCCCATAAGATGAAAGTCCAAAGTAGTGTGTATGTGCCAAGATATGACATAGCACTTCATGCCGCATATGATTCCGAAACTCGCCGTCCGCACAGGATATAATGCTATGCGACGAGACAGTACACGTCATGCTGTGCATAAATGCTAGGTATATGGTATATATAGCGCTGGTATATAGCTGATAATGCTTATTGGCAACAACATATATACGATAGGTGTCAACATATATATAATAGCAATCGAAATATATACAATACGTGTAAACATACATACATACGGTACAATCATGCATTTCGTTAATTCTATACTTCACCATATATGCATTCCAAGATATTGATTGTATGCTTTCGCGGGACCGTCAACATAAGTGCTGCACTTTATGCATGGGGATCATGTTGGAAACCAGCCGAGAAAAGGAAAAAGCTCTGTCTACCCGTACTGCGCCCACATATTACATATTACTTTTGATTCCTCTCTGTTGTGAAACCACTGGTATTTGACTTACGACAGGCGTTACTAAGACAGACATTATTTTGTACACTAAATTGGAATCAAATTTGGCAGCAAGCAAGATTTTACTTTTTCACTTGCGAAATTCCGTTGAACATTGACACATTTCTTGATTATTCACAATAATTACATCTTGAACTTGCATTAACTGATCAGCACAATATACTCAAGCTACAATATCATCTGTTCTAAAAGACGTCATAGTTTAGTCATAGTCTACTATTTGTCAAGCGAAGCGAAGAACAATTCTGTAACATTTCTGCCACAGATATTCTGGTACTATTTGTATTTTGTTTGAATTAACAAATTTGTGCTCCAGATAGAACCTGTACCTAAATATTCTTGTGCATCTAATAATATTCAATTCAAATATTTATCCTGGCTTGCATAAGCGCCTTACAATCAACAAGCCACCCCTGTTGGTGCATATTTTAGCAGTAGGGGATATGTTACCTGTCATATGGCACACTATCAAGGCACCTCAATATCGCATGGCATCAAATGACATAAGATAGTTTTGTTAGACCATATAAGGCATCATCTGGGCAGCTGCAGTTGAGCTTCAATAGCACGACATGACAGTCAAGATAAATGCAGAGCAAGAATCAACAAATCTATGTCACGTGAAGCAGGGACTTTTCTACGAATGGTGTTTCGAATATAGCTGCTGTGTTTAATTTTGTTGACTAAAAGCTCACAACACATCAAAATGTTCCACCCATCCAAGTAATGCTCAAGTTTTGATACCATAGTCGTTTTTTTAATGTGCTTGGTTATCTCGTTAAACCTCTCCTAATCGTAGACGGGATCTCATTAGATATTTTGGTTATCATCATAAAAAGTTGTGCCTCCTCGGTATTGTCATGTGTTTGCTGCAATATATGGATTTAATGTGGCAATGATTGCCAAAGTTTTGTCAATGTCAGGTCATATTACTGAAGAGTATGAAGCTCACTCTGACAAGCTGTGTGTTGATTCTGCAAATGAGTGGAATACAGGTCCGTCATCAGGTGGCGATACCATGAAATCAGCAAAAGCACACGGGATTGTTGATCCATCGCATAGCGGCTTGGCGTCTGTTAAAGAGATGGAGTCTTCTGCTTAGTCGAATAAATCAGAGAGTTTTGAGCTAATGAAATGGGGACCAACAGTTGGTTTTGTCGCATAAATTCTCGGGCGAAGGCGGGGTTGGGTTCTCTTATCGTCGCTATCAATTCGTTGATATTACATTGATCGATAAATAACCAAACATAGTGCTATCATCAATGACAGATTTGATATCAACGAGCTTTTCTCATACATGCGGTGTTTACAAACAAGGTGGTACTTGTGGATTCAATCATGTGGTATAAATAAACGTATTTGATGAATCTAATTCAGGCTTATCTATTTTGCACGATGGCGAAACAAGAAGATTACATCAGGGATATACGGGCAGCAACTGCGGATGGCGACCGTGAATGATGGCAGGTTTCTCGTGCTTGACAGATAGAGGATATTGCAATGAAAATTGGGGTTTGAACTGAAACGCTGATTCGTTATGTCGCTTAAAATAGCCACACTTGTTTCTGAAGTCAATGATTGTGTGTGTGTGTGTGTGTGTGTGTGTGTGTGTGTGTGTGTGTGTGTGTGTGTGTGTGTGTGTGTGTGTGTGTGTGTGTGTGTGTGTGTGTGTGTGTGTTGTGTGTGTGTGTGTGTGTGTGTGTGTGTGTGGTGTGTGGGTGGTGTGGTGGTGGTGTGGTTGTGTGGTGTGGTGTGTGGTGGGGTGGTGGTGGTGGTGGTGGTGGTGGTGGTGGTGGTGGTGGTGGTGGTGGTGGTGGTGATGGGATGGGAGGCAGTTTTTGACAACTCCTCTTAAATTCTGTTGATCACTTGTTGCAGCATATTTTACTAATAAAACAACAACGGAAACCATAGTTAGTGCTATGACTGACCAACTACAACAGTCGTACGTGGTTTTTCATTGATGTCTATACGCCACTTCCGGGGCTAAACCTAATAAACTTCATTACGTTGTGTTAGGTGTCAGTCAGGCTTGAACTTATGACATTTATTGTCTGCATACTATATAAACGAAAATGTCAATTAAATTGAGTATAAGATCATGCCGAATATTGAAACATATTTATTGACGTTATATTATGGCTAAATACCTACTTAACCGGCAAAAGCTCATTCCATTTTATAGTGATACCAAATTGACGTTGCCTCTCTCACTATTTTGATTCACTTCACTTTTGTAATTGTAGATATATAAGGCTCTTTATATTTTCGGTGGGAGACGTTCTCGTGTTTAACACGTATGATTATTGTTGCAAGAGAAAGCATAACATTTACAAAGAAAAGGCAAATATAACTTTGTCTTTCGAAGAACGAATGTTCATCCATTATCGCTCTGGAGTTATTCCTGATTAGCATTTGTGTCCGTGACCGTTTTACGTGGATCGAAAGGCAGGCATAGGCGAAAAGGTGTAGATTGGATCGCCCTCAATACGACAGTATTGCATCAATCCAGGCACCAACACTGTGAGGCTACGTATTACCAGTATGTCTCACGTATTTAAGCTTGCGAGTGCATGTCCGGAATAATCATTCCTAATGACACAGCTAGCCTTTGTTCTCTTATTACAATTACCGTTGCGTTTGTCACAAACGACAGTCTGTAAATCAGTGTTAGCACGGCGTTACTTATGGCGTCAGCTGGGAATATTTGAGTGCTTGGTGAATGAGATGAGTCACTAGAAGTAATGATAATGCATGCTCACCAAGAAGGATATGCTACTATATGATGTATATGCATCATAATCACAAATAATGAAAGTTGCATATTATTCATCAGGCGCGAGTACATCCAGTGAATCATTCCCGGCAACCCTGTCGTTGTTTGGCTCTAACTGATTAAATTCATTTTGCTACCGCTTACGAAACAGAAATGCGAACCATTTAAAACAAGGTTATTTCAAGACGGAACTAATAGACATTTGGCGGGAAAAACAGCATGAGATGCAATTACTCCTCGTTGAACCATGTCTCATGTATTCAGCGTTAGCATCCCCCTTTTAGTTATATATACACTAGTAATTCAATGTCAGGTCGGCTTCGAAGACAAAAACTTGAAGAGCTGTTCGCAAAAGGGACAAATATATCAAATAACATACTGTTAATGGACAAAATGCCATAAGTGCTTAAGAATCGCTGTAATAAACAATTTGTTATACCTTTAAACCTAGCTGCATTCTGATTTATTGATGTGGAATAACATCCAGCAACGACCTGAACACAGGACAAGCGCTAACTTAAGTATTACTCAACAGACGGCATAGATGGACAATAGCATTTTAACATGATTCATTGAGGTGAGCTTGATTCTTTAGGTATAAATTTGCTTAATGAATCTGCCCAGACTTTGTATCTGTAAACTGCCATTGAGGCAATGCCTGTAAACTACCTCAAGACTTCCACAGCACGCCATGCATTCCCCGATCAGTATGCATTTACAGTTTCGTCCGGCTCTGTCATTAATCATATCTCCCTTAAGATTAAGTAATGCTACATAAGGTTGTAAATTGCTTTAAAATAGCTTGAAATAGTACCACTGATAGAAAACCTGCATCACAAAATCCTAACCGCATGCATGCAGTGAATGTAATTGAAATTGCTCTTTGCAATACAACTCATCACCCTTCTATAACAGCTTACACTGTACTTAACATAGATCAGACCGTCGTCTCCACATGTCGTCAAACAGGATGCCCTTCTTGGCGTTCAGACCAAGAGCGGTTACTCTGCATTATATCCTGCCATGAATAGTCTACCGATTCTAGGAATAACATGTAACCACAACACACGTGAAGCCGTTTTCATAGTTATTTATTTCTCGTATGGTTTGCTTTTGATATTCGGCAGTTGTTGTAATTAATTTAGAATACTACAGCAATTTCGTTACTGTTTCTTTAACATGTATTTCCAATGCATAGGTTTTCCGCAATCGTTGGTTTACTACCATATGCATTCGTATGACTGGCTTTGCTTAGGGCATCACCATGATATAAGCATGTAAACAGAAAAAGCTGTAAACAAACAGGATTTCACAGAACAGATTATAAGATTTCTGTTCACCATACCTGTGGTTGAATTTGATAATAGTTGTCGTTATGAATTTGCATCTATCAATGTGTGTTACTTGGTCAGTCGTTTTGTCATCTATAAGTTGCCGTGATTCGATTCGTCTGCCTTTCACAACGTCGTCGGAAAAGACAATTTGCACGTCAAATAAACTGCGCCGAATCAATGCTTCTGGTTTCGACCTAGAACCAATTTAACTCTCATGGTCTCCAGAATGTGTCATCAATTACTACCAGTGACAAACATCTACAGCATTTCACCAAACATTATACGCCGGAAGTATAAGTAGCTTCTGCACTGGCTGTAGAGGTCGTGATAATTTCCTGTTCAGTAGTGATTATGGCCAAATATGGCAAGTACGCCGACCTTGATGATTGACATTTGACCACTAAAACGGCCGTCATTGCCTCCCAATTATTACTTGAAGCTTCTTCAGATGCGTGAAATATGATACTGGGGTGTATATTGGAATGGCGAAACAGTATCTCAAACTTTACATAGAATACATTTATAGCTTATTTTGCTTATCACATCAGCATTGCTTTGCATTAAATAATACGCGTGCCTCTGGACACAAACGGGCTCTGTACTCAATGTAAATCACTTTTACTTTCATAAGATATACCCCCGGTAAAGCATGCCATGCCACTGGATTATTAACCCAACTCATGGAGGTGTAATGACCGCAGATACACTTGTTACGCAATAATAAGAGAATAATTGCGCACTTCCTGCAACGCGAATTATTGTACACCTCCATAGTCGAAAGCAAAGATATCTTGAAGAGCAACATAAATATATATTTGAATTGAATATTTAATGTAAGATGCACAACCATGTGCCTTAAGCAGGAGGACGTGACAACTGGTGGTGTATATGTCCTCGTATCAATTTCAATACAAAGATTTGTAAGTTACAAAGTGACATGCAAAACATCCATAATATATATACGATATAACAACACACAAACCTCACTCAGTACTGAGAACATGAGTAAATTTGTACCAATTGACACTTGTCTGAAGGTATTTTTACACAATGCAATTGGTACAAGACTATTTGAAGTTATTTACGTGTAACAATATTAAGTAGAAAGGGTTTCTTCTTAAACAATATATTCATGATAGCCGGTTAATATCCATAGTAGTACTTATTAACACAAATCATGATACAATATTTATATAATTTATTATCAGGGATAATTTTAATGTCCTTGAATAATGGTTCAGTAGGTGTTACCCGTGCATTACCGGTTAATATTTTGCAAAATACTGTAGCTTATGTATTGATTCAAGAATACCTTAGATGCTTGTCCCAAGACTTCTTTGCAGTATGTTAGATCAGGATATATGAATAAATATGACTAAGTAAAGTAGGTTGCCTGATTATATTTTTAACTCGAGAAATTATGCCTATGGTTTTAGTTATTGTTGTTTTAATGTATTGTATATAGCTTTTCCATGTCAATCGTAAATCTATCTTAACTCCGAGAAACGTTGAACTTTGCAGTTCTCTGGTGGAGTTAGGGTATTTACAACCTGGAGCGAAAATGGCATGGTGGGTCTTGTTCACAGCTCACTGCTATCGAGCCAGTTTTTCATCTTTGTTAATTCAAAATTCATCGTTTCAATCAACATATCAACATTTGACTCTGTTAAAAACATATTAGTGTCATCGGAATACAAAATTAGTTCTGAAACATTGGAGGCATTTTTCATTAATATACAACTAAAACAAAAGAGGACCGAGTATAGGCCTATGTGGCATACCACGTATTATTGTACCAAAATCAGAATTTACTTTACCATACCTTATAAATTGTTCCCTGTTTGATAAATAGCTTTCGATCCAACTCCAAGCATATCCATTTATACCATAATGTTGAAGCTTGCGTAGAAGTATGTTATGATTGACAATATCGAATGCTTTGATCAAGGCTTCTAAATTATTGAAAACTAAGATTTCTGCCCACAAAACAGGCTTCTGTTTTGATTCCCAGCAGCTTTCACCAGCATCTTGTACAATTATCAATGGCTCGTCCCCTATTCTTTGTAGTAAAATGAAAGTTTTAACTACCTCATTGAATAATTGGCAAAATCTATCATGCAATGCTTGAAGTATTTTTTATCTTTAGGATCAACGATTATTACAACAACGAAGCGTCATACATAACCCAACAAAATCTTTATGGTGCATACATTCTTCCGGCTGAATGCAACAAATATCTACAAGCATTCGTATCACTGCAAAGGTTGATGTATGGGATCATTCTGTTCCTTAATTGGATATAAACGCAGCATAGGAGAGACTGAAGTGGGTTTTATATGGGCTATAAAGGGAGGTTCGTCACCCATCAGTTGATATAATGGACCCCGCCATTGCGTTACATTTGATCAGGGCGATTAATGCTGGTTTGCACCGGATACCCTTCAATATCATAGGTAATGTGGTTTTTTCAGATTCTTGCTCGTTTAGTCTGTGACCTTTTTGTGGGCTTATTAGACTTCGCTTATGTGCCTAGCAAAACCACTGAATAAATCAGAAGTAAACAGCATGGTCAACTTCTGGCTAACAAGGCGTTATAAATCACTGGTCGTTTTCTCTGTGGGGACAAAAAGTCAACAACCTTCAACATTAGTTAGTGTTCCTGGTCGTCTACTAATGAATGGCTAATAATAATCACTTTGGTACCGATCAATCTGGAATTACAACTTGAACAGCTATAAGATTAATGGGCTGTTGGACGAGGGATTGAAAAAAAGTAAATGAAATATCGTGCGTGAGAGATGCAATCGACTTTTGCATAAGCGTGCAATTGCAATATTACTGACCTCACAGACTCTGTGCCTTGCGTAGCAGTCAGCACGGGCTTATGATGCAGTAAGTTAATTTAAGATTATATTAATGACATCGTACGCTCATATATATTTTAGAAAAATGAATTGCCGCTGAGAATAACCATCAATCGAAGATTGGCGCTGAGAAGCCCCACCAATTAAAGATTGGCGCAGAG
Source organism: Urechis unicinctus (assembly GCA_034190875.2). Taxonomy (NCBI): domain Eukaryota; kingdom Metazoa; phylum Annelida; class Polychaeta; order Xenopneusta; family Urechidae; genus Urechis; species Urechis unicinctus. The sequence goes on along the minus strand of CM067358.1, from coordinate 57,432,748 downwards.
TAACACTATCAATGAAATGTTGGCGTTGAGTAGCACCATCAATCAAAGATTGCCGGTTAGTGACACCATCAATCGCAAACTAGCTCAGACGGTGATGCACAATCCCATAATGACTTGGCGTAGTAATGACAACTTATGGAAATGCCAGAGTTGTAAACTTTGAACATACGTATTACTTGGATGGTCTCCCAGGACAACGACATGCGAGTTTAAAGATCTGTGGGATGCAGTTTGCAGTGAGTTTTACAATATAGATCAAATAGAGTGGTTTGCGCATGATGCAGGTGATCTGACAAAGATGCCAGGAATGAAGTGGTCAGCGGCTCGCTGTACTAAAAGAGAGCCATCCATTTGAGCAATCAACCCTAGCACTTTCATAATCTATCGCATTAGTGATTCGGCTGAGAACGGCATTTGCAAACGCATTTAAAATAATGAACTGAAACATTGAATGTGTGATCATGCTGCTGACCCATCACTCATTTCGCGGTTGTTGCATCAATTAGATCCATATAATGACTAAAACCGTACCAATTAAGTCACTTTCGAATTTACATTCTTGAAGCACCCCGACGCTAACGGTTGTCTTTAATTCATTTATTGTAAAACTGGGTAGGTTGCAATTCGTGCTCGCGAATGGTTAGGCATACTCAGGGCAATGTATTTAGATAAATGAAATAATATCTATCCTAACTTACATATAAGGCCAGCTGATCCTTATGTTATGTCCACAACTTAATAACAGCAAACATTAATCCATTAGTCAGAAGAAAGAAAAAATGTAATATTCTGATTGCCGTTGTTTAGGAGAGTCGTTAATTTGCATACAAACCAAGGTTAGAACAGCTGCTCCAGGGAGGTACTTGAAATGCTCCATCGACTATCATAGAATGCAATTGGTGACTTAATTGCGTCTTCAATTCATCCACAGCAATAACCGCAACCATTTTATGGGGAACAAAAGCTGAGAACATATGACATTTTAAGCATACGATAGTAACAAATGCAAATGCTGTTTGTGAGATATTTGCAGCTGAGGGCTACGGTAGTTTTCTTTACGGGAAGACAAATAGACTCTATGGCATTGACCACCGTATCATATCTCTGCAGGTAATTTGCACCGCCCACACTAACACCTCAAATTAACCTCTACCTGCCAAGGCTCAGAAAACAACTATCGCGTTATGCTCAGTCTGTCTAATGACCTGCCTTCGAGGACATGCTAACCCGCAGGGAGTTACTTTAATTTCAACTTTCTCGGCAGTGATTGTCAATTTATATTTATTAACAAAACAATCTTCTTTGCGATGTTACTAAACCTTGATTTGCTTTTAGCTATATTGCATTCATCAACTCATATTACCAATGTGAACTTATCGGAATTGCTCTAAAATAAATTGTTATTTAATGCCTTATTATCAAGCTAGCCGCGGTCAAATGATTACCGGTAAACATCCATTAAGGTAGCAAGTTTGATCAGTTACCATATTCGTAGCAGTAAATATACTATAACAATTGCACGCGCTACAGTGCATGGTCATCGGTCACAATTAAAATCTACGACCACACCTTATGGAAATGCAACAAGGAGGACCATTGTAGTGCCGAGACATGAGCTCTGTCAGAATCGCCCAAATTGGGCTCAATATGTCTAAACTGTCATGCATTGCTGTGACAATATGTCTCTGGCAGTGTGGATCATATTCCCAAGTAAAAAGCCAATGCATTCGACATTTCTGTATGCAGCTGACTAGGGTCAGACACCATATATACTCACGTATAGTCACTTAAGATTCAATGCTGCGCACCACAATGTATGCACAGTGTGGTCAATTACCCTCAACGGAGCTGATGACTCTCTATTTAAAATAAATTGTTCTCGTGGGTAACTGCGATACACTGGAAATGTGCTCGCGGATAGCCGCAATACACTGCAAATGTGTTTTATATGACAAACGAGCTACAAAAAAGAGATTAATATACCATTTTATCAAATAGTTTTGGACACATGGAGAGAAGAGAAAATATTTAGAAAACGACCAATAACCCAATCTAAAGAAAATGCGCCAACTTGTCGCCCCTGAGTGATTTTATGTAATTAAGTGTGAGCGGTATGAATATGATTTTAAAAGAAAGGTTACCATAGAATCACAATATAACAGTCTCGCTGTAGGACCATTCTGCCAGTGAACATATACAAAACACATATACGTTAAAACATTTCGTTTGATACTGGTTCAAAAGGGAGTAAGTTTCAGCGTCGGTTATGGCTCTTCTTGAAGACCCTGACGACAGCCGCTTAAAAGGAATGGTAATTTGCAGGTGGCCTTAATTGTCGACAGAAGTCACCGACACAAAACACTTGGTTTACGGCATATACCTTGCCTAATTGATTATGCAATAACAGATTCACTAAAGGGAGCGCTGACATTATGATGGTAGGCCATTTGTATAACCTTTGGAAAGCTTGCGAAAGGAAAGAAAGTCAGCTAGTATTATCCGAAAAACAGCTTTATATGTGATGTGCCAACAAAATAATCATTGGCTGTGATGCATGAGCGTAATTCGAATCATCTCGGATCGATTTATGACAGCCTGGTTCATAAAAAGCAAATTAATATTGTTTTCACTCATGAAGCTGAAATCATTAAACATCATAAGGAAAGTTATTCGTCACATAAGTCAAAGTCTCATTCGGACAAAAAAAGAGACTGGAAATCTATTCCTAGAAGATTGTTAAGAGCTACTTACGCGTAAAGCAAAAACATGTGCTTTCTAAAGTTTCTAATTGGGAGAAAGGTAATGTATGCTCTATTCTGCAGGACGGAACGAAACAAGTAATAACACAGTCGATCGTCTGATTAAACAAGACAAGCAACAATGCAGTGATATGGACAGCTGAATTTATGCCTCAAGCCTCTTGGATTATAGAAAACATTACACAGGTACTAAATCTGACCTGATATGCTGCATCGATGGAAGAGGTCGGAATGATTTAAAATTCAAACTTACAATATATAAGTCTAGATTCGCGTCTTTGTAGCCATGTTAGGATTAATCTGTCCTGCTACACAGGCTACAACCATTAAGGTGGCATATTAAACATCCGGGCAAATTACATCGTAAAAATTCGGGTTTCTCGCCCATGGATGGAGCATCTGTCTTTGTTGCATCAACTGAAGATAAAAACAAGCGGGTTCGGTATACTGAGTGAAGTTAATAATTGGAGCAAAGGTTGGAACAGTCTCGTCCTAACTCACAGATAATATGCTATGTGGGCGCCTTAATCACTTAATCATAGTCATTTATGAAGTTAATAAGCTATAATCAGCACCAATATGGTACTTATTATTGATGACAATTTTTTAAAAAGTTGAAGAAAAGTATCAACTGCCTAGTAAGGTCCGTTAGTAAATCGATTGTTACAGAAATGACACATATATATGATTTTCTGCTAGTAATCATGAATTATGCAAATGAACAAAAGTCCTAGTTCCAAAAGCTCTGCCCTTATCAATGTTACTTAACCAAAGATGGTGGTCCACAACAGGCTAATATGCATTAAGCAGAATATGTTCAATAATATGCCACATACAAACATTGAAACCACATAGGAACATATCAATATGTCAATATTTCTGTATGTTTTAGATATAATTTGTTAGTATAATTCATCATATTATGCACACAAATGTAAAGAAATATGATAGCGGCAAAACGGTACAAATAAAGTTCTCGCCCTGGTGTTTTGTTCCTTGGAAGTTGTGTGCTCATTCGTATTTGACTAGGGTTATTCGTCTGGGCCACACCTTCTTGATTCATCTGTTTGGACCGAGGCCTTTTCAGAAGGTGCAATTACATTTTGAACAGAGCAATCAATGCTGAAAGTTGCAAAACCTGGGCCATCCAATCCGATGTAGTGACTGCCTGGCTGTTGTAAGAACCTCATTCAATATATTTATGTTATAAGATTTAAAGAGACTCGTCTTCTTTTGTAGCTATTATAAAACAGCGATATTTTTTATCGAGGTACTGTTTGTACGTTAGTTCTGCGTAATGACTTTGAAATGCCCATTTTTGTTCTCCGATGCTTACAAGACGGACATTTTAAGCAGCGTGCGTGTCCGCAGATATTATTTATTTAAAAGGATTAATAAGAAGCACTTATCATTTCCATATAAAAGCCATATAACAAATAAAGTTGAGTTATTGATTCCATTGCGAGATGGAAACACTTATGGACGTGTATATTTCAGATGATTAAATACCACGCCATTGGTCCTAACCATGACAAAGTAATGATACACCCAATTCATCTCTATTTGTTGGTTTCTGTTAGCTTATATTGAATGTTTTATTCAGATTAATAATCATGTCATTTTCTAATGCAAAATAACAATTATACACAAACCTTGACCCAAGACATGTATAGCAGTTTAAACCAACATTAATCGTTCTCTGTAACGCAAACAAACACCGTGGCCCCTTATGTAGCCTGGGTAATAGCATAGAATTTTCAAGGTACATTATACATTTCTATCACACAGATGCTACTTGGTAGTCTACCTTTTCCTTTTATCTAGTTGTCAAACGTCTGTTTGCGATGGCGTATTGATGAGCGTCTTACAAAATGTCCTATTGAGTGTAAGTGGTGTTTCATTCGAAGGGGTTGCTTATTTGGGCCGCCTAGCCATTTATATATTTGGACTTAAAATAATGTTTTATAGAGAAATCTGAATATCGTCCTTTCCATGCACATTCTATTTCTAAGGAGTTTTGGTCTTCTTGAGGCATTGTATGCAGTAGATTCGACGTTTGTGTTCCGCGCATGCAATGAATGATTACATTTGGTAACACTGACCTCGCCTTGACCAAACAATGGCGTTGTCACCGGCAGCAATCTCACAGATAGAGGCAGTTAGATTGACCGAAGACTCTTGGCATGGTACCCAGTTAGGAAGTAACAACTTCAGTATCCTATATCTAATACTGCGCGTTATGGATACCGATGCAATGTTTCGCGATATATCACATAACTCACTAGAGCGGCCTCCGATCCCGAAGACAATAAAGAAAGCCAAATTGAATATGACAATTTCTTTTTAGTCATCCATCAACCTCTTGAGCAACGCAAATATACAGTGTATAATGTTAATTATTCTGATTATATCATTACAAATAAGCTTAATGTTGATAGGCATGGCTGTAGCATTGCAAAGTATCTGATACTCTCTCAAATTACAAATTAGGTAAAACATGGTGGTAGATACTCTCAGCACATTGTAAGGCCATAACATCCGTCATACCTGCGAAATATGTAGATCTTGTGAAATATATGAGAACAATATGGCGTTCTTGGGAGTTATCATCCGACGAAACATTCCTCCGTACAAACCCTTATGTGTAATTAGCAGCAATGAGTAATCGTTGATGAGGCCCTGCCTTATCACGTTAGCGGCTTTGAATCTGGACATTGTGATTCAGTGAGACACCAGTCCACGAAAATAGCACCCCGGGTGCGTTGATGCCATTTCATTTCGTTAAGGTATTACCCGATTAGATGCCATATGTTGGCAGCAGTTGCATAAGTATTAGTCAATGACGCATGACGCACACCACAGATAAGCACTAAGATATGGTTTTGGAGGGACGGATACTGCTTTGGATTACCAGCTGTATAACCATGGACGCCCTATGCGTGCCTCTCATTTGAACCCCGTGTCTCTGTTTGGTACTTAATGGAGCCTGCATGCAGGAGCATGGTTGGGAGTTACATTGAATCGTCTTAAAAGGTTAACGGCTTCTCTTAGGAAACCGACGCTTTGAGTTACCTGCTGTGAACGTACAAACGGACACAACTCACCAACATACCCCTCATGACCTCAAGCCGAAGCGTTTAACATTGACCATTCGGAACTTATAGCAATAAATTGCAGCATCCTTGACTACGGCATAAATCTTGGCTCTGACGCGATACAGACTTCTTTCTAGTCCAAAGGTTTTGCAAGCTCTATCCACACCATACATAGCTAAATGTGCTCCCATTCGTTGAGAAATCACAAATTGTATGGAACACCTATACTATACTCCATATACGCATGCATGATCGCGCGCGCACTATCATCCCACCCTAATTAGCCTATAGTCGCTTAATCCTTTGTCTGTCCAATCTGCCTGTGGTTGAGAATTACTTTGTTGTTCACTTAGTGTGCAATGCTTTATGTATTTAGTTAGCTTTACAAACATAATGCTGTGTCATGTTCTTTAAATATGTGTTGCATCAAAATACGCTGCATCCAACAGCGCATATTCCAGACGATATGGAAATGACCTAACTTAAATTTCTACGAGGGAGAATTATAGCTTAAAACCCCTTTTCTATATATTTCACCACAGATGAAACGTCTCGAAAGGCAGCATTCAATCGCTGGGGCAATTTTCACATTTTGTTTTCAAAATCATCACAGAAACTTAACTAATGATTTGTAACTCAACTTTCATATGGTAAATATAAGGATGAGTATACTTACAGATTCGCAAGAAACCATAGATTTAATAAAAGGCTGATGAATATCTGCAAACAACGATAAGTAAGTAAGACAGCTCGTTCGCAAATAGTAACGGCGCCCGTGGCAACATATTCTGGTGACATATGCCGTCACAGCGCCTTCGTTCATCTTCGGCGTGTGATCGGGTAGTTCCGGAATGTGTCGTTCGGTTTTGCTTAATTCTTGATTACTTCGTTTAGGATCCAAAAAGCCTTCTTGTTATTGATAAGAAAATCGCGTTCTGTATAATCCCGAAAATTCATTTTAGCTAATACTTGCCCTTTAAATACATTTTAATTACCAAGATTTGTGTTGATATTGATGCAACTGACTTCATGCACGACATATTTATATATTGGTCCTGGTCGGCCATCGTTGCAGGGTCATTGGAGAAGCAACAAAATGATTAAACAAGGACAAACACACACTCACGAGTGCTTTCGAGTGCCATAAAGCCAGTTTAAGGGCAGGTATGGAAATTGTATTCACGACCTAGTGAGCCACTCCTTCCCCCCACCTGCTGCATTTACCCCCGTGTTTAAGGATTACCTTTGATAGTTTATCGTGGTAATGCTATAGCTGACAGGCTACAAATTAAACTGAACGGTAGTGTTAAAAACCGTTTCTTCAATTGAATGCATACGTTTGTTTTAAATAATTCACACAGTACCTTTCATAAGGCTTCCAACAGTCGTGAATCGATATTAATTGCTCTGAGTTTGTTTGTTCTCACGGATCATATCAATCATGATTTTAGTTCAGCCAGATGTCACAAATGACAATCGAGAAACTTTATTTATACATAAGATAAGTAAGTAATATTAACAGTATTGTATTGAACTCAAATACAAGCTACACAAGTAAGGACAAATGCGGATTGTTCAAACGAAATAAATATTAGTGTTAGATTGTCCATACAGACCCAATTCCTGATAGTGGAGAAAGCTAAAGCATCTGCTTAATTAAACAGGGTGAGCTCACAGTATGTTGTGTACTTATGTCAAAACAAGATACACATGCACTACCACCAAACATAGATGATATAGTTTCACTGACAAGCAGCAAATAAATCATCTGCTAGATCAGTACAACTTGGAATGTGCCACCTGCAATTGATAGAAACCATTAAAGATCATTGATGTAGCGGCGTTGTGATTCAATGTATCTTTATGATATAAAACTCGTTCAACTATATAGTATTTGCAATGTTCTGCAAATAATCTGAATATCAAACACAAGTTCTTATTCTGTTAATTCAAGTCTACCGATTGGCAGCCATGTTTACCTCGACCAATTAATTGCTAAATGGGACACCTATCCCTGTTGTTAATCAAACGAAGTATCTTCATATTGCATCATGTGATGATTGACATTATGCTGTTAACGCATAAACTATACGAACCTTGATTTCACATGTGCGATCACAGTATCACCTTAACTGCATCAGATTATTTAATCAAATGTACTATTTATCTTGACATCATATGCCTCCACTTGTACATACATACTCTATATTGGTGCTCATCGTTCAAAGAAGTTCAAACCACAGCCAGCCTATGGCTATGGTTAGATCAGGACTGGTGTAGTTCCTGAGAAAAGATTTCATCCTGTTGAACTCACAAATTCCTCCAGATTGCCCAGAGCTCATGAAGTTGACGGATCCACAAGTAGTCGTCTGGTGGCAAAGTGCGTTACATTGTATCTTGCTTGCTCGGAAAGGCTGGCCAATCAAATACTTAACAGACAATCTTTTGTTCTTAATAGCTGTGGTAGGGTTTCGGTATGAGGGAAGTTTCTCGGTGCTGTACAGGCAAATATGAGTCATCATCAAAGTGTAAACATTTAAATAGGCATAGTTATGCAACCATACTCCTCCTACCAATCTTCCCCACACATACATTGACTTACCTATATACACAGCAACTTCACATAATACCAAGTAGTCAACTGATTGTCCAATGGAGCGTATCTGAATGATGACAAATCGCCCGCTGGGTTGTCCTGTTGTAGCCAACTCACATTCTACAATGATACGACCCCCCGCAATGCCTGCATGATGACCACAAAGTGGATAACCACCAAGAACAGGAGGTACATGGGTCGGAGATGTATCTGTTATCCCTATGTCGAAATCATGAAGACGTTCGGCTGCAGAAATTTGACAAATAATGGACCACACTATAGATGTTTGGATTCGAACTTACTCCTAGGCTGACGGATTTATGAATATTCAGCTGACATACTCACAGTGTGCATCTTGTCTGTTGATGATGTCCAAAAGCACCACCTGACCAGGTTCGTCCAGCTCCACGGCCCACCACGGATTGACGTTACCTTCTGTGTGGGAGCATGAACTGGGCGAAGGCAAGAGATAAGGATTCTCATTGCCATCAACAGCCTTCTTGGACCAAAGGTTCGAGTAGTTGCTGCTCTGGTATGTCAAGCGACCTTGAGCAACGTTGTCATAGACTACAAGACCTGCAAAAGACGGGGTCATATTACTGCTATAGGTAGACTTAATTATTATTATGATTATCATAATCATATATATATACATATACATATATTTATATATATATATATATATATATATATATTTTTATATATATACATGTATATATATATGCATATATATATATGTATTTATATATATATATATACATATGTATATATATATGCATATATATATATATATATATATATATATATATTATATATATATATATATATGTGTGTGTGTGTGTGTGTGTGTGTGTGTGTGTGTGTGTGTGTGTGTGTGTGTGTGTGTGTGTGTGTGTGTGTGTGTGTGTGTGTGTGTGTGTGTGTGTGTGCGTGTGTATGTACGTGTTTGTGCATGTAACGGTGTAGGTGCAGATGCAGCCCGGAAATATATACCATAAGACACGCAGTAGCATAAACAGATCTGAATGTCTCAATAACTAAATCAAGAATTATATCCCCAGGATGCACTAAGTTCTGACAAAAGTTCATGAGAACAGAACGATCTCATTTTATAAAAATACAGCAACGTATAGTTGTCATTTCCACTAATTATTTTATGCTACGATTACATTATTAACGACTGGAAATGTGCTGCTGTTACACCAATATTACAAAGCAGCCAGCTAATTACCGTGTTACATCATGCCAAGACGCAACAAATGTTTTAAACAACCAAGCAATGCAGACGAAATATTATTTTGCAGTATTGCAATTATTCCCTTTTCCCAATTGGACGTTAGAAATTTTAATACACCCATTACAAAAGTGCTCTGAAATACACAATGACAATTCAGTATTAAATGGTGTTACTCAATCAATAGCCGTGGTTCGATGAAGTTGCATTTTATATATATATATATATATATATATATATATATATATATATATATATATATATATATATATATATATATATATATATATATATATATATATATATATATATATATATATATATATATATATTGCACACAAATATAAAAACAAAGTATATCAACACCATCAATGTCAAAATATATAGAAATTCTTTACATTAATGGTGATAGGCAAGTACTTACCAAACAACTGTCTTGCATATGTTAATATAATCCAAGATCCAATAGGCCAGTTGTTTCCGAAATACATGATGCCAGGCGCAGTTTAACGAGATAATGTATCATTACATTCCACATGTTAGTCAAGCTGACCTGTTGGTGTGAAGCGGAAAGTTCAATGCTAATCCAAGTAATACCACTGACGCAAACACATAATTAACCTGAAAATATAGATTTTGGATGCAAATTGCAACAGGGCAAAATCTTGATCAAACCTGTTATTTTGCATTATGTTGTATTCGTTTGAATGGAAACATTCAAAATTTAGATCAAAGCGTGTCACCGAGTTATAATGTCGCATTCGTAATAGGAACTGCTGCTTTTGAATTTGTTACATGCCGCTTTTATATATTTATGAGTAATGGATCTGCCCTCACTGTAGGTTATTGCTTCTAACAGTCATTCGACCAAACAGACCGACCAGTTGGAGACTGGTTTCATCGGTATTGTGTTCATGAAAATCAATTTGGCCGGTGATAAAATATATCATCGGGATCCCGTTACCCTGTATTTCCCATAAGATGATATTTGTTTTATTTACGAGCCATGGTAGGTTGTTAGGCGCCTGTGTCGCCAACCTGGGGCGCCATTTTGTGGGTTTCAAACATGCTATGTCAATCTTTTACACGACTAGATCGATTATGCACCCGATGACCCTGTGTTCATGCGTGTCTGCATAAGTCGATGTCTTATGTTGCGTGAACGGTGTCAGAAATAACGTCTTATCGAACTGACAATTTTCATCATGGTTTTCACGGATATACCGCACAAGCTACGTAAGGTATCGACACTAACAAGGGAAGTATTGTGTATTCACATCATTTTTCTCATTGGCGACAATAATACGACATCTGATTGATAATTTTATAGAATTAAAGAAAGTTTATCTTGATGTTAGATGGTTGGAACCTAGCTGTATCTCCCTTAGTGTCAATATATCAAGACAAATGACCGATGCCATTACTGGACATCTTAAACGACCGACACAATTCAACCACCGTACTATTTCTCTAAAATAAAACAATTGATAGTTTATCTGTGCGCTAGATAAAATACAGCTTGGTCATTATTCGATAGTAATTGCATGTTAGAAGCTGGCGGATCACATCCTGGTTATCAAGGGTGAGCAATGGGGTTATTGTGTGTGGTGACAATGTTTGGATGCCTGTAACAGGATTAAACTAGGGCCATCCAATTGTAGGCTGTCTTTCAGGACCGAGTAAGTCACCACCCCCTATGCTCCACCCCTGCCCATACACTAGTATCTACAATAGTAGTATAGAGACTGGGGGTACGAGCACAGATTCCAAAATGGACTCACATGAGCCAGCCTGAGGTGCGCTCACACCCTCCCCCCATCTGGTACTACAATGTCAACCAGCCCTTCCAGCCCCATATGGTCCAGGGCCACACCAGTAGTTAGTCACCATAGAGGTCAGCAAGTGAGAAATATCTGCGACCGTTGCTGTCATTCCGTTCTTCACCCGTTCGAGGTCCTCCATGAACTGAGACACCTTAGGTTTGTTCTTCTCAATAAAGGCGGGATCTGGGCGTATCGTTATCACTCTCATCGTAAAGAGTTTCCAGCAGAAGAAAGCTCCAGCCGGTCTTTCTTGAATCTTTGTTGGCCTGCCCATCCAGGGGCCGTGGTGATCCAGATCGTAGTCGAAGATGGTGTCAAACTTACCGTTTGCTGCGTAGTCCCCCTCATCATCTATGTCTTCTTCCAGTCCTTATGGTTGTACTCCAAGTTGTACACTCCAGCCCGCTCCAGGTTCTCGTAGGCGCACAACCGGAAAACACAGTCCACAAACACCCCGATGGTCGCCGGCGGACTGTGATGAAGCCCAAGCAGAATCTGGGGTTTGTACTGGGGCGGGATAATTCTCCCAGGGATACGGGTGTAAGGACACTTTATTTCGAGCCGCGCAATCTCCTCCTGACTTGGGTCCCCAAGAGGACAGAGGAGGTCACCATCAGACTGGACCGGGAGGACACAAAATCCGTCTGGGGAGTAAGCCGTGTCCTCCCCGCCGTGGTGGATGTAAATGTTGTTCCCGTAAACATTTGTTTTGTATCTGCTCTCAATGACTGCAATTGCAACCTCCTCGAAGACCTTGCCCCAGAGGCAGGCGACGCTCGTGTGGCCGCCCTTGTTGCTAGTTTTCTCGGTCAGCTTCTTATTATAGCTGTTGAAGTAGTCCTGACCGATAACTGCGGAGTAGTCGCTTCCACCAACGCAGTGCTTTCTTTCATTCTCCCACTGAGTTGTCTTTTGTCTGATCCCGTCATGCGAGATACAGAACGACTTAATCACTTGTTCCATTACTAAGCTATACCTTGTACTCTCCACTGTTTAAATAGATCGGTACCGACCAAAGATGTCTGCGCACACTGGATTTATTCTATGTATTGAGGCGGGTCAATATCATTCATAGTCCGCTTAATGGTAAAGAAGCACCCAATTTTTGTCTGATACCTTCCAATGCTTCGTCTTTTCCACGTTGGATCATCGCGTTTTTTTCATCAATTAAAACAGTCTGGTGCGCTTTTACAGATCTGGCCATAGTTTCGCCCTTCATTTGGGTATATTTTGTGACCTCAGCTAAAACGAGTTTAAACTCATGATCCGAGATATTACCATCTTCAAGTGCTGTTGATACAATGTCAGCAATGGTATTCAATTTACTTTGCGCTAGAATGCGGATCTGATCATGTTTTTTCACCTTGATGCTCAGTCGGCGACTGACGAATTTTCCAGCAATTCCAAGTAGCCCACAAGCGGCTTTAGTAACACCCAAGACTGTGGCAATAGGAATAGCAACTATTGTAGACATTATACCTACACCACTTGCGCCAAGACACATATCAACAGTAACTAACGCAGTGTCAACTGCATCCACCGAGTTCACTGCACGCCTATATTTCTTGTATATAGCACAATATTTTTCAATCTCTTTCTCAAGGTATTGCTGCGGATATAACGGTGCCGTCGGAATGGTGGTTTGTTGTTTCATACTGCTGCTTTATACGTAAGTCTACAGGTCAAGTTCAATTAGGAGTGAAGCTACAGACCAAGTCGCCCCTCTGTTTTGTGTGGTTGTATAAAAATTAATAACATTGCCTGGTTCTAGCTGTAAAGGCTGGTCTAAAGATATTACAACAGCCCGTTGGTCAACAGGCTTACTTATTCCTACCACTTGATTCGTTCCATTAATAACAGGAACGACTGCTATAGGACCAGTATCAGCACCAACACCCGAAGACAACCCCATAAGAATGATCCTACCATTGGATAACATGGTATATCCACAGCTTGAGTCTTGTGAGTCTCGACCCCTAGCCCCATGGCGAAACGACCACTCATATCCTGCCCATATAGTAATGAGGGGTTTTGTTAGGGGAGTTTATGTATTCTCTCAGATCCATGCGATGCTGTCTGTGTCTCTCATCAACATACTTTTCATTAGCAGCATCTTTAGGCGATATTGGGTCTCCCAACTGAACGATTTTATTATCTCCCATTTCAAGGTCTCCAGTCATAGTACCCCCCCCCCCCCTTTTATCAATTTTTTTTTGAGTCACCAATAGATACATAGGTCGTTGTGGCATATTCCGAGAGGTCGGCGCCCTGAACAGGTCCATAAATACTCGTTTTTATTGACATCTTGTAAATTCAAGAACAACGCTAACAGGTAAGTCGTGGTTATCTAATAGCCTTCCTTTATTATCGCGGAAATGAACCTTCAACTCATGCACAGTTCCGCTAGTGACACGCTTACATACAGGATTAGCGATGTTCGTGGTTATAATATCACCGGGAGAGCCACCCTCTAAGCCAACAACTTCAAGAAGCGTAGTGGGAGCACCATCTACCATGTTGTGCGTGGTGCTGACTTGATCGAGATGGACATAAAGTGTGTTAAAGAAGCAAAAGTTGATGGGCCGGTCACCTATGTAAGTACCTGAAGGAATTAATTGCCTACCCTGACCGTCATCAAAACCCAACATATTTAACACACCGTCTGATATGTGCGCAGCCCCATTATCAGGAATTGTGAGGGTTATAACCCCATTTGCAGCATCAACCTCTAAATCAAGACCTATTGATGTAATCTGCTGCTGAAGAAGGCTGAAACTCAATAGACCAGGTTTTAATTGGACAGATCCTCCCTCTTCTGAAGTTCTTGAAAGCCATTGAAGGGTCTCGTTTGATTCGAGATTGTACCAGGTCACAGTATACGTGATTGACCTTAGGCTAACACATAGATTGCCCGCAGTGTTGTCAATAGCATTTTGCAGGGACACAGCGTCGCCGCTTTGATCATTTGACAGAGTGTGATACCCTGTTTGAATTAAACGAGGATTTGGCACAAAACATACAGATTTTTAGTCTATAAGTTTTGGAGGTTACATCCAACTCACGCTTAGTAGTCAATAAGGCGGTGAATAATCAAAGAATAAGTGGAACTTTCTAGTTGTCGAATCAGCGTGGAGATGGCTCCTCTGGATTGTTTATGGCATTTGCTAGCGTACAGTTAGTACCACAAGCTCTAGCAGATGCTGTCAGCTCCCTGCAGTGTAAAAGATTCCAAGAGACCAAGACGCATGACGCTCAGTCACAGTAATTTGAGGATGTGATATTCCTGCCTCCTATCAGATGAAAGTCCAAAATAGTTTGTATGCGCCAAGATGTGATATTGCACTTAGTTCATGCCGCATAGGATTCCGAAACGCGCCGGTCACACAGGATATAATGCTATGCGACACGACAGTACATATCGTGCTGTGCATAAATGCTTGGTAAATGGCCTATATAGCGCGGGTATATAGTTGATAATACTAATTGGTATCAACATATATACAATGGGTGTCAACATATAAACAATAGGTATCGAAATACATACAATAAGTGTAAACATACATACAAATGGTACAAATATACAATATAAATAGTGATGCAAATGGAAGTTCGGAGTATATTTCGCAATGATTTATTGTCTGAATGTTTATTGTGGCGTTTGATAGGTTGAATTTACCACAATTTTCGATGCTTATGAAATACAATGGCTTCTACTTGTGCTGCACTTAATGTAAGGGGATCATGTTGGAAAACCAGCCGAGAAAAGGAGAGCAGCACTGCCTATCCGGACTTAAGTGGGAAACGTATTTAGGTGGAGCCATATATTACACACGACACATTGCCTCGGCCACATATTACATATTAGTTATAATACCGCTCCTTTGTGAAACCACTGGTATTTGGCTTATGACAAGCGTTACTAAGAGGGACATTATTCTGTACACTAAATTGGAATCAACTTTGGCAACAGGCAAAGATCTTACTTTCTCACCATGCGAAATGCCATGGAAAATAGACACATTTCTTGTACTTGATTATTCACAAATACCACAAATTGAACTTAGTGTTTTAAGCGCTAATTTATCAACACAATATACTCATAATTTAAACATAGTCAACTATTTGTCAATATTTTGAAGCGAAGAAATAATTCTGCAACATTTCTTCCACAAATATTCCGGCATTATATTTGTTTTGTTTCAATAACAAATTGATGCTTCAAATAGAAACTGCACCTAAATATTCTTGTGCATTTAAATTCAAATATTTATCCGAGTTTGCAGAAGAGTCTTAAAATCAACAAGCCTCCCCTGTTGGTGCCTGATTGAGCACTGAGAGATTTGGTACACTATCACAGCACCGCAATATCGCCTGACATGAAATGACATAAGATAGTTTGGTTAGACCATATTAGGCATCATCTGGGCAGGTGGAATTGAGCTTCAACAGCACGACATGACAGCCAAGATAAATGGGTATGGCTATTTTCGATCTTCTTTGTTGTGGCACATTGACAAAATAAATGCCGAGCACTAATCAGCTAATCTATGCCACGTGAAGCCGATCTTTTCTACGAATGGTCTTTGGGACAAAGCTGCTGTGTTTAATTTTGTTGACCTACCAAGGTAATGGTAAAGTTTTGATACAATAGTCGTTTTCAACGCTTGATTATCTCATCATTAATCCTCTCCTAAGCAACTCTTTGCAATAAAACTCATCATCCTTCCATAATAGCTTACTCTGTACCTAACATAGATCAGACCGTCGTCTCCTGATGTTGTACAGCAAACATGATGCCTTTTTCGTCGTTCAGACCAAGTGCCGTTACATTGCATTATATTCTGCCATGAACAGTCTATTAGGAATAACAATGTCACCGCAACACATGTGCAGCCGTTTTCATAGTTATTTATTCTTTCGTATGGTTTGGTGTTGATATTTGACCGTTGTTGTATATGATTTAGAATGCTACAGCCATTTCGTTGCTGTTTCCCTAATAAGTATTCGCAATGCAAAGGTTTGATGCAATCGTTCGTTTACGACCACATGGATTCGTCTGACTGGCTTTACCTAACAAGACAAATGGCTACGGAAAGGCTGTAAACAAACAGGATTTCACAGAACAGGTTAGAAGATTTCCGGTCACCGTGCCTGTGGTCGCATTTTATGACAGCATTGGATGACATATCAACAGGATACAGTTCACGTGTTAGCACGAGTTGTGTGGCTTTTTTCTTGACCACCTACATCACGTACGCCGACCTTGATGATTGACATTTGACCACTTAAACGGCCGTCATTGCAACCCAATTATTACTTCAAGCTTCATCAGATGCGTGAAATATGATACTGGGGTGTATATTGAACTGGCGAAACAGTATCTTAAACTTTACTTAGAATACATTTATGGCTCATTTTGCTTATAACATCAGCATTGCTTTGCCTCTGGACACAAACGTGTTCTGTGCACAGTATAAATCACTTTTACTTTCAAAAGAAAATTGAATGTAAGATGCACATTCATGTGCCTTAAGCAGGAGGACGTGACACCTGATGGTATATGAGTCCTCGTATCAAATTCAATACAAAGATTAGTAAGTGACAAAGTGACATGCAAAACATCCATAATTTATATACGATATGACAACACACAATACCCGAGGGCATTTTTACACAACGCAATTGGTACAAGACCATTTGAAATATATCCATACTGTGCTAACAGATATGCACGTAATTTATATTTAATTGATTAAATGCTCCATTTGTATTCTGGAGAGATACAAAAGAGTTCCATAAGTTTGGTCCCTGGAATGTGATAAACTTTTGATTAGGAAATGTTCGTTACGTGTAACATTATAAGGTAGAAAGGGTTTCTTCTTAAACAATATATTCATGATGGCCGGGAAATATCCATAGTAGTACTTACAAACACAAATCATGATAGAATATTCATATAATTTATAAACAGGGAGAATTTTAATGTCCTTGAATAATGGTTCAGTAACCCGTGTATTACCTTCGGCAATATAACAACTGTAGCCTATGTATTGATTCAGTGAATATCTTAGATACTTGTCCCAGACTTCTATGCAGTATGCTAGATCAGGATATATGAATAAATATGACTATGTTAATTAGGTTGTTTGTTTTAATGCATTGTGTATGGCTTTTCCATGTCAATCGCAAATCAAACCCCGAGAAACGTTGAACTTTGCAGTTCTCTGGTGGAGTTAGGGTATTTACAACCTGGAGCGGAAATGGCATGGTGGGTGTTGTTTACAGCTGATATCGAGCCAGATTGCCGCCTTAATTAATTCAACATTCATCGTTTCAATCAACATTTGATTGTGTTAACAACATATTGGTGTCATCTGCATACCAAATGGGTTATAAAACATTGGGGTCATTTGCAAGTCATTAATATACAACAAAAACAAAAGAGAACCGAGTACAGGCCCTTGCGGCACACAAGGGCCTGTATTATTGTACCAATATCTGAAATTTTTTTACCATACTTAATAAATTGTTCCCTGTTTAAATGATAAATATCTTTCGAGCAAACTCCATGCGCATCCATTTATACCATAATGTTGGAGCTTGTGTAGAAGTATGTTATGATTGACAGTATTGAATGCTTTGCTCAAGGCTTCTTAATTAGAACTAAGATTTCTGCCCACACAACATGCATCGGTATGGATTTCCAGCAGCTTCCCACCAACACCTTGTGCAATTATCGATGGCTCGTCACCTATTTTTTTTAGTAAAAGGAAAGTTTTAACCACCTCATTAAATAATTGACAAAATCTATCATGCAATGCCTGAAGTAATTTATATCTTCATGATCAACGCTAATTTGGAGTAGGATGAATATATCACGTTATAAATCACTGGTCGTTTTCTCTGCAGGGACAAAAAGTCAACAACCTTCAAGATTAATTAGTGTTCCTGGTTGTCTACTAATGGATTGTTCAGCTGTAAGATTAATGGGCTGTTAGATGATGGATTGAAAAAAAAAGTTAAACGAAATATCATGCGTGAGAGATACAATCGACTTTTGCATAAGCGTGAAATGGCAATATTACTGACCTTACAGACACTGTGCCTTGCGTAGCAGTCAGCATGGGCTTATGATGCAGTAAGTAAATTTAAGATTATGTTTGATGACATCGTACGCTGATATATATTTTATAAAGACGAATTACTGAGGAGCACCATCAATCAAAGATTGGCGATGAGTAGAACCATCCATCAAAGTTTGGCGCTGAGTTGCAACATGCATTAAAGATGCGCGCTGAGTAGCATTATCAATAAAAGATAGGCGCTGAGTAGCATCATCAATCAACGTTTGGCGCCGAGTAGCACCATCAATCAAAGATTTGCTCTGTGTAGCGCCATCAATCACATAGTGGCGCAGACTGTGATGTACAATCCTAAAATGGCATCCTAAGTAGCACCATCAACCTAAGATTGCTGCTGAATGCCACCATCAGTCAAAGATTGGCGTTGAGTGGCACCATCAGTCAAAGATTGGCACAGAGCGGCACCATCAATAAAAGATAGGCGATGAGTAGCACCATCAATTTAAGATTGGCGCTGAGTAGCACCATCAATCAAAGATGGCACCGAATGGCACCATCAGACGGTGATGTTCAATCATATTATTGGTAGACTTGACGTAGAAATGACAACTTATGGAGTTGTTAACTTTGAAAATAACCTTCTGTCAAACATACGTGTCACTCGGGTTGTCTCCCAGGACAACGACATGCAAATTAAAAGATCCGGGGGATGCTAGCGGCAATTAACCCTAGAACTTTCATAATCTATCGCTTGAGTGTTTTGGCTGAGCACGGCATTTGCATACGAAATTATAATAATGAACTGAACAATTGAAAGTGTGATCATATTGCTGACCATGTCAGGGTAGTTGCATCAATAAGATCCCTATAGTAACTAAAACATTACCATTTAAGTTACTTTCACATCTACATTCTTGAAGCATTTAAGTTCATATATGACCACAGTTCAAGCAGCGAATTAAATGTAATTCAGCGAGAAAGCGTACGGGAGGCGGTACTGACACCTTCTGCCACGAGCACCCCGACGCTAACTGTTGTCTTTAATTCACTCATTGTAAAGCTGCGTAGGTTGCTATTCGAGCTCATACATTTCTTTACCAGAGGCAAGTAAAAACGAATTGCAAGGTGTTTCATTTTACGTATGACGTTTACAGCACATTTGAAAACAGTCCATGCATATTTGGCTTGCGCTTTCGTTTTATCACTATTACAGTAACGCCCTCAATGTGATGACGACAAATAAGTTATGCAAAATGCAAGTGTGTCACAGTTCAGCACTATCATCAAGAATTTATTATTGTCTGCTTACGTATAAGATATTGCGTCATAAGACTGTTATTCCAAATGAAGAATGTTTAATGGCCGTAAATACCAATGAAACTCAATAATAAGCAAGCAATTGAAGAATTCACAGTTAGCTGGTTATCGAATTAATCTTGAGCTGCTCGTGACATATGCATCAATTATAATTTGCAGTGACTTTCTTTATGCCAAATTGAATTACAAATAAATCTATATTGTGGCTCACATTTGGGAACAACACAAGCTTATGAAATGAATGCTGTAATTACCACATCGCACATCGTTAAATGAATATTCCGCAATGTTCTAAGTAAATTAAATGTCCATTGTGCAAAGGTTCACTCCAGGCATGTTAAAGCTGTAATATATCAGATGAAGAAGCATCATATACTTCGTGAGAAAATGAATACTAATTCAATCCTCCTCTGCATATGTAAAACCGTGGCATTGCTCGAAGTGCATTTACTTCTCGATTATGCTTATTTGCCGCCGACATAGTTAGTTCCACAGTCTTACGTGGGTGTTTGATAGATGATAAAAAGGGGGCTTGGGTCGCAAAATTGCAACTCCCGTTGCATACGTTTTGTTCTATTCCTTACATTAGATTTAATTGTAGGGATGCATTATGGTACAAATGTGCATCTGTGATGAATATCGATTAAAAATAGGTTTCTACTTACGAGTGCGTAGTGTTGTCAAAGATCTTGTTATAATAAGATACCCGACTGGGCAGCTCGCCCGACAAATTTCGTAACACCGCGTAGGCAGCGCCCCCTACTTTTGTGGAAGCTACTCGACGCGCAGCACCCAACCAACTTCGTTATGACTTGCGAGTATGTCTGACTAGAAGTCAAACACAAATGGCATTTCTGTGCTGCAATTAACTGTTTGAATTGACAAAAGCCTTTCCACCCAGGAAGTGAATGTTCTAGCACATGTCTCTGGCTATATTGCCCGGAAATTAAGTTGTGTATACTATGCAGAAACAAAATTTCTTTAGTCAATGATATACATGAAAGGAAGGGCCCGCTGTCCCAAGCAAATCACTAGTATATGCATTATGCAGGCTTAAGGAACATTGCCGCAAATTCATTGACACAGTATTATACAGTAAGCAAGTGAAAGCCAGAAGTGTAAGCATTTTAGCTAAAGAGGTCTCATTAGAGAAACTCCAATGTGAATCATGCAGGTATCATGTTTCAGTAATATGTATTATGGTGAACATCAGGTTGCATCATTCCCTGAGAGAGGCTTACTGTAAGTTAAGGGACCATAAGGAGAGAAAAAAATCGTAAGACATTGACATTTTCCCTCACATGAAATTATTTGCTCTTATTTGTTACTTTTAAGTGCTGTTTTATGTGTAGATTTCCGAAAAATCTAATATTGATATTTGTTTACTTTGTTCCTTGAAAGCCCTCTATGGCAGATGTACAAGGACTATTCCGTCATAAATCCACACCAGTATATAGGACTGCTGCACCTTAGATTGTAGTGGTGGGGGGAGCTAGTCGAACAAAGGTGTCCCTAGGATATACTGTTAGAATGGTTGGTTGCATGGTACTCCAATATGATGTGTGTGTAAGATGGGGCAGAACTATATGTGGCTGATTTGGTGTGTTTAATGGCATAGGACAGGGAGACATATTGTCAACCTATTTGAGAGAGAGAGAGAGGGAGAGAGAGAGAGAGAGAGAGAGAGACAGACAGACAGACAGACAGACAGACAGACAGAATGACATAAAATACAGCGAGAAAGAGAGAGAGAGTGAGAGCGAGAGAGTTAATGATGATTAAATTCATGCTGCATCAATGTTTTTAGTATATGCTATGTCCTGAAATAATTCCTTATTATATTGTTATTCAAAATAAGCAAGAATACATGTTACTACATAATAAAATCATACGTCAACCGACAATGCAGCCTGTTGATGCGGTGGAGGTTCGGGTTACAAATCAAATATCATTCAATCGGGAAATCATGAGCATGTATTTAAATCAACTTCTTATATTCCGCCGAAAATATGTCCACATTAATGACAAAACCAATATGATTCAGATTAATCTTTTAACATCAAATAAGGGTTGACTTGACGTCCGTCTGTGTCCTAAAAAGGGGTAAATGCAGCCCTACAGGACGTCTGAGTAAGTATGCATTTTAACGTCCGATCGGGGCTGGGCATGGGGTAGCTGATATTTGCGACTTCGTTCAAACGTTCATAGCAAAATATTGTAGTTAATAAATCGTCACACAAATTGATAAAAAGGTGTCAATAGTAATTGGCTTTGTTTTTATGTATTGGCTCTATCAAAACGTCGTTAACTTTTAGAAATACAGCGGTATTTTTGAGTACATACCATCGCCGATCGATCTTTTACCATTCAGCCACGCGCTTTTAGCTTCCACGAAACCAGGTGGCGCGCTGGTCGCGCGCTTCACAGCGGAAACGTCCGAGTCGGGTATCTTATTATAACAAGATTTTTGGTGCTGTCTCGACCGTACACAATCACCACTAGCTACAACACAGAGTCGGGAATTGATGTCGTAGATATCCCTAAAGCAAGTAGCTGTAGTTTCTTCTTGGACCCACTAACTTTCTACTTTTTTCAAGTTAGCTCTGAGAACTGAATTTAAATTTGGCAGATAGCTGAGCAAATAGAAATTATTGGATTCGTTACAGGGCTCAATTGGCGCTGAAGCTCAAATGTTTGTTGGTCGTAACAACGTGTTTAAATCAAGAACAATGAAAGGTTTCCGAGAAATAAATATTCATTCTCCGTTTTAATATGTGTCACTTATGTCAAATATCCAAGACAATTTCTCAATATCTAAGACTCTCAACGACATTTATTCACCTGACCAGGTGTATTTACCTGTTGAGTCCGTGTCATATATAACATTATGGTCAAGTCGATTTAGCTAAATGACCATCTTTTATCAATAGTGAAGCTTCAATGACCACTTTCTCTCCAGAAGGAGATTTAGTTAGCGTTACTCATATACATAAATTACAAGAAGTTAAAATTTTAATTGTTAGTGACATATCTTAATCTGTCACGGCTGACTTTGCTGGATTTTTAGCCAACGATAAAATGACTCCGTAAATCCATAATATTGACAATGATCCAAACGATGTTTGGCTTCCTACGAATTTATCCCCTGAGTCAAATTTTTTGCATAGACGCAGGGTTCAACCCAAATCATCACCGTAACAGCTTTCATTGCGTCACAACTTTAGTTTTTAGTCAATTCTCATGTTTGAAATGATCGAAAGTGATCAGGCTTATTGGGCAGATCGAACCATTATCAGTTCGTTTTTTGATTTTGGTGGCGTAATGATATACAGTCGAAAATATATTGCTGTGGAGTCTTCAATATGTTTTCATGGTTAGGCGACTGGAAAGAATGACCACGAAATTGTGTATGACACACCCCTCATTACATAAATTAAAATTGTATGTGTAAATGGGAACAACAGAATACAGACTTGTTTTAAGTGCATCATGCACGAAATAACAGCGGCTTGCATCATACAGTGTGAAGAGTGAAACGTACTCGTAAAAACTTGTTGGCTATCAGACACTCGATTCATCGCATTGCATGTGAGAGCAGCTTCAAATACTTATTTTCATCTCAATATTTTCCTCGAATTCTAGAAGTGACAAGCGTGATTGATCGAGCTTTCTAACAATTAGTTATCAGCTGCAGCTGTTTAATTGTTTGCAACAATGACCTACACATGTGGATTGCTGCCTTGAGGATATTGCAACATATGATCACATGTAGAATTATGATATCACTGAAATTCCATTGATGTATGCAGCTTTATTTGGCGTGTGAGCAGAAGATCAACACGTCAATATGCACATAAATCTTCATATTTTGTTTAATATTTAAGTTTTTTTGCCACACATAATGCCATACAACCAGCATATGTCTTACACCCACGTATTTGCTAGCATTATACAACATATCTTTCTGCACGCGTCATAAACTCATCATTGTTACAGAGGGCGCTCTTAATCAACGCAAAGACGGGTAAATGTGCGTCTGAATATGATTGAGCTTCTGCGCTTATTGGTATGCGACCTTCTGCAAAACACTTCACAGGTTTGCCATATGTGTAACACAAGGAAGGCGAGACCACGATAGGTCGTCACAGATTGATTGACAATAATTCAATAACCGTATCATAGCGAACAATTATTGCATTATGATCAGCGCTTGCTTGTGGATGTATGTATGACGTTATGGTCAATCGTTTGTTCCTGGTTCGTGTCAGTGTTGTGTGATGTGGTTGTTCGCAATGGAAAAGACAGCTGTTACGCGTTGCTGTATCAAGTGTCATCACATATTGAATATAGTTCGGACTATAAGAGGGTTTATACCAGCAACTGTTTTAATCCGACCGAGACCTCCTTTTGTGATGGTCACAGGACCCAGGAGTAATGCATTTTAGCAAAATAAAACTTCGTTATCTATACAACCAAAGGCCTGTATCTAAAACCACAGTGTATGTACATGCAATAAAACCATTCACCCTACGTCCAAATGTTTATGCCAATTATGACTTAAATGTTTAATATGGCTGAAGGTTGTCGAGTTTCTGAGATAATCTATCATCATATTTCTGCAGTTAACTTGCACCTCCCGCGCTAATACCTCCAATTAACCTCTACCTTCCAAGGCTCAGAAAAACAATTATCGCGTTATGCTCAGTCTGTCTAATGAGCTGCCGACCAAGAGATGCTAACCAGCAGTAAGTAACATTTATTTCATCTTTTTCGGCAGTGATTGTTAATCTATATTGATTTACAAAACAATCTTCTTTGCGATGTTACTAAACCTTGATTAGTTTTAAGCTATATTGCATTCAACATCTCATACTACCAATGTCGCTCTAAAATAAATAGTGTTTAATGCCTTATTATCGAGCTAGCAGTAGTCAAATGACAACCGGTAAACATCCATTAAGGTAGCAAGTTTGATCAGTTACCTCATTTGAAGCGGAACTTGCTTGCCTGCAAAGGGTGTTTGATGTCGCTTAAGTCCTTAAGACTATGCAATTAAAATGCAGGACGTGAGGTTGTTTTTATGTATCAAACGGAATGCTGTTTTAACCAAGGGTTGAGAAAAGCATGTACCACGTGTGTGCTGCAATACTATTGATGATTATGGGCTGTTTTTGTCGCACATAGGTATACAAAGTTAGTTCTATCAAACTTTCTTATTTAGTCCAAGAAACCATAAGAGTCCTATGCCATGAAGACGATGTTAGTGCTGATGGAGAAAATAGTAAGAAGGATTGTCTGCCGCATGTAACACGTTACTATTTGTGCCACACCATGTGCTTTATGTTGGCAGCATGGTTGAAATAATCCTAAAGACGTCGCAAAACATTTGTCTTATCTCCCGAAACCCGGGCGTCTGGTCCTCTGTCCGTATCAAAAGTTACCTTTAGACATAAATCAAGCTAGTGGCTGCTATTTGTGCATGCAAAATTGAGTATAGCTTACCTTAACATATGTATTAAAAATATTCCTTTCAAATGTGCTAAACAAGCAGATTTAGGGAGAGAACCTTCTTTAATGTTATCGCGTCCATACAATGTAACCTTCCTGTGGATTGGTACACTTTTTAAATACAACTTATTGACCTAGAATGCAGTTTTGGAAAAACATAATATTAAGAAAACAAACCATAGCACAAATTAAAGAAAAGGAGCCAACTTGTCTTCAACTAATCTGCCCCTGTGTGTTTTTATGTAATAAAGTGTGAGAAGTACGAATATGATTTTAAAAGAAAGGTTATCACAGAAGCACAATCTAACAGTCTCACTGTGGGACCATTCTGTCAGTGAACATATCCGAAACACATATACGTTAAAACATTTCGTTTGATACTGGTTCAAAAGGGAGTAAGTTTCAGCACCGGTTATGGCTCTTCTTGAAGACCCTGACGACAGCCGCTTTAAAGGAAAGGTAACTTACAAGTGGCCATAATTGTCAACAGTCCCTGACACAAAAGTTGACGGCATATACCTTGCCTAATTGATTATGCAATAACAGATTCACTTAATCCTGTGAATGGAGCGCTGACATTTCGATGGTAGGCCATTTTATGACCTTTGGAAAGCTTAAGAAAGGAAAGAAAGTCAGCTAGGATTTTCTGAAAAACCGCGTTATCTGTGTTGTGCCAGCAAAATAATCATTGGCTGTGATGCATGGACGTAATTCGAGTCATCTCAGATCGATTAATGACAGCCTGGTTCATAAATAGCAAATTAGTATTGTTTTCACTCATGAGGCTGAAATCATTAAACATCTTGAGGAAAGTTATTCGTCACATAAGTCAGTGTCTCATTCGGACAAAGAAAGAGACTGGAAATCCATTCCCGGAAGATTGTTAAGAGCTTCCCACGTTTAAAGCAATAACATAAGCTTTCCAAAGTTTCTAATTGGGAGAAAGGTAATTTATCATCTATTCAGCAGGACGGAACGAAACAAGTAATAACACAATCGATCGTCTGATTATGGAAGACAAGCAATGACGCGGTATGGACGTGCTCGTTTCCCACGACAGCCGAATTTATGCCTCAAGTCTCTTGGATTATAGAAAACATTATACCGGTACTACATCTGACCTTATATGCTGCATCGATGGAAGAGGTCGGAATGATTCAAAATTCAAACGTATAATATATAAGTCTGGATTCGCGTCTTTGTAGCCATGTTAGGGTTAATCTGTCCTGCTACACAGGCTACATTCATAGAGGTGGCATATTAAACATCCTGACAAATCACTTTGTTAAAATTTGCATTCCCGCCCATGGATGGAGCATCTGTCTTTATTGCATCAACTGATGATGAAAACAAGCGGGTTCGGCATACTGAGTTAGTCAATAATGGGATCTAAGGTTGGAACAGTCTCTTCCTATCTTACAGATAATAGTGTAGGCGCCATTTGCTATGTGGGCGGAATATAGTCATTTATGAAGTTAATATGCTATAGTTAGCACAAATATGGTACTTATTATTGATTGCAATTTTTAAAACGTTACAGAAAAGAGTTAACTGACTAGTTAGGACCGTTAGCATATCGATTGTTACAGAAATGATAAATATATCCTTTTCTGAAGGTAAGCATGTATTATGCTAATGAACAAAAGTCCTAGTCCCAAAAGCTCTGCCCTTATCAATGTAACACAACCCAAGGTGGTCGTCCACAACAGGCTAATGTGCATTGAGCAGAATATGTTCAATAATTTGCCACATACAAACATTGAAACCACATAGGAACATATCAATATGTCAATATTTCTGTATTTTTTAGACATAAATTATTAGTTCAATTCATTATATTCTGCACACAAATGTAAAGAAATATGATAACGGCAAAAGATACAGATAAAGTTCTCGCCCTGGTGTTTTGCTCCTTGGAAGTTTTTTTTCTCAACCGTATTTGACTAAGGTTATTCGTCTGGGCCACACCTTCTTGGTACATCTGGTTGGACCGAGGCCCTTACAGAAGGTGCAATTTTTTCATTTGGAACAAAACAATCAATGCTGAAAGTTGCAAAACCTGTGCCATCCAATCCCATTTAGTGAATGCCTAGCTGCTGCAAAAACCTCATTATATATGTAAATAGATCCGTCTTCTTTTGTTTCTATTATAAAACAGCGATATTTTTCATCGAGGTACTGTTTGTACTTTAGTTATTCACAATGACTTTGAAATGCCCGTTTTTGTTCGCCGAAGCATACAAAACGGATCTTTTAAGCGGCCTGCGTGCCCGCAGATATTATTTATTTAAAAGGATTACTTAGAAACACTTATCATTTCCATATAAAAGCCATATTACGAATAAAGTTGAGTTATTGATACAATTGCGGGATGTTAAATTAATATGGGCGTGTATATTTTAGATGATTAAATACCACGCAATGGGTCTTAACCATGACGAAGTAACGAAATAACCAATTCCTCTCTATTTGTTGGTTTCTGTTAGCTTATATTGAATGTTTTATTCTGATTAATAATCATACCATTTTCTAATGCGAAATAACAATATACACTTAGCATGTCCAAAGACATATATAGCAGTTTAAACCAACATTCGATTTCTCTGCAACGCAAACAAACAGGGTGGCCCCTAATTTTGCCTGAGTAATAGCATAGAATTTCAAAGGTTCACTGACTTGCATTACATATTTATACATTTCTATCGCATAGATGTTACTTGGTGGTCTATCTTTTCCCTTTATCTAGTTGTCAAATTTCTGTCTGCAAATGCATATTAAATGTCCTTTTAAGTGTCACTACTGCGAAGTGGTGTATTATTCAAAGGGGTTGCTTATTCGGGCCATCTAGCCATAAAATAATGTTTTATGCAGTAATTTAAATATCAATCTTCTGTCACAGGTACTTACATTCACATTCGATATCTAAGATATCTTTTGTCAGTGTCTTGAGGCATTGTGTGCAGTAGAGTCAACGTTTGTGTGCCCCGCATGCAATGCATGATTACATTTGGTAACACTGACTTCCCCTTGACCAAACATTTTCGATACCACCGGCAGCAATCTCACAGAGAGAGGCAGTTAGATTGACGGAAGACTCTTCGCATGGTACCCAGTTATACCGTAACAACTCCAGTATCCTAAATTTCAAAGTGCGCATTATTGATAAACATTCATTACAATGTTCTGTGGAGTATCACATATCTCACTGAACGGATATATAGAGCAGCCTTCGATTCTGAAGACGATTAAGAAAGCCAAATTGAATATGACGGTTTCTTTGTAGTCAGGTCATTATCTATCAACCTCTTTGTTGACCAATGCAAATATATAGAGTATAATGTTCATTATTATGGCTATATCATTACAGATAAGCTTAATGTTGATAGGCATGGGTGTAGTTTTGCGTAGTATCTGATACTTTCTCGGTTAGAGAGAAGTACACTTGCAAATTACAGATACGATAAATCAGGTTGGTAGATACAATACTCTCAGCACATTGCTAGTCCAGACAATTCTTCATACTGGCGAAATATGTAGATCTTGTGAAATATATGATAACAATTGGGCATTCTTGTGAGCAAGCTTCCGACGGAACACTTCTCCGTACAAACACTTATGTGTAATTAGCGCTGCAATAAGTATTCGTTGATGCGACCCGTCTTTATCACGTTAGAGGCTTTGGATCTGGACATTGTGATTCAGTGAGGCAGTAGTCCATGTAAATAGCTCCCTGGTGCGTTGATGCCTTTTGATTTCGTTAAGGTATTAGCTTATTAGATGCCATATGTTGGCAGCAGTTGCATAAGTATTAGTCCATGACGCATGACGCGCACGATATGGTTTTGTAGGGAAGGATACTGCTTTATACTGGTAGCTGTTTAACCATGGACGCTCTATGCGTGCCTCTTATTTGAACCCCTTGTCTCTGTTTGGAACTTAATATAGCCTGCAGTCGGGATCATGGTTGTGAGCTTCATCGAATCGTCTTAAAATGTTACCGTTTACGGCTTCTCTTGAGTCACCTGCTGTGAACGTACAAACGTACATACACACACCAACATACCCCTCATGACCTCAAGCCAAAGCGTTAAACATTGACCATTCAGAACTTATAGCAAACAAAAAGCAGTATACTTGACTTCGGCATCTATCTTGGCTCTGACACGATACAGACTACTTTTTAGTACAAAGGTTTTGCAAGCTCTATCCGCACCATATATAGCTAAATGTGCTCCTATTCGTTGACGTATCAACAATTGTATAGACCACCTATACTATACTCCATACAAGCATGCATGATCGCGCGCGCACTATCATCCCACTCTAATCAGCCTATTTTCGCTAAATTCTCTGTCTGTCCAATCTGCCTGTGGTTGAGAATTACTTTGTTGTTCATTTAGTGTGCAATGCTTTATGTGTTTAATTTGCTTTACAAACATAATGATATGTCATGTTCTTTAAATAGGTGTTGTATCAAAATACGCTGCATCAAACAGTGCATATTCCAGACACGGAGTAAATGGCCTTGGCTGTCGTCACGCGGGCAACGGAATGATCGTGATGTCACAATATCGATATGCTATTAGTGATTTACAGTTTAATTTATTGAGGTTGCCTCTGTTACGCATTAGTTGTGTTCAATATCGTTAACAAAAAGGCAAGCAGCTGAGCATCTCTCTATAGCAAATCAATGTCAACCTTATGAACAAAGGCAGTGATGCAGTAAAATAATATGCAAGGGATATGTGCAGCTGTGAATGAGTGAATGGGATGGGTAGGGATATGGTGCTAGGACATCACTGTATTGACTGGGATTTTATGACTAAATACAATGATGAGTCGGCGATAACGTAGCCCGTTTTTCCGTGATAGCAAACTGACAACGTCTTGCTTACTCAATTCACAGATCTAATTGAAGATATTAAAGGCTTTTGTTATTGTATATGCATCCTTGTGCATAACACGTTTGATTAGCTGCTTCAAAACATAGCATTAACAGCGGGTAGGCAAACATGTCTTTATCTTGCATTCGCAAATCACAGGCCCATCCATTGTCGGTCTTAGGAATTTCCCGTTTAGGTTAAATGTCCGTAGCTATTCCACAAAACCGAAATGGATAGACAAGCAAGTAAAGACAACGAAGAGTACTTTCGATCACCCCAATACGACTGCGTGGCGTTAATCCAGACACCCACTCTGTGAGGTTTACATATTACCAGCTGCCAACACATTATATGTGATATTGCTTGCGAGTGCACGTCCGGGATAATCTATCCTGATGTCATATCTAGGCATTGTTCTCGTTGAAACATCCCTGGTGCAACTGTCACTAACAGCAGCCTGTATATCAATTTTAGCTGCGAAACATTGCCAGTATCACACGTTAATGGCGTCAAAAGTCCTACAGTCTTTCAACATGATTCATGGAAATGACCATGTTAGTATGCTATTGGTCAATGCATCTGCCCGGAATTTGTGTCTATAAACCATTATGGCACACAAAGACGAGCACCTCATACCACCCCACTTCCTCCAGTCGTTGCTCAGTATCAATCACGCGTCAACTGTTTCGACCGAATCTGTCTTTTTAATAATGGCCAACTGACCCATGAGCAATGCACTATAAAGTTGAAACTGTTTTGCTATTTTTGTTGTTGTTCTAGATTGTCGACTGTCGTTGTTTTGTGATGCTTTTGCTTGGTTGTTCATTTATGTTTTGCGCGTCAAAACATCACACGACATCCAAAAAAACCTCTAATCAGTAATCCAATCATTACCTGGTGGCATCCATTAAGACAGCAACTTCTATCAGCCGGTGGCTTTGTAGAGAAGCTCTGGCGACTACAAAGTGCGTTTGATGTATCTTGTTTCACAATTAGACCTATAGTTGCATAACAGGATCATGGTCGTTTGTCGCTATTCAATGTAGTCTTACTTGGCGTTGTATCAACTACTATGTGCGAAAAATGGGTTGATTGTGTTGCAAATTTCGACTATGAAATATACGGCTTTATGTTAAGGCCAACAAGCGTTAGGTAATTAACGTATTTTATGTATATTGGCGATTGTGGTCAAACTTATGACTCATTTGCCATCTCTCACACCTTTCGCCATCTATCGGCATCACTCGCCATCCCTCGCCATCTCTCGTCATCTCTCGCCAGCACTGGCAATTTCTACTCATCTCTTGCCATGACTCGCCATGACCTGCCATCTCTCGCCATCTCTCGGCATCACTCACCATCCCTCGCCCTCTCTCTTCATCTCTCGCCATCACTGGCAATTTCTACTCATCTCTTGCCATAACTGGCCATCTCTCGCCATCTCTCGCCATGACTCGCCATGACTCGCCATGACCTGCCATCTCTCGCCATCTCTCGTCATCTCTCGTCATCTCTCGTCATCACTCGCCATCTCTCGTCATCTCTCACCATCACTCGCCATCACTCGCCATAATGACCTACACATTTCTACTCGGATTGCATTCATCTGGACGGCCATTCTATTGTGAAGTTTATGACCCGAGGCTATACTGTAAATTACAAGTAACTCCGCAGACGAGTGAACGACCGCGGAAATCAATTCGGACGATCCCGTCTGTTGGGCATTGATCTCATTCAAACTTCCCCCTCCCTACCACCACACGTCCTCCGGAGTATTTGTCACTAACGACAGCCTTAAATACCCCATTTGCTGTAACATTACTCATTCACTAGCATACCAGCGTACAGTACCCAGACGCTAGTCATAAGGACCCACAGAGGTGCCATCTCGTGCCATTACGTCTAATGAGGGAGTTGGGTGGTTGGGGTGGGGTGGGGTTAGTGGTAGCGGTTGGTGGGGTGGGGGTCATTCATACTGGTCGTGCGACGCATGTACAGAGTGAGAGAGGTCGATGGTGTAGCTTTCTAACCTTAGACGGCAACCTTACACTCAATTCAGATAACAAGTGTTTGGATACGGTGTGTAGACTATTCTTGACTGTCCGATGGCTGGCATTTTCAACACATACCAGATGACTGAACCTGTATTCTTCATGGGTAGGTCAACCTGCAGAAGGCCATTTGTGTGTCTGTGTTGTGCAGGTATGTTCTACATACAGCACCGACACCAATGACGAAGACTTGAAGATTAGTGAGCTGTAATTCAGCCGAGGCTACCCCTTGAATTTAGACGGGATTGTTCTAAACGGCTAAAGAAAGTCACAGGTTGATCGGGAACTGCCTCTGTAAGCTCTCCACGTTCTAATCGATTCATGATGGCTCGGATTTATACTTTAGGTAGGTAGTCAAGGTTATTCCTGCGCCTGGGTGGAGCGGGTTAGGAGGAGACATCTCTTTGTTGAGTCAGCTTGTTCGGTCACGCACAAGGACTCTCAGACATTATGTATACAATGAGTCTTTAAGACATTACACACACAATTACTATGTGAAACATTTCACGTACAATAATTGTGAGACATTACATACACAATGAGTTTATGAGACATTACACACACAATTACTCTGTGAGACAGTACAATCACAATGACTTTGTGAGACATAAGACGCACACGGACTCTGTGAGACATCCCCCATATGACTTTCATGCCTGACCTGCTTTCCCGCAACGACAACTGATATGTTTCACTGCGTATACTTCACGACAAAGTGGCTCATTGGCTGGGTCCCGTTCATTGAAAGTGGCTCATTGGCTAAGTCCTGTTCTTAGAAAATGGTTTATTGGCTAGGTCTTGTTCTATGAAAGTGGCTCTCTGAATGCGGCTCATTGGCAGGGCCCTGCTCTCGGAAAATATGACAAAAGTCAAATGGGCCTTATTTACAGCCAGTTAGAAAATGTCTCCACGCTTTCAGGTCACTTGTTCCCGCGACAGATAGTAGAGATCCGTACGTGAAGCTGCCCAGCAATGTGAGTCTTGGTTAACCTGGTTCTCATGGAAATAAGGTATATAAAGAGACCAGGCGGTGTTGAAGGACGTTTACTAACCAGCAACAGTTGTGTGTAATAGCCATTCCATCAAAATACGAAACATGCAAAGATGACATTTCCACATAACGGGTAATACTTTTGTTGGTGCATTGGTCTTGGGTGCATGCGTATACAAAAATCCTTGCAGCCGAGAATTGGATTCATCGCTGCTTTCCAGCACGGTGCTACTCGTCAGCACAGAGCTGCTTGCAAGCACGGTGCTGCTTGTCAGCACGGAGCTGCTAGCCAGCACGGTACTGCTGGGAGGGGGCATTTATTGCAGTAAGGCACAGACGCCCATCTACTTGACATTCAAGCGGAAACAGTCGTCTGCTTTTGAAGTTAATGACCCAAATGAAAATTGCATCTTATTAAGCAGACGAGGGCGCACCGTGGGAATCTCCCGTCACAGCGCCATCTGTCTGCTTTTAATCATGTGCTTTCGCTATTTCGGACGGTGTTCTTTGTCACTGACTGTCGCCTTCTAATTGACTAGGAATTGGATCTTCTGACGAATGCGACGTTAAGTTAGATATTAGGGTTCACAAAACAATTAACTTTTTCATGCTCTTTTCCATCAAAAATGCTGCCCGTTACTGACCATTACTTTCATAATAGTTTTGCAGTGATATCTAATCATGTATTGTAAATGATTTAAATGGAAACACACACTAGTTAGCAAAGTAGCCGAGTCCTGGTGATTAAGCGGACCAACAAGCGAATTTGTGTATGTTGTTTGATGACGTCAAACAAGGATGCAAATCAACAACTCATTACAAGTAGGTTTCATTCATATTCGAGTGTCAAATGTATACTATCCTGATCATGTCAGAGGTCCATTCAGTCACCCGCTGTTGGGTTCATGAGTGTTGGGAACTGAAACATTGTTCGATCAAGCGGGTTCTAGCTTGATACCGTCGCCATTAACCCTGAGGAGTTTTCTTCCAAAATATGACATTTATGATACAAATAGTAATGAAATGGAGATGATGAGAGTTTTCATGACTTTGCCGGCGATTTACTATGTGTGTAATGCGGCTGAACTGCCATCTTCTCACTGTACCCTGCTGTCGATAGGAGGTATAGATAAGCTGCAATCTTCTCACTATACCCTGCTGTAGATAGTAGGTGTAGATAAACTGCCATCTTCTCACTGTACCCTGCTGTCGATAGGAGGTATAGATAAGCTGCAATCTTCTCACTATACCCTGGTGTAGATAGGAGGTGTAGATAAACTACATAAACCCTGCTATACTGCAATCTTCTCACTAGTACCCTGCTATAGATAGGAGGTATAGATAAGCTGCAATCTTCTCACTTCTCACTACCCTGCTGTAGATAGTAAGCTGGTGTAGATAAACTAGCTGCATCTTCTCACTGTACCCTGCTAGGTATAGATAAGCTGCAATCTTCTCACTGATAGGAGGTAGATAAGATACTATAGCTGCAATCTTCTCACTATACCCTGGTGTAGATAGGAGGTATAGATAAGATAATTGTACTGCTACAATCTGCAATCTTCTCACTGTACCCTGCTATAGAGGTAGATAAGGTATTCTCACTGTACCCTGCTGTAGAGATAAGCTGCACTGTATGCTTCTCACTTCTCACTGTACCCTGCTACCAATATGCTCACTGTAGATAGTAGGTGTAGATAAGCTGCAATCTTCTCACTAGGAGGTGTACCCTGGTACCCTGCTACAGATAGGAGGTATAGATGCAAGGTGCAATCTCTCTCATCTTCTATGTACCTGGTGCTGTAGATAGGAGGTGTAGATAAGCTGCAATCTACTGTACCTGCTATAGATAGGAGGTGTAGATAAGCTGCAATCTTCTCACTGTACCCTGCTATAGCTAGGAGGTGTAGATAAGATAACTGTACTGCTACTAGATTCTAGATAAGCTGTCATCTTCTCACTGTACCCTGCTGTAGATAGGAGGTATAGATAAGCTGCAATCTTCTCACTCTACCCTGCTGTGGGTGTAGGTGTAGATAAGCTGCAATCTTCTCACTGTAGCTAGGAGGTGTAGATAAGCTGCAATATTCTCACTGTACCCTTGCTAGATAGGAGGTGTAGATAAACTGCCATCTTCTCACTGTACCCTGCTATAGCTAGGAGGTATAGATAAACTGCAATCTTCTCATTGCACCCTGCTATAGCTAGGAGGTGTAGATAAGCTGCAATATTCTCACTGTACCCTGGTGTAGATACTAGATTTAGATAAACTGTCATCTTCTCACTGTACCCTGCTGTAGATCGAAGGTGTAGATAAGCTGCAATCTTCTCACTGTACCCTGCTGTGGGTGTAGGTGTAGATAAGCTGCAATCTTCTCACAGTGCCCTGCTGTAGACACTAGGTGTAGATAAGCTGCAATATTCTCACTGTACCCTGCTGTAGATAGGAGGTATAGATAAGCTGCAATATTCTCACTGTACCTTGCTACAAATAGGAGGTGTAGATAAGCTGCAATATTCTCACTATACCTTGCTACAGATAGGAGGTGCAGATAAGCTGCCATCTTCTCACTGTACCCTCCTGTAGATAGGAGGTGTAAATAAGCTGCAATCTTGTCACTGTACCTTGCTACAGATAGAAGGTGTAGATAAGCTGATATCTTCTCATTGTACCCTGCTATTGATATGAGGTGCTGATAATCTGGCGCACAATAAAATCTGTCAAGGCGGTGTCCATGGTTGAGATCGAAGAGGCTAGGATTATGTGGAAATAAATCGATTGGAATTGGTGTGTCTTTGTTTATAAGGAACCATTTGATCACACATGTGCGAACGGTTAACTTCCCATTGAAATAGTTCCTAAAGATGCATCCACACCCATTACACCAAATTTGAAATTCCATTTAATAACTTCCACGCCCTGATAATATAATAGTCATAGTCATCTATCAGCTGACGAAACAATTGAATTGATCAAATATGCTTTTTACTGGTAATCAGCATCCACTCTAGCAGTATGATAAAGGTTTGATGGAGTTGACGTGAGACCCCAATAATGGACCTCTGGATGGTACGGCTGCATCAGTAGCAATAATACCTGATGCAACAAAACAATAAAAGGTTTATGCAGCCTCCAGCCACACACTTGAGGCACACTAAAGTTTGACGCTTGTGGGAAAAACCTTAACTGTAATATCATGCTGCTAAGTTATGTTACGGCATTACCTGTGATACATCATTCTTCTTAGATTAACAGATATACATATCGAATTAGTATTTGTGAAGTGATTTTATTCGCTTTGACGTCATAGTAAAATAACGATGTATTATCGCATGCACAGACTCTACGAGTATCACTTATTCAGTTGATCCATGTATCCAGTAAAGCCGAATTTTGACACTGCCTGTCGATTATAAAATGCAGCATTTCACATTTTGACATTTACCTATTAGACAATTGATTATCAGAATCTCTTCGACTGGCCTTGTTTCATTTGTATTGTCTTCAAAGTTCCGTCTGCGAATGCATTACAATGAAAACCACCATCTCACAATCAACAAGACAGTGGTGAATTTATGAATATATATGGAGTTGAGCTCAAGTGTATTCGGAATAGTTAGATGCCAACATAATGGCTACAGAAACGAACCAATAGTCAATTAAATGATAGACATTTGATAAAAATGAAAAAGAATCGATTGTCAAACACTTGTATCTATATTAAAGGTGCAGATTCTTAAGTTGCTCCGATCGATAGGCTAAAGTGCTTTGGCTAAGCCACAAAGACAATAAACGAGTCATTAATGTACCTGACTTATAATGTTGAAACTCGACTATAGCCATATGTTGTCATCACAAAGTGTATTGAAGGTTGCTTCTAAATCTACTTACCAAAATATGGCCGGTTGTACATATGATGAGGGTTGTCAAAGAAATGTTGTACATGTTGAGCATGCACTTAAAGAAGACACGAAAATGTCGTTGTGCGGATTGAAGATATGATATCCTGGGCGTTATGTTAGACAAATTCGTATATCTGCAGGATATATATACAGAAATTGCCAAAAGGGTTGCAAAAACCATTGTATTTACAGTATTAATTCAATTTCTGAGAGACAGGACACCTCAGGCCCTTCCAATAAACCTTACATTCAATGGGTATGACAATATGCGATATATATACTTTACAAATAAGAATCGCTTTACAAATTCAGATATCTATAAGTTGATCTTAACTTGACAACGCTTGCTGGTCATTCTAATATCACTTTTCTTGGCGGATCAATGAGGAACCATCTGTTCGTTATACAATAAGCATTACTTATATTTTTCACAATATATGCCAGTTGCGCATTATGAAGTAAATATTTTGTGATACATCAAAACCACTGAACACAGTGCGAGCTACAATAACATATCTCTGTATTAAATAAGTTCAATAATTGCTGGTTTAATTGGTCGCTTTGGCATCATGTGTATATGCTTAGCCATTTCTGTTGTGCAAATGCCCGTGTTAAATGTCATCGATGTTGTGTTAAATGTCATCGATAAGGTGCTCATTGTGAACATATTCCGTGTATGGTACTCACAGCATTTAGCCATAGAAATTAGAATAAAGTGGAACAATGTTTGTAAGCATCACTTTCAACAGCCATTCGTGAATCACGACTGTGGTGAATGCAGGATTACTGTGCTTGGACTGGTATTCGAAAATATATTAATAACTTAGAGCAGCCT
This sequence comes from Urechis unicinctus, assembly GCA_034190875.2. NCBI lineage: Eukaryota > Metazoa > Annelida > Polychaeta > Xenopneusta > Urechidae > Urechis > Urechis unicinctus. The sequence continues at coordinate 57,394,671 of CM067358.1, read as the reverse complement.
GCAAAAGGGACAATGTAATTCAGCGAGATAACCCCATTCATCATTCTGCAATGGCTGTCATTGATTGCATTGTAAAGTATGGGTGGTTTCCATGCTTGATTCGGTATGCTTTTCATAAATGATAAGTTGGCAAAATGCAGATGGTTTGTCGACCTTCATATTGCAGCCATAATGTTGCATTTCCAAAAGTGGATTACCTGCAGATATCACATAAAGCGATATCCATTGAAATATATCAAAAGACCATGGCCTTTATGCATCATTCCGCGGTGAAAGATATTGACTAAATCAATATGAATGTAAAAAATATTCACTCGTTAGCTAAATCCGATGTCAACGGAGATATCTTACTGAGGGGCAGAATAGGAATGTGATGAGATCAACAGCTGCTGATGACGACTGAAAGGGTATGACGAGTAAGGCCTGCATAATCAAGGTCTAGCAGGGAGAGATGTATGCATAAATGGATGCATGACCCAATATTGTAGGCCATGACAGTTAGTTCCATGTGATGCAGCATCGGCTGTAGCATCACTCCTTTGGTGGCATCCAATACTCCAGCATCAGTTGTATGTACCTGGTTCATCAATTGAGCAATGCAACCCGTGTATCTAGCGCGTGACATATAAAGTGAAGCCACCTCGGCTTATGGCAACTTCCCACAGAATTAAAATGGCGTCAAAGCAAACAGTTGTTATTAGGGTCAGGCAAGTTTGTATGTCGGAAAGAGACCAGATTGCTGTGGGCTGGTGGTGTCTAGTACTGCACATTTTAATGCACCAGTTTGTGCCTGGGGCGCGGTTTGAATTTAGTTGGATATACACTAGATCTGTACGCTTTATGGGAATGTCCTTTTGTGTTCTACTTGCAATGCTGAGGCAAATAATTGACGTGCACGGCCGGTGAGTTTCAGTTTAGCCAATATTGACCTTGACATTTGTCATGGGTTTGGTGTTTATAGCTATAGATTGTTACAGATTGACCTGGATTCTCAAGTGATGGCACACAACGATCACATAATGTCGTGATGGTTCGGGATAACGCTGAAAAGGCGATCCCTGCTAATAGATGGAGATACATCTCCATAATGAGTCAGCTGGTTATGACAGCTGCCAAGTGGGGTTAACATATGTGTGGTGACCTGAATGTCTTGATGTTTGCGCGCTTCAATGATTCATAGTCACAGGGCATAATGACGCAGTCACTTATGCGGCTTGATTTTTCAGGCTTGTTACAGATGGCAAACATATGTTCAACTCCATTGTAAGTTATCCTAACAGAGAGCGCCACTCCTCTCAGTTCCCATACAAGAGCGCCTCTATATTAAGAAAAGTACACAGAACACCCATCTTACCTCTACAATATGGGCGCTTCCTTAGTTCACTGGCTCTGCACGTGACAGGTAAAACGCTGAAGAACTGACCTGTATCATACCACTCGCACAGCGACATCTAGCAATTAACTCGCGGGCGATCAAATAGCTGAATCACACATCACAAAAGGATGATATGGATGGCACCCGATACATCGAGAGAATCTTTGGGGAAACATTTACTGAATACTTAGACCAATGACAGTCATAGCCTTGCCTTATATATAGTGATAACATCTCAGCACAAATGATATCCCGATTGAGGCCGTCGAATAAAATATGTATCACATATAAAAGAAATGACTCCAACCTGGTATAATTATAAAAGGAAACATTCTGGTTAACTGAGATTTATAATGATATGAATGGATATTTAAACGATCCCAGAATTCACCACTTCTCGTTAGTCTACGTCCCAGACTCCGGGTTTCCGCCCTGGTGCTCCCCCTGAGTGTAACTTATGGCGCGATCCTGAAGCATAAGAAAATCTAGACACGTTCGTGTGCAATCAACCCCAAGTGATCTCTGTCGCGCTCCGCTCTATTATCAGGTTATGACACTCGCTTGTGATATGTGCCATCGGTTTAATGTGATGTCACCTATAACATTGAAACGATATCATATGTATATTTACTATGAATCGATCAGCTATTCGGACTCGTTAGGGACACAACTATCTATATTTGAGTCAGCGTACATATTTGTTGTTGCAAAATGTTTGTACACCCTCGCGGAAACATTCACAAAATGGTCCCGACCCGTCAAGCCGTAGAGTGCACAGTTCATTAGCGACTGTTCAGATGATTGCTGATTTCAGATAGACTCATTTATACGGCTTAAGTTGCAGCATATACTACACTACTAGTGTAAAGATAGCTCAATCCGCTGAAAAATGGATATTAACCTAAAAGGCGACAAAGCTTTGGGGCCCTGAATTACCCCGACCAAATAGGCGTCTGATTGGATCATCTCAATGCATGGATACTGCGCAAGTTCTCGCATGTTCACGTCCCAGACCCTGACGTGATATTCAATACTAAAACATGTATGCAAGGCACATAATGGAATCGGAAGTATCTTACATTTCCAAACACACGATCAAAGAGCTCACATATGTGTTGGTGCTTACGCGGTACACAGCACTGCTTCTTTCCGCTTCATTTGATACAGCCCACAGGCGATAGCCCTGACTGGCCGGAAACGTTTGGCGTGAACAATCTTCTATGCTAATCAACAATTCGATACGTTATATTTGAGAGTTGGTCATCATTTGAATTGGATCTGGCTTGCTACAGACAGACGTCCATGCCACGCATCTCGGTGTGGGCTATCAGACGCTCAATAATAAATGAGGATATATGTAGCGCAACTACCAGCCCCCCCCCCCCACTGTGTAAAATAACACTGACAAATACATTTATGAACAGTGCTGCTCGTGAACGAAGCAAAGTACAAACACATTGTGTTGCTTGCGTTGTTGTGTTGCGATATGGATGGATAGAGGTGATACAGATAATAATACATGCCTTGATATCCAACAAATGGCATACGAAATACCAAAGACTACAATTAGATAAACAGAATAATGATTGCATGCATTAATATATTCGGCCCTGAAGATTATGCTTAATGCAAAATATCTCTGAATTTGCACACGTTACGTGGTAATGCTGACCGATTTATATGATCCCAAATGCTATTTGCGTGAAGGAATATATCATATCCCTTCACTGGCAATATTTTTTACGATTTCGGGTTTTTGTAAAGCTATCTCATTTTACTGTAACTGATTTATTTACAAATATCTTGAAAGAATTACTGCACTAAACAACCCTTATCCCTGCTGTACATTTTCGATTGCTTAGCCACCAACACAGTTAACAGGTAACTTAATGTGTTTTATCAGGATGCAATGGTCGAGCAGTTAAAGTTGCTCCTGATAGATTGACAGTGCTACCAATGAGACGCTTCTTTTTGAGGTGGTGCAGTTAATTACAAAATCATGCCGATCACAAATAAATGGCTTTCTAAACTGTTAATCCACAATATGCAATAACCGTTTAACATTTTGTCTCGCAATTTGTCCGTCAAACATTATCATCACGAAACACCACAACAAGTTTTCTTTACCTTTATGATCAACACGGTTGGTCATATACAATGCTCTTACAAATCCTAGTTGAGATCTATCTTGTTTGGATGATTATCAAATGTATGGCTCTGATCCGACCAAACCACGACAGAAATCCTTCACCGCCACGACCTCAGCTGCGCATTTAGCCCCGATAACCTCAGATGCACGTTTTGTCACATATTGCGTAAAGCAGCGTCATACAAATATGTAAAATCTGTTAATATAAACGCCTACAACAAGACAAGTAGTTTTTAATACATATGACCGCAAGACATTTCTTCTGAAATGGAAAACAGGTGCGTTTTAATCGACGCATGTGAATTCGTCAGAAACAGTAAGTCATGAGCACATCCGCGTGCCTTTAATAAATGTAGTATAACATCTACCAACATAGTTTTTTACACTGACGATCATTCAAATTAAAGTTTCCTGATTATAACGTACCGCAGAAGATTATTCACGTGAGCTTTAATAATTGTGTCCTTTAAAATTGCCTTGTGTTTGATGGACGGCAGTTGCGACATTTCCATGCGAATCACCATGAATATACCAAGAAGCATCACGAATTCATTTTGAACCCAGCCCTTGGGCGCGAATCATTGCCTCTTCCAGAGCAATAACAGGTAAGCCATGTACAACTACATGCCATATGTATTTATGTTACGACATTGTATAATCCTTATCAATCCTATTGTGCCCTGGCTACAGTAATCTCCACATACTTATAAAACTTTTCTTGAGGCACCCAAACATTCCTCTAGCTCTGACGATTTTCTCATCATTTATGTGCAATGTAAGTGCTCCTAAAGCAATTCAACTTGTGTCCAGATATCACTTTATGCCGATTCAATATAATTGATGATGAGCTGGCTAGTAGATGGCGACTTGTACAAGAATGGGCATTTGATGCAACAGCGAAGAGCGCATCACACACGATGACTACCGCAGCTTCGAAATGGTAATAGGGAGAGTAGTATGGAGTTAAATTGACTAAGATAAGACAAATATCCTGTGCCGTTGACTGAGTTAGACCATGTCAAGCATATTGTAGCCAATTACCAATGTATTCGACGGCTTTTTGGTTAAATGTTCCTCTCACCTTCTATACACAGCAAGTTTTCCGGGTGGATGCAATCAACTCCGATTCCCACAGGCTAAGTTTAAGCATTAATATTGGGCCTTACGGAGGGTAGCTGTGTGCCAACTTGAAGTCATCATAGTAATATCGTCAATTATATATTATGATTGCAGGGGTATAACTTAACATTCTATCATTTTGAATTAAATTGCGGAGGCCTTAGTAGGCATAGTGGGAAACTGCGCCAACAGTTTCTCTGTGTAATACTGCTGTTTTAATGATATGCTCATTTGCTCATCAAAATAATTAACGAATAGCTGTTTAATATGAATTACTTATGAAGCGTATTTCGGTCCGTGACTAAGGTGTTATACATTGTGCTGACATTGGCTCATTTCGGATAAACGATTGCGAGACTTTCACCAAATAGCGTATGCTGATTGAGATAGTCAGGATGGAAAGTATGACCCCTGAGTGACTGTGAATTTGTCGGCTTTTCTTAAATGACTCGCCAAAGGCCGTTTGATGTGCAGTGATGTACAGTTAATTTACAATAATATAACGACGCTAATTAAAGACAGCCCATTCGTCGAATATTTCGCTGCTAGCATATAGTTCATAATATGACAATATACATTTTTATAAAGCCCACCCATCATACAACCTACTGGCACCATGCATCAACTTAGCCAATATAGACACGAACTTAACGACGGTAACTGAGCGTCTTACGTCGATTCGCTAGATTTGATAAAGACAGAGGTATTGTTTTTTTTTATTATATGTATAATCATATTTACTCGTATAGATGAAGATATTTTTTATTACTGTAACGAATGGTTGCCTAAGACTGTGGGTACTCGTATTCAACTCGATATTATGTGGGTACTCGTATTCACCTAGTTATTCTGTGGGTACCATATTCACCTAGTTATTCTGTGGGTGCTCGTATTCAACTCGTTATATACCTGCCATCATTGATAAATGTACCATATTGGGGCTAATTATATCTTATATGATTCACAGATAACCTCGCATTGAATAAGCCGCCAAGAGGTCATCGCCAATGTGGTTAGATAAAGCCAGACTGCTTCAACATTATTTCTCATTTTACACTTCACTCAGTATTACCTTCGATCGATGCTATCGCGATGGATGCACCAATTATTGATGAGAATCAAATGTTTTACAGTGTAATTTGGTAGGGAGCAATGTCTGACAGAAGATTGCACTGAAATTGACATGAAATTAACTGTCTGCGTTCGGATATATACACAAATATGTGAATAGAAACTCACAGGTCACAGGGTGCATTGATGGCTGATAAACCTTCATGGTATCACTTGCTGACATCATGAACCTGTGAGTATATTTCTTTTAAATCGAAATTCCCACATTGATACAGAGAAGAACTGTCTTTTAAATCATTATTTTCTGTTATGTGACAGCTATATAAACAACATAACAGCTTTATATGTTATGTGACAGCTTTATAAAACAACATAACAACTTTATAATGCAACATAACAGCTATATAAAGCAGCATAACAGCCTTATATGTAATGTGTCCAAATGATGTTCCTTGACAGTAGTTGTTGTTGTCGGATACGTTTTCTTTATGTTCTTTAACGGTTTCATAAAGCAGTAGATATTGTTTTTCCATCCCATACGTAATCGTTAGCGCTTCACTTGTGATTGGTTGTTCAAACACACATGAATGTATTAGGTTTATCACTCAATATATAATTTATGGAAGTATTGGTACTTCTCATACTTATTTTCATGCCCTAGTATAAAATAATTGAATATCCACCCCATGACTGACCTGCTAGGTTATGTTCGATTTTCGTTACAACACCGGGGTAACAGATTGCAGTTTAGTCGTCAGGGCCAACTATAACACTGTGTCAAATCACCGCATTTAGCGCTCCCATAAGCCATTTACTGCTGCTTAACTTACCATACGCTGCTTCTTAAAATGCGCACTAAATTGACAGAAGCTCATGGTAGCATCAGTTGACATTGCTGATAATCACTATTCTATATTCATAGACTAAGAATAAATCTTACAATATTGGTTATATTTCATATTTCATTATGGGTATCCTACATAAATCAACTTTAGATGACATATTGAGGGGTGAACAACAAGTTTTGTCATCAACTAAAGTAACGCACAATGAAATATTGAAGTTAAAAGCCAAAACGTATATAATTAATTGTTGAACTAGAGCGCTTGCTTAACAAAAACAGGCCCCAAACACTCTTAGTAGGCTAATCGCCTTTAAGTTAATGACATTCGGTAGTCACTGAATTAATTATTCGAGTTTTGCTTGCCATTGTAGCCAGGTATGAGGCCTAAATGCTGAATGGCTATTTCGTCGTTGTTATGCAAATGACCTGCAAACGGCTGTAGAAACTACATAGCCTTCAGACTTATCTGAAATATAAAAAAGAGAGTACTGTTGTTCTATCAAATAGCCTTAAAGTCACTACGCTTGATCCAATGAGTCGGTAACAACTGCCAAATGGGGTCGTCCCTCTCCGAACGGCTATAATAGTTCCGATGAGAGTTGTACAGTTCCATGAAGAAGTAAAAGAGAAAAAATAAAAAATGAAGGATGAAAGAAGATGAATAATAATTTTTTCTTTCCCTCAACATGAAAAAATGTTCAAGTGTACTTGTTACCTAAAGTGCGTAATTTCAATAGCAATAATGCACAATTAGGCTTAACACTAAACGATTATACGGGCTTTGAAGAAGTAAGACCCACCACTGCTGAGATTTTCTTTCGTTCAACATTGGAAAGTGGAAGGAACACCCTGGTCCAATTTGAATATTTCCTGGCCTATCCATTCTTTTCCCTTGGTCTCTTGGAATGCTGGGGTAAGTCCTTCAAGGCGTTACGGTGGAGGTTAGGGTCACTGGTTGCGGGCTCAAGGTCGTCGGGAACTGATGATGATGCGACGTCTGCAAAGAGCTTGATATTGCTGGCGACATATGTCTTACCAATGATCTTACTTGCCCTCATATTTTTGCAGCTTGACAAAGCCCTTGCGGAGGGACTTGACAACAGTGTAAGGACCAGTCCAGTGAGACTCCAACTTGGATCCCATCCGGTGGATACGACGACTGTTCTTTATGTAGACCGTGGAACCAGCGATGATTTCTTTGTTACTTTCATGGCGTCGATCATAACATTCTGCCTGGAGAGACTCATGGCGTACAGAGTCTGTAGACTACCAGGGCGGGCTGAGTCTAGAAAAGGCGCTGCATCACTCTCATCGACGGACGCTAGGTCCATGGGCAGCTTAGCAGCGTGGCCATACATCACGTGATGGGTATGCATTTGATTGAAACATGTACAGATGTATGATAGGCCAACAAAATGTATTGAATGTATTCATCCCAATCATCGTCTTGGTCGTTGACGAGCTAACTAAGGGCAGCCTTGAGAGTCTAATTGTCACGTTCCTTTTGGCCGTTTGACTGTGGGTGGTAAGCCGACGTCACGTGGTGATCAGTCTGGAAAGAGTTCATGAGCTTGTCCATTACTTGGTTGACGAATTCACGGCCCGTGTCACCGATAGGACTGTCCATGCAGCCTAGTCGATAGAGTAGAAGAATTGTGCAACAGACTTGACACTCTTGTCTCGGATGGCAGCTGCTTCCGACCACTAGGAGAAATGGCCCGTTTTTCGGACAATGTTTGAAATATAAAAGACGCACAGCGTGTAACTCCACTGTATTGTAATTAAAACTCGGTGTTAATCCTTATCCACTCATATGCGTTTGATATAAAATTATTGAATAGAAAAGTAATGGAAAAATATGACAAAACAGCTGAAAAAGAATTAAATTCACTCAAAGCGCTTTGATATCTATTATGTGACCAGGTCGCAAAGTGATTTTAAAATCATGATGAAAAGAAGTTCGTTACAGTGACTTATTTATGAAATACACAAAAGGTTCCTTACAGTGACTTATTTATGAAATACACAAGAGGTTATAATCTGGCATAGAGGGGTAAGTCTGGCATACTGGTGCTACTTTACACCCTGGGGTAGATATTTGCCTATGTCAGACTATACCCTGGTAAAGTCTGGCGTGGGTTTAATCTGGCCTGTTACACAGGCTACAGCTATTGAGGTGGCATATTTAAAATCCTGACAAAGTACATGGTAAAAATTCCTATTCTGGCCCATGGATGGAGCATCTGTCTTTATTGCATCAACTGATGATGCAAACAAGTGGGTTCGGCATACTCTGTTGCAAAAACCTCATTCAATATGTTGATCAAACCAGATTTAAAGAGACTCGTCTTCTTTTGTAGCTATTATAAAAAAGCGATGTTTTTCACCGAGGAGCTGTTTGTACAATAGTTCGGCACAATGACATTGAAATGCCCGTTTTTGTTCTCCGATGCATACAAGAGGGACCTTTTAAGAAGCGTGTGTGTCCGCAGATATTATTTATTTAAAGGGATTACTTAGAAGCACTTAACATTTCCATATTCAAGCCATATAACAAATAAAATTGAGTTATTGCTTCCATTGCGGGATGTAAACTCATATGGACATGTATATTTCAGATGAATAAATACCACGCCATGTATTCTTACCACGACGAAGTAACAATATACTCAATGCATCTATATTTGTTGGTTTCTGTTAGCTTATGTTGAATATTTTATGCTGATTAATAATCATATCATTTTCTAATGCAAAATAACAATTATACACTAAGCATGACCAAAGACATATAGAGCAGATTAAACCAACATTACTATTTATCTGTAACGCAAACAAACATCGTGGCCTCAAATTTGACCTGAATAACAGCATAGAATTTCCAAGGTACACTGACTTGCATTACAAATTAATACATTTCTATCGCACAGATGTTTCTTGATAGTCTACCTTTTCCCTTTATCTATTTGTCAAATGTCTGTCTGCGAATGCATATTGGTGAGAGTCTTACAACATGTTCCATTGATTGTGAGTACTGCATAGTGGTGTATTATTCAAAGGGGTTGCTTACTTGGGCCGCCTAGCCATTTATATATTTGGACATAAAATAAATTTTATACAGAAATCTGAATATCGGCCTATCCATGTACATTCTATTGCCATAGAGTTTTTGTCAGTGTCTTGAGACATTGTATGCAGTAGAGTCAACGTTTGTGTGCCCGGCATGCAATGCATGATTACATTTGGTAACACTGACTTTCACTTGACAAACAATGGCGATGTCACCGGTAGCAATCTCACTGAGGGAGGCAGTTAGATTGGAGGAAGACTCTTGGCATGGTACACAGAACGTAACATCTTAAGTATCCTATATTTTAAACTGCGCGTTATGGATACCCATTCGTTACAATGTTCACATAACTCACTGGACGGATATATAGAGCGGCCTTCCATCCCGAAGACGATAAAGAGCCAAACTGAATATGACGGTTTCTTTTTAGTCAGGTCATTATCTATCAATTGTTAAGCATGCAAATATACGGTGTATAATGTTCCTTATTCTGACTATATCATTACAGATAAGCTTAATGTTGATAGGCATGGCTATAGTATTGCAAAGTATCTGATACTTTCTCTGTTAGAGAGAAGTACACTTGCAAATTACAGATAAGGTAAAATAGGGTGGTAGATACTTTCAGCACACTGTCCATAACATTCTTCATACTGGCGAAATAAATAGATCTTCTGAAATATATGAGAACACTCCTCCGTACAAACCCTTATGTGTTATTAGCGCAGCAATGAGTAATCGTTGATGAGGCCCTGCCTTATCACGTTAGAAGCTTTGGATCAGGACATTGTGATTTAGTGCGACAGTAAATAGCTCCCCTGGTGCGTTGATGCCATTTGATTTCGTTAAGGTATTACCCTATAAGATGCCATATGTTGGCATAAGTATTAGTCCATGACGCATGACGCACACTGTCACCACAGAATAATAGGGATGAGGGACGGATACTGCTTTGGATTGGCAGCTGTATAACCATGTACGTCCTATACGTGCCTCTTCTTGGAACCCCTTGTCTCTGTCTGGTACTTTATGGAGATGGAGCCTACAGGCGGGAGCATGGTTGGGAGTTTCATTGAATCGTATTAAAAGGTTACCGTTAATGTCATAGGCAACTGACGCTTTGAGTTACCTGCTGTGAACGTACAAACGTACAAACACTCACCAACATACCCCTCATGATCTCGAGCCATAGCGTTTAATATTGAACATTCGGGACTTGTGTGCTTAATTCCTTTAAATCATAGCAAAAAAAATGTAGTATCCTTGAGGTTGGCATCTATCTTCGCTCTGACACGATACAGAATACTTTTTAGCCCAAAGGTTTTGCAAGCTCTATCCACACCATACATAGCTAAACTACACTCCATGCACGCATGCGCAATCACGCGCGCACTATCATCCCACCCTAATCAGCCTATCAACGCTCAATCCTCTGTCAGAAGTGTTTTTTTTTCACCCAAATCTGCCTGTGGTTGCCAATCACTTTGTTGTTCATTTACTGTGCAATGCTCTATGTGTGCAAATGCTTTACAAGCACAGTGCTATTTTACTATGTGTTGCATCGATAAACGCCGCATCCAACGGCGCATATTTCAGACGCGGAGTAAAGGGCATATGTGCTGTCGTCACGCTTCCCCTATATTGTTCATTAAACGAATATACCAGAATGAAAACATACGATATGACTAAAACTTCCACTAAATCTCCTCCTTCAGATTGATCTCAATACCCTTTACAAACCTTGTTCCGTTGAACACATGTATTTCATCTAAAGATTTCACAAGTTGTCAACAATTCCTAAGACTGCTGACGTGACAATTTCTTCAATGCTGTTTTGTAACACGTAGAATGTCATTAGAGCGAGCATTTTTAACAAAAATAACTAGATAGTGCAATACTGCTAGAAAGTCGCGTGTGATCTTTAACATGATTAATCGCTTCTTTGAGATACAACGATTTTTCGGGCCAGCAACTGTGTGGTACAGATAAATATGATTAATCCAATTAGCTCATAGCATCCTACCTACGTTATTGTTTCTTAGAATTTGTAATTGAAAAAAATTGAATTGCTGTCTCATGCAAACATAGTCACCGTAGGTTGATGCACAACAACTAACATACATCGTTCCTTCATGTTTAGCACCATGATACACCATACTCCAACGAAAGAGACGCTTGCCGGTTCACATTTGGGTCCATTTCTGAACACAATGACATCATTACTCACTTGGGTCACCATTCAGAATGAGGCTAGAGAGCATCCCTCAATAGCAAATCAAAGTCAACATTATGAAAAAGGCAGCCATGCAGTAACATAATATCTAAGGAATATGAGCATAACATGTATGATTAGCTGCTTCAAAACATAGCATTAACAACGGGTAGGCCAAAATGTCTTTATCTTGCATTTGCAAATCGCAGGCTTTTCCATTGTCGGTCTTGGGATTTTCCCGTTAAGGTCCGTGGCTATTCCACACAACCGAATTGGATAGACAACTATAGACAACGAAGAGTACATTCGATCACCCTCAATACGACTGCGTTGCGTTAATCCAGACACCCACTGTGTGAGAGTAATATATACTACCAGCTGCCAACACATTACATTCCATGTCATATCTAGGCATTGTTCTCGTTAAAACATCCCCGTTGCATTTGTCACTAACAGCGGCCTGTAAATCAATGTGAGCTGCGGCGTTAATCACTCTCTGGATCATTGCCAGTATCACACATTAATGGCGTCAACGGAGTATATTTGAGTGCTTGGTGAATCACCACCTAAAGTATTGATAATGCACTTTCACCAAGAAGGTTATGCTACTTTATGCTGTGTATACGTCATAATCAAAGAATAAGAAAGTCGCATCTCATTCAGCAGGCTAAGTGCATCCCTTTAATAATTCCTACCATTCAAGTCGACTATCTCTATTATGAGCTGAGTGCCGAGTGCTTGTCTCTAACTGTCGCCTGCAACTCCTCGTCGCTTCTTATTATTGGGCATTTGTAGAGCTTTTCCTTGTTGAACGCGTATTTTCTTAAAACTCATAAGTTGATGATTAAACAATTGAGAATAACAAAATGCTCTTCCCGTTGAAGGTTAAATTATTATTTTGCCGGTTGGGAATTGCTTTGCGGGGCTTCAGAATAATTACATAATCAGTCAACCAGTTATACACCTTGCTAGTTGTAAATGCCATGACATTTTTTGGTAGAGAGGATGACTACATGCACTGACTTGTTTAGAACAATTTAATAAGTGTAATCATTTTGCAAGTCCATTTTATATACGACTGTTTGTGTAATTACAATCACGTATCGTGATTGCTTGATGCGTTATCACATTGTACAACGACCTGAACATAAGTGATACTCAACAGACTGTAGATATTTCCTACAGCCTTTCAACGTGATTCATGGCGATGACCATGTTAGTATGCTATTGGTCAATACATCTGCCAGGAATTTGTGTCTATAAATCATTATGGCACACAAAAAACGAGCACCTCATACACCCTTAACACATCCATCCCACTTCCTCCAGTCGTTGCTCAGTATCTATCACGCCGTGTTTACTGTTTCGACCGAATCTGTCTTTTTAATAATGGCCAACTGACCCATGAGCAATGCACTATAAAGTTGAATCTGTTTTGCTACTTTTGTTGTTGTTCTAGATTGTCGTCGGTCGTTGTTTTGTGATGCTTTTGCTTGGTTGTTCATTCATGCTTTGCGCTTCAAAACATCACACTACATCCAAAAATCTTCTAATCAGTAATCTAATCATTTCCTGGAGGCATCAACTAAGACAGCAACTTCTGTCAGCCGGTGGCTTTGTAGAGAAGCTCTAGCGACTACAAAGTGCGTTTGGTGTATCTTGTTTCACTATTAGACCTTTAATTACATAATAGGATTATGGACGTTATTGAAAAGGATCTTACTTGGCGCTGTATCAACTACAATGTGCGAAAAATGGGTTGATTGTATTGCAAATTTGGACTATGCAATATTCGATTTAATATTCAGGCCAACACGCGTTAGGTAATCAACGTATCTTATGAACATTAGAGATTATGGTCGAACTTATGACTTAGTTGTTATCTTTGAAAATTAAGATTGGCTTGGATTTCGCTGTAATTATATCATGCATTTTGAAAATGATTTGGGAATCACGTTTGACGACTGATGTTAACAGACAGTGCCAGTATAGAAATAGGTAGGACGGCTTCATCCTCATTGTCCATTTAATCGACGTCTTTTACCCAGATTGAGTCCCAATCAGCGTGCTGCAATATAATGTAGGCTTCCCGACAAGCAGCAACATCACTAACAGGCTAACACGTTTGGTAGTATATGTTAACTGTAAGTGCGACATGTTTTATTTCATTAAATCAATATTCCAATTCCTCTAGTTCTCCTCACCCTAAGCTTGTCCAAACCTATTTGATCTCATCTTATGCTATCCTAAGACAGTCAGGCCTTAAGTATCATTAGATGACATTTGCCATTGGTGTTCACACGTTCTATTTTTCATCGATTTTATGAATAGTATGTTAACGAGTCGAGATACCTTCCGTTGCATATTCAACGAGGATAACCAAGCCCAATCACAATACAGATACACAAACTCGTAGTTGACACATCTTATTGTGGCTAATCGTTCACAATTGCTAAATATTAAGACGCTGTAGCGGACATGATAATAATTTGGCATGCTCAGGTCGTAAAAATCCATTAGAGCATTCATTGATACAGCCATTCGTCAACAAAGACCTTTGTGCAAGACACCCTCGATACCTAGGTCTTAAACCTATGCCACCGATCGCGCATCACCTTCACTGAAATGATATGGCAGCCTCCATGTGGCAGGGACGGGGGGGGGGAAAGGAAGCCAACCACGAACTGGACCATTGTCTCAGTTCGATAATTATTAGCCTACCCTAAAAAGAAGGCTGCCGGCGAGAGCGCGACATTGGGGAGTCAGTGAATCTTCAGTAGAATACCACAATAAATGATTACCTTTGTGACATCTGCTGCAAACATGTCAAAGTCCAAACACTCACCAGTGCATCCCTCATGGTTGCAATCGATGCTCTATACATTGACTTGTTTACTAACTCTCTTTCAACTTATATCAATTAATCGTCATCGACAGGCTCAGATCTAATTGCCTAATTAGATAAATCTTCTGCAGCAGATAGGTCCAGGTAAGTGTTTTTTAATCGATTATTTGCTGCAAACATAATGCCACACTGTTATAACCGGAATAACCTGCGTTTCATACATCCTTATCTTATTAAAATTACTTCTTAATTAACCATGCGGTTTCATATTGTGTTGATCTAATGCGCCATAGACGTAGTGTATAAGGCGGCAAATAATCAATGACTAAGTGGAACTTTCTAATCACCACAAGCAAGGTGATCGAGATCAGGACATTGCCGAATCAGTGCGGTGATAGCTCTTCTGGATTGTTTATGGCATTTGCTATTGTACAGTTAGTACCATAAGCTCTAGAAGATGCTATCAGCTACCTACAATACGTGTAAACATACATACATACATACATACGGTACAATCATATATACAATATATAAAATAGTGATGCAAATGGAAGTTTGAAGTTATTTTACATTGATTAATTGTCTAAATGCTTATTGCGGCGTTTTATAAGTGGGAATTATCTCAATTATTGATCCTTATGAAACAAATGGCTTCTACAGGCGAGAGCATAACCTAAGAAATCATTGAATATGCTGTACGATATAACATCAAATGATTGTCACCAATTGCTTCATACAAGTCAATGACGCTTTGAGTCACCTATAGCTAAGGTATAAACGTACATGCACTAGCCATTCGTGTGCTACAAACAAAATGTCAGTCAATATAACGCCCCCCCCCCCAACACAACCTAAGCAGGGAATGACCTATGTTGTATACTTCCATGCTTATCATATAATATTGCATCTGCAGCTTGTCATGTGGCGTAATTTAGTGTTAACTCAATACACCATGCACTATGATATACATTCACACGACATCTGTTTCCTGCCACCAAACGACCGACGAGATCTCATCCATATTGATGATCCCACGCTTCACACCGCTGCTCAATTCAATTGATATCCCCGAGATCATAGACTCCCAGTTATGAATAAGGCGGGCGTACCTGGCTTATTTGTCATGTTCATCTTTTACTGTTTGTCTATGGCATTGAAATCGCCAATTGATGTAACATTTGATCGTTCATATGTCAGCATTTAACTTGGTTCTGACAAGATACAGACTGCTTCAAGCCACGGCCGATCCATGCATCGCCAAGTATGCTTCCATTCGTTAAATAATTAATGGCTAAATTAACCACATATAGTTAACCACGAACACCCCAGACTGCCAACTCGACCAAGCCTTCACTGTCAACAATCCTTGATCAGCATATCAGTGAACATTTGTTACAATGAAAGATACTGGAGCGCGTGCGACCGTCAACATTTGTTTCTTCTATATTTCACATAACTCATAATACCCTGTCTTGTATAGTGTATTGAAATATCATTTTCCAAAATTTTTATAGAAGATACTTCTGGCTCTATAGCGTATATACAGAACTCTACCATATACCAATAAAAGAGACGTTTCAAACGAAGATTTATAATTCAATATGGCCGCTCTGTACAATTCGTTTCATTTTCCACGCAATGTCACTGTCACACAGCACAATCACAAAAACAAACGCAGCCGGAGAGCGCATATATATCATAAATAAGTGTTAATCGTTTATGCTCATATGCAGCAACACTGTAACACTAGATGCATTTCGTTAATTCTATATTTCACCATATGTGCATTTCAAGATATTGATTGGATGTTTTTGCGTGACCGTCAATATAATTGTGTTGCACTTTATGTTGGAAAACTAGCCGAGAAAAGGTAAAAAGCTCTGTCTATCCATACTACAGTGGAAACGTATTAAAGAGGCGCCACACGACACATTGCCTTAGCCACTATTATAAATTAGTTATGCTTCTGCTCCTTTGTGAAACCACCGGTATTTGACTTATGACCGGCTTTATTAAGAGGGACATTATTCTGTACACTAAATAGGAATCAACTTTGGCAACAAGCAAAGATCTTACTTTGTCACCGTGCGAAATTCCGTGGAAAATAGACACATTTCTTGTTCTTATTCCCAATTACCACAACTTGAACTTGGTGTTATAAGCGCTAATTTATCAACACAATATACTCTTGCTACATTATCGTAAGTTATAAAAGTAATAAATTTAAACATAGTCTACTATTTGTCAATATTTTGAAGCAAAGATCAATTCTTTAATATTTCTTCGACAAATATTCCTGTATTATTTGTATTGTGTTTGAATAAACAAATTGGTGCTTCAGATAGAAAATGCACATAAATATTCTTGTGCATTTTGGAGTAGGATGCAACTATCATATTATAACGACGAAGCGCCATACATAGGATAGCAAAATATTCATGATGCATACATTCTTCCGGCTGAATGCAACAAATATCTACCAACATTCGTTTTACTGCAAAGGTTTAAGAATGGTATCATTCTGTTACTTAATTGGATATAAACACAGCATAAGAGAGACTGAAGTCGGTTTAAGATGTGCAATAAAGGGAGGTTCATCACCCATCAATTGATATAATGGACCCCGCCCTTGCGTTACATTTTTTCAAGGCGATTATTGCTGGTGGCATGCACGAGTTTGCAATGGATACCCTCAATACCATAAAAAATGTGTTTTTCACATTCGTGCTCGTTTGCTCTGTGACCTTTTGGTGGGCAACTTAGACTTCGCTGATGTGCCTAGCAAAACAACGTTTTCTGCAAGGACAAAAAGTCAACAACCTTCAAGATGAATTAGTGTTCTTTGTCGTCTACTAATGAATGGCTAATTATAATCCCTTCGGTACCGATCGATCTGGAATTACAACTTGTACAGCTGTAAGATTAATGAGCTGTTAGACGATGGATTGAAAAATAGTTAAACGAAATATCTTGCGTGATCGACTTTTGTATAAGCGTGAGATTGCAATATTACTGACCTCACAGACTCTGTGCCTTGCGTAGCGGTCAGCATGGGCCTATGATGCAGTATGTAAATTTTAGATTATGTTTCATGATACGCTCATATATATTCTATGAAGATGAATTGCCGCCGAGGAACTCCATCAACCAGCCGCTGAGTAGAACCATCAATAAAAGATTGGCGCTGAGTAGCACCATACATTAAAGATGCGCGCTGAGTAGCATTATCAATCAAAGATTGGGGATGTGTAGCACCATCAATTATATAGTGGAGCAGACTGTGATGTACCACCCTATAATGGCATCCTAATTAGCACCACCAATCTAAGATTGCTGCTGAGTACCACCATCAATCTAAGATTGCTGCTGAGTACCACCATCAATCAAAGATTGGCGATGAGTGGCACCATCAGTCAAAGATTGGTACAGAGGGGCATCATCAGTCAAAGATTGGCGATGAATAGCAACATCAATTAAAGATTGGCGCTGAGTGGCACCATAAATGAAAGAATGGCGCCGAATATAACCATCAATCAACGGTCGGCGTTGAGTAACACCATCAATTAAAGATTGGCGCCGAGTAACACTATCAATGAAAGATTGGCGTTGATTTGCACCATCAATCACAAACTAGCTCAGACAATCCTATAATGGGGTGACTTGACGTAGCAATGACGACTTGTGGAAATGCCAGAGTTGTTAACGCGGAAGGTTGCTATTCGAGCTCACATTATTCTTTATCAGAGGCAATCGAAAACGAATGGTTAGGCATACTCTGGGCAGTGTATTTTGATAAATGAAATAATATCTATTCTTATTTACATATAATGCCAGCTGCTCGTTATGTTTTGTCCACAACTTAATAACAGCAAATATCTAACCTTTAGTCGGCAGAAAGAAAAATGTAATATACAGATTGCCGTTGCTTAGAAGAGTCGTTAATTTGCATCCAAATCAAGGTTAGAACAGCTGCTCAGGAGCATCTGGCATAGAATAGAAAGGTCGGACCAAAGCGTAATGAATTGGCCCAAGGGAAATAACCACGAGGTTTAATTCTTTAATTTGATTCTTGTGATGAATTAGTCACAACCCTTGCAATGGCAAGGGTAGCTAGGGTAGAGATTGCCAAATAGAAATAAAAGGAGCTGATTCTTCTCAGCAAACAACGTTCGTCAGCGAATCACTTTGCAATACGTTGGAAGGCGCCGTCTATCACCCGCATTACTAAGTCATTGAATTCCTCGTCATTCATGCATTCATAGTCAGTGATTATCGACAAGGCGCTCATGTCCGCATAATGTGCGATTGAGGAACCCTATTTTGGCTAGATATAATACCATGATGATCTGATTAATCATGTCCAACGTCATATATAGTCAAACAATGTCACTGGGCGCATTGGCCTCCATAGATGTAATGAGGATCGATGGCATGAGATCAGCTCCAGGATGTTAACCGATTAGCAAGGAGCACATCTTGGTAAAACTGGTTAAACTCAGGACGCTAAGGTTGCGTCGTCAATGGCATAGACCAGGAGCCGTATTCATAAAGAATAGTAAGTCTCATAGTTAACTCAACTCTGAGTCAGCTAGAAAGTTGATTTAAGTTTGCAAGCTCAAACTTAAAAATGGCGGTCTAACGGTTACATTTCCAGGAAAAGGCTTTCACTGGTATGCATAGAACATGTATGTTCATAAAATGAACCAAAACCTAATCAGCTGTTCGTTATTAATGAAACGCTAATTTATATCAGGATATAGCCATGAGCTTGCTGGCTCAGCTGAGTTCATGGACAATTTATATTTTGGATACGGTCTGAGCTTGCTAAGATCGCACATTGAGACGTCTCAAGCAAAGATTCTTTATGAATATGGCACCAGTGCTCCAGTTTTCAAAACATTCGCAATGTGCCAAAGTAGCCGGTCGCAATAATGTTGTCTATTTGATTACTGTTATGTCAGCCATCTGTATCATTAATAGTTTTGCAGAAGCGCGGCCAAGCAAGTCCCTAAGAATGGTTTTGGGTGAAGTTACTACATCTAAGGTAAAAGATACATTGCTATTACAGCACCTCCACCAAGAACCGTCGGAAGCAGTTATAATGAGTGTCAGGTCCATAGTGTACAGTTTGGCGGTCATAAATGCATATAGAGTTAAAACAATGATTTGACAGTCTAAACCGAGTCTCATCTTCCACTGCTAGTCGGATTGGGCACAAATATGAAGTTTGAGTTATCTCTAGATTATACATGAATAAAGCTATATATCCAATAGATAGTTTGAAGGTGGCTTCGTGAGGTACATTATCCTGTTTATCCAAGTTGCTAGTTTACCAAATTGCTAGTTTACCAAATTAACGCTAAGACGGGTTACTGGCTTCTGCGATTATTGGTATGCGACCTTCTGCCAAACAATTCACAGGTTTGCAATGTGCGTAATACAGGGAAGGCGAGACCACAGAATGTTTGACAATAATTAAATAACAGCATCATAACGACCAACTATTACTTTATGATCAGCGCTTTCTAGTGGATGTATGTATGACGTTATGGTCAATCGTTTGTTCTTGGTTCGTGTCAGTGATGTGTGATGTGGTTGTTCGCAATGGAAAAGACATTTGACACCTGTTGCTGTATCAAAGCATTGTCAGAGAAAAACCGGGCTTTGTTAATTGCTCACACTGTAGCTACCAACACATACTTGGATTGTTAACGCAATATTTGCCGAGTACATCAATGAGTAGATAGTTTTTCATTAGACATCGACTGGCCTACATAACTCATAGCTAAATAGATTTTAATACAAAGCATCGTGTACTGTGTTATTTGCGACCCTACCATGAACGATCATAAACAAAAGAACCAATCAAATGTATATGAGAAATATTACTGTGCAACTAAATCGCTATCTTCAAGCATCAGTTTACAATTTTGTGCAAAAGACATTTGCAGGATGTAAGAGCTTCTCTGTTATCTGCTCCAAACTGTGGTTAAAAGGAGTCGCATTAGAACTCTGTCTAGCGTCCCATGTTTGCTACCCGCTGCAGGAAACGGATGATGACACGTGCAGGGCGATATTTAACATCTGGTTAGTCGTGCATTTATTTTCCCAACTGCCACCAGCATATCCCGATATGCTTATCACCAACCTCCGTCTCTTATTCACCGTTTGCAGTATTCACACTTTCATGGTAACACTCTTAATTGCTGTCAACTGTTCTGTTTTTTGCACGCTTAATTATAGCAATGTGTCACGAAAGGTACTTGATATGCTTTATCGACTAACATAAATTCCAATTGACATTATTGCGTCTTCAACTCATCCACAGCAATAACTGCTGCCATTTTATGGAGAAAATGTGATATTTTAAGCATATGATAGTATCAAATGCAAATGCTGTTGGTGAGATATTGGCAGCTGAGGGCTACTGTAGTTTTCTCCACGGGAAGACAAATAGACTCTCTGGCATTGACCAGCGTGTTAGTTTCCACAGTGTCTCTAAAATAAACGGGATGCTAATGGACAAAAGTAAGAGGATACAGGTGAATTAATCAAGCGAATTGTGAAAGACATCGTCTGTACGATTCTGAGAACAAAGCAAATAATTAAACCGAACCTGAAAGATGCAAAGAACGTACAATATAATAGCAGCAAAATAGTTTTGACTTTTGAGACAAAAGGAAGAAAATTTACATCGCCACCAGTTTTCAGCGTTCGCTGGTTTCCATTAGCTATCGAGCGTGTAGGGTACATTTATTTTATGTCCGTATATTTGATGATATTGACATTGCTGCGGGCTACAGGATGACACTTCATCACATATTGAATATAGTTCTGATTATAAGAGGGTTTATAGCAGGAACTTTCTAAGCAACTGTTTCAATCCGACCGAGACCTCCTTTTATAATGGTCACAGCACCCAGGAGTAAGGCAGTTTAGCAAACCAATACTTCCTTACTTATAGGACCTAAGGCCTGTATCTAAAACCACAGTGTACGCGCATGCAATAAACCCATTAACCTTACATCAAAATTTTTATGCCAATTATGACTTAAATGATTTATATGGCGGAGGGTTGTCAAGATACTGAGATATTCTATCATCATATCTCTGCAGGTATCTTGCACCGCCCGCGCTAACACCTCCAATGAACCTCTACCTGCTAAGGCTCAGAAAACCAATTATCGCGTTATGCTCAGTCTGTCTAATGACCTGCCGTTGAGGACATGCTAACCAGCAGGGAGTTACATTTATTTCATCTTTCTCGGCAGTGATTGTTAATTTATATTGATTTACAAACCGTTCTTCTTTGCGATGTTACTAAACCTTGATTTGCTTTTAGCTATATTGCATTCAACAACTCCAATGTGAACTTATCGGAATCGCTCTAAAATAAATTGTTATCTAATTGTTATCGAGCTAGCATAGTCAAATAACTATCGGTAAATATCCATTAAGGTAGCAAGTTTGATCAGTTACCTCATTCGTAGCGGAACTTGCTTGCCTACAAAGGGTGTTTGATGTCGCTTAAGCCCTTTAACCATATAATTAAAATACAGGACGTTTGGTCGTTTGTATGTATCAAACGGAATGCTGTATAGAGCTATTTTAACCATGGGTTGAGACAAGCATTCACCACGTGTGTGCTGTAATACTATTGGCGATTATGAGCTATTTTTAGGTATACAAAGTTAGTTTAATCACACTTTCTTATTTAGTCCTAGAAATCATAAGAGTCATATGCCACAAAGAAGATGTCAGTGCTGGTGGAGAAAGTAGCAAGGTGGATTGTCCGCTGCTTGTAACACGCCACTATTTGTGGCCACACTAAGTGCTTTTTGTTGACAGCATGGTTGAAATAATCCTAAAAGCCTGGCATTTAAATATTATAACAAATGAATGCATGTATGGTACTGTTTTGAACAGTTGCTTTAGAGCGCAGTAGATATACTATTACAATTGTACGCTCTACAATGCATGGTCATCGGTCACAATGAAAAAATGAAAAAAAGGAGGACCAATGTAGTGCCTAGACATGAGTTTTGCTAGAATCCCCCAAATTGGGTCAATATGTCTTAATTATCAAGCATTGCTGTGACAATATGTCTATGGCATTGTGGATCATATTCCCATGTACATTGCCTACGCATTTGGACATCTCTGTATGCAGCTGACTAGGGTCAGACACATATATACTCTTTAATAGTCACTTGAGATTCAATGCTGCGCACCACAATGTATACACATATGCATTGAATGCCCAATAACCTAACAGGGAAAGCATAATTAACGTCCGCTATTCCACCCAACTACACGAGCACCATAAACCAACCTTAATCGTCCAATGCTCATGATGTGGAATTCTGGCTGATAGCACCGTATGGCCAATGACCCTCTATCTAAAGCAATTGTTCCGGTTGGTAGCTGGGATACACTGGAAATGTGCCCGCGAATATCTGCAATACACTGCAAGGGGTTTTTTATGTATTCAACTACATATGATAAACGAGCTACAAAAACGAGATTGATAAACGATTTTATCAAATAGATTGGGACACATGGAGAGAAGAGAAAATGTAGGCAAAACATTTGTCGTGAACATTTCTGTCTTCAAACTAATACCCAAAGCTGGGCGTCTGGTCCTCGGGCCGTATTAAAGGTTACCTTCAGCGAAATTCAAGTTAGTTGCTGCTACTTGGCAAGTTGGTGTACATGCACAATTTAGTATTGCTAACCTTAACATAAGTATTGAAAATATTCCTTTCAAATGTGCTAAACTAGCTATCGCTTCAAACGTATAATATATAATTCTAGATTCGCGTCTTTGTAGCCATTCTAGGGTTAATCTGGCCTGCTACACAGGCTACAGCCATTGAGCTTGCATATTAAGCATCCTGACAAATTGCATCGTAAAAATTCGTATTCTCTCCCATGGATGGAGCATCTGTCTTTATTGTATCAACGGATGAGAAAAAAAAGGGTTTGCCATACTGATTGAAGCTAAGGTTGGAACAGTCTCATCCTATCTTACAGATTATAGTGTTGGCTCCATATTATACGTGGGCGCCTTAATCACTGAAAATATACTCATTTATGAAGTTAATAAGCTATTATCAGCGCAAATATGGTAGTTATAATTGATTGCAATTTTATTAAAAAGTTGAAGAAAAGTGTTAACTGACTTGTTAGGTCCGTTAGCAAATCGATTGTTACAGAAATGACAAATATATCATTTTCTGCGAGTAAGCATGAATTATGCAAATGAATAAAAGTCCTAGTTTCAAAAGCTCTGCCCATCAACGTTAAACAACACAAGGTGGTCGTCCACAACAGGCTGATAGGCATTAAGCAGAATAATTTGGCACATACAAACATTGAAAACACAAAGAAACATATCAATGTGTCAATATTTCTGTATGTTTTAGACATAAATTATAAGTTGAATTCATTATATTCTGCACAAAATGTAAAGAAATATGATAGCGGCAAAATGATACAGATAAAGTTATCGCACTGGTGTTTTGTTCCTTGCAAGTTGTGTGCTTATTCGTATTTGACCAGGGTTACTCGTCTAGGGCTACATCTTCTTGATATACCTGTTTGCACCGAGGCCCTTTCAGAAGGTGCAATTTTTACATTTGGAAAAGAGCAATCTCTGTAACGCAAACAAACAGCGCGGCACCTAATGCGACCCAGAGTAATAGTATAGCATTTCCAAGGTACACTGACTTGCATTGCAAATTTATACATTTCTGTCGCACAGATGCTACTTGGTACTCTACCTTTTCCCTTTATCTAGTTGTCAAATGTCTGTGTGTGAATGCATATTGATGAGCGTCTTCAAAAATGTCCTATTGAGTGTGAGAACTGCGAAGTGGTGTATTATTCATAGGGGTTGCTTACTTAGGCCACCTAGCCATTTATATATTTGGACATAAAAAACGTTTTATACAGAAATCTGAATATCGGCCTTTCCGTGCTCTAAGGAGTTTTTGTCAATGTCTTGAGGCATTGTATGCAGTAGAGTCAACGTTTGTGTGCCCACATGCAATGCATGATTACATTTGGTAACACTGACTTCCCCTTGACAAACAATGGCGATGTCACCGGCAGCAATCTCACAGAGAGAGACAGTTACATTGACGGAAGATTCTTGGACTGGTACCCAGTTAGAACGCAACAACTTCAGATTTAATACTGCGCGTTAGAGATACCGATACAATATATCGCGGAATATCACATAACTCACTAGAGCGACCTTCGATCCCGAAGACAATAAAGAAAGCCAAATTGAATATGACGGTTTCCTTTTAGCCAGGTCATTATCCATCAACCTCTTGAGCAATGCAAATGTACAGTGTATAATGTTAATTATTCTGATTATATCATTACAAATAAGCTTAATGTTGATAGGAATTGCAGTAGTATTGCAAAGTATCTGATACTTTCTCTGCTAGAGAGAAGTACACTTGCAAATTGCAGATTTGGTAAAACCGGTTGGTAGATACTCTCAGCACATTGTAAGCCCATAACATCCTTCATACCTACGAAATATGTAGATCTTGTGAAATATATGAGAACAATTTGGCGTTCTTGGGAATAATCATCCGACGAAACATTCCTCCATACAAACCCTTATGTGTAATTAGCGCAGCAATGCGTTATCGTTGATGAGGCCCTGCCTTATCACGTTAGAGGCTTTGGATCCGGACTTGGTGATTCAGTGAGACTGTAGTCCACGGAAATAGCTCCCCTGGTGCGTTGATGCCATTTGATTTTGTTAAGGTATTACCCGATTAGATGCCATATGTTGGCAGCAGTTGGATAAGTATTAGTCCATGATGCATGACGCGCACCGTCACCACAGAATAACACTAAGATATGGTTTTTGAGGGACGGATACTGCTTTCGCTTTCGATTGCCCGTTGTATAACCATGGACACCCTATACGCACCTCTCATTTGAACCCCTTGTCTTTGTTTGGTACTTAATGGAAACTGCATGCGGGAGCATGGTTAGGGGTTTCATTGAATCGACTTAAAAGGTTACCGTAAACGACTTCTCTTAGGCAACCGACGCTTTGAGTCACCTGCTGTGAACGTACAAACGCACATGCACTCACCACCATACCCCTCATGAGGCGTTTAACATCGACTATTCATAACTTATAGCCAAAACACTGCAGCATCCTCGACTTCGGCATATATCTTGGCTCTGACGCGATACAGACTACTTTCTAGTCCAAAGGTTTTGCAAGCTCTATCCACACCATACATAGCTAAATGTGCTCCCATTTGTTGATAAATCACAAATTGTATGGAACACCTATACTATACTCCATGCAGGCATACATGATCGCGCGCGCACTATCATCCCACCCTAATCAGCCTTTCTTCGCTTAATCCTTTGTCTGTCCAATCTGCCTGTGATTGAGAATTACTTTGTTGTTCACTTAGTGTGCAATGCTTTATGTGTTTAATTTGCTTTACAAACATAATGCTATGTCATGTTCTTTAAATATGCGTTGTATCAAACTACGCTGCATCCAACAGCGCATATTCCAGACGCGGAGTAAATGGAATATGCGCTGTCGTCAAGCGGGCATTGGAATGATCGTGATGTCATCATATCGATATGCTATTGGTGATTTATAGTGATATTTATTGAGGCTGCCTCTGTTACGCATAGGTGTTTCAATATCGTACACAAAAAGGCAAGCAGCCGAGCTTACGTTTTTGTGTTCATTACAACAATAATAATCATCGAAACCAAATTGCTTCCCCGCTATTGTTTATTAAACAAATATACCCGAATGGAAACATACGATATGACTGACTATACCAACAAATCGCCTTCGTCAAACTGATCTCCATACCCTTTAAAAAAAACATTATGAATGAGTACTACCACACATTTTCAAGTTTGAGCAATTTTGTTCCACTTAACAGAAGTATTCTATGTAAACATTTAACAGATTCTCAACGACTCCCCAGACTGCTGACGTGACAATTTCTTCGATGCTGTTTTGTTTCACGTAGATTGTCATAAGAGCGAGGATTTGTAACAAAAACACTTAGATACTACAATACTGTCAGAAAGTCTAAAGCCAGAACCACCTACAAATATGCCGCGTGTGATCTTTAACATGATTAATCGCTTCTTTGAGGCCAGCAACTGTGTGGTACAGGTAAACTTGATTAATTCAATAAACTCATACCATCCTAACTGTGTCATTGTTTCTTAGAATTTGTAATTGAAGAAACTGATATACTGTCCCACTTAATCAAAGTAAGTTATTGAACCACGACTAACATACATCATTCCCCCATGTCTAGCACCACGCTACACCATACTCCAATGAAAGAGGCGCTTGCTGAATCAATAAGGTCGCAGTTTACATTTTGGTCCATTTCCCACACTATGACATTATTACTTACTTGGGTCGTCATTCTGAGCGAGGCTCGAGAGCATCTCTCTATTGCAAATCAATGTCAACCTTATGAACAAACGCAGTGATGCAGTAAAATAATATGCGAGGGATATGTGCAGATATGAATGAATGTATGGGGATGAGGAGGGATTTGGAGCTAGGACAACCACACTTGTATTCTATTGATCTCTTGGTGCAGCAAACGTAAAGTAAAGCAACACTTAATTGACTCGAATATCATGACTAAATACAATGATGAGTTGGCAATAGCGAGGCCGTTTTTCAGTGAGGGCAAACTGACAACGTCTTCTGTCAATGCTTACTTAGTTTACTATTCTAATTGAAGATACTAAAAGCTTTTGTTATTTCATATGCAGCCCTTTTGCATAACATGTATGGTTAGCTGCTTCACAACATCGCATTAACAACAGGTAGGCAAACATGTCTTTATCTTGCATTCGCAAATCGCAGGCCCATCCATTATCGGTCTTGGGATTTTTCCGTTAGGTTAAATGTCCATAACTATTCCACAAAACCGAAATAGATTGACAGGCATGTATAGAAAACGAAGAGTACGTTGGATCACCTTCATTACGCGATGCGTTTATCCAGACACCCACCATGTATATTACCAGCTGCCAACACATTCCATTACAATCTATCCCGATGTCATATCTAGGCATTGCTCTTGTTGAAACATCCCCGGTGCATTTGTCCCTAACAGCGGCCTGTAAATCAATGTTAGCTGTGACGTTAATCACTCTCTATCACAAGTTAATGGCGTCAACTGAGTATATTTGAGTGCTTGGTGAGTGACCACCTAAAGTATTGATAATGCACTATCACCAAGATCATGCGACTTTATGCTGTGTATACATCATAATCAATGAAAATGAAAGTCGCATCTCATTCAGCAGGCGAAGTGCATCCCTTAAATCATTCCCCTCATTCAAGGCGACTTGTCTCTAACTGACGCACGCAATAAGTAAAAACTCTTCATCGCTTCTTATTATTGGGCATTTGTAGAGCTTTTCCTTGCTGAACGAGTATTTTCCTAAAACTCATCAGTTGATGATTGAACCATTGAGGATAGCTAATGCACTTCTCGTTGAAGGTTAAATCATGATTTCGCAAAAAACAATTCGTTGTAAATGCCATCTCGGGTAATTGACATATATAATAGATGAATGGACATTTGTCGGTGGAGAGGATGACTATATCCACTTACTTGTATAGAACAATTTAATAAGCGTAATCATTTTGCAAGTCCATCTTAAATACGACTGTTTGTGTAACTGCCATCAAGTAACGTGATTTCTTGATGCGTAATCACATTGCACAGCGACCTGAACATAAGTGTTACTTAACAGACGACAGATATGTCATACAGCCTTTTAACGTGATTCATGGCGATGACCATGTTAGTATGCTATTGGTCAATACATCTGCCCGGAATTTGTGTCTATAAATCGTTATGGCACACCAAAAACGATCACCTCCTACACCCTTAACACTTCCACCCAATATCCTCCAGTCGTTTGTTTCTATCACGCGTTAACTTTTTCGACGGAATCTGTCTTTCATAATTGCCAACTGACCCATGAGCAATACACTA
>CM067358.1:57135944-57358444 GCA_034190875.2 Urechis unicinctus | reverse complement strand
TCAAAACATCTGCTAAGGGGTTATATCAAAACATCTAAGGGGCTGCAGCTTGTGACATCTATTCAAAAATAGTGCGCGTTACCAGCTCCCTTCACTGATATCTATCGTAAACGTGTGCGGCGCATAGGGTTTCTTAACAAGGCGCAATCACAGACCCGATTGCTAAACTAATAGGTCAAGAATTCATTTTGTTTAGAGATAACATTTGTTTGTGTAATAGTGTTGATACCGTATTGCTGGTCGTCCAGGCTTGCCATTGGAGGACATGCCGTTGGCGTTCCTGCCGAATCTAGTTTAATTGTGCTTCATACAAGTCAACGACGCTTTGTGTCAACTATTGCTTAGGTTTAAACGTACTTGCACTCGCCGATCGTGTGCTACAAAAACAAGGCAGTTAAATATAACGCCCCTCCACCACAACATGAGCAGAGAATGAACTATGTTGTATACTTCCATACTAATAATATAATATTGCCCCTACAGCGTGTCATGTGGTGTTATTTTGTTTTGACTTAATACACCATGCACTATGATATACATTCACACAACATATGTCTCCTGCCACCAAACGACCGACGAGATCTCATCCATATTGATGTTCCCACGCTTCACACCACTGCTCATTTCAGTTGATATCACCGAGATCATAGACTCCCAATGACGACTAAATCGGGCGTTACCTGGCTATTTGTCATGTTCAGCTTTACTATTTGTCTATGGCATTGAATTCGCCAATTGATGTAACATTTGATCGTTCATATATCTGCACATATGTTTGTTCTGACAAGATACATACTGCTTCTCAGTCTCAAAGGCTTGAAAGCCACAAACAAGCCATTTATCGCCAAGAATGCTTCCATTTGTTGAATAATCAATGGCTGAATCAACCACCCATAGTTAACTACGAAGACTTCAGACTGGCAAATCGAGCAATTCTTCACTCTCAACCAACCTTGATCAGCATATAAGTAAACATTTGGTACAGTGAAAGATACTGGAGTCCGTGCGACCGTCAGCATTCGTTGCTTCTATATTTCACCGGTTAACTTCACTTATCAAAGTAACTCCTAATACCCTGCCGTGTATAGTGTATTGCAATATCATTTTCCATAATTGTTATAGAAGATACTTCTGTCTCCATAGCGTATATACAGAACTCCTCTACCATATAACAATAAAAGAGACGTTTCAAACGAAGATTTATGATTCAATATGGCCGCTCTGTTCATTTTGTTTCATTTTCCATGCAATGAAACTGTCAAACAGCACAATCACAAAAACAAACGAAGCAAGAGAGCGCATATATATCATAATTAAGTGTTAATCTTTTATGCTTATATGCAACAACTCAGTAACGCTAGATGCATTTCGTTAATTCTATATTTCACCATATGTGCATTCCCAGATATTGATTGTATGTTTTCACGGTACCGTCAATATACTTGTGCTGTACTTTATGTAAGGGGGTCATGTTTGAAAACCAGCCGGAAAAAGGTAAAAAGCTATCCGTACTACAATGGAAACGTATTAAAGAGGCGCCACACGACACATTGCCTTAGCCACATATTATAAATTAGTTATGCTTCTGCTCCTTTGTGAAACCACCGGTATTTGACTTATGACCGGCGTTACTATGAGGGACATAATTTTGTACACTAAATTGGAATCAACTTTGGCAGCAAGCGAAGATTTTACTTTTTCACTTGCGAAATTCCGTGGACACATTTCTTTATTATTCACAATAACTACATCTTGAACTAGCACTAATTTATCAACACAATAAACTCAAGCTACATTATCATCTATTCTAAAAGACGTCATAGTTTGCAAGTTTTCAAGCAAAGCAAAAACAAATCTTCCAAAAATATTTTGGTACTATTTGTATTTTTTTTTAATAAATAAGTGGGCGCTTCAGATAGAAGCTGTATCTAAATATTCTTGTGCGTTTAATAATATTCAATTCAAATATTTATTCTGGCTTGTAGAAGCGCCTTACAATCGCCAAACCACCAATTGAAGATTGATGCTGAGTAGCACCATCAATCAAAGATTGGCGCCGAGTATAACCATCAATCAAAAATTGGCGCTGAGTACCACCATCAATTAAAGATTGGCGCCGAGTAACACTATCAATGAATGATTGGCGCTGAGTAGCACCATCAATCAAAGATTGGCGTTGAATGGCACCATCAGACGGTTCAATGCTATAATGGGCTGACTTGATGTAGCAATGACAACTTATGAAAATGCCAGAGTTGTTAACTTTGAAAATTATCTTCTGTCAAACATACGTGTAACTTGGGTGGTCTCCCAGGACAAAGACATGCAAGATCCGGGAGATGCAGGTTGTAGTGAGTTTTATAACATAGATCAAATGGAGTGTTTTGCGTATGATGCGGTTGGCGTGGCAAAGATGCGAAGAATGAAGACTGGCCAGCGGCAATCAACCCTAGAACTTTCATAATCTATCGCTTAAGTGTTTCGGCTGAGCACGGTATTTGCATACGCAATTAGAGTAATGAACTGAACAATTGAAAGTGCAATCACATTGCTGACCCATCACTTATGTCGGGGTAGTTGTATCAACTACGAGCACCCCGACGCTAACTGTTGTCTTTAATTCACTTATTGTAAAGCTGCGTAGGTTGCTATTCGAGCTCATATTACCAGAGGCAAGTAAAAACGAATGGTTATGCATACGCAGGGCAATATATTTTGAAATAATATCTTACATAAATGCCGTTGTCTAGTCGTTAATTTGCATTCAAACCTAGATTAAAACAGCTGCTCCAGGTGGATCTGGCATTGAATTGAAAGGTCGGACCAAAGCGTAATCAATTGGCCAAATGGAAATAACCTCGAGGTTTAATTTTTTAATTTGTTTCAGGTGATGAATTAGTCACTACCCATGTAATGGCAAGGGTAGTTAGGGTAGAGATTGTCAAATAGGAAGAGAAGGAGCTGATTCCTCTCAGCAAACTAAGATCGTCAGCGAATCACTTTGCAATACGTTTGATTGTTGATGTTTACCAGACCGTTTGTCATACCGCATTACTACGTCATTGAATTTCTCGTCATTCATGCATTTATAGTCAGTGATTATAGACAAGGCGATCATATCATATCCAACGTCATATATAATCAAATAATGTCACTGGGCGCATTGGCCTCCATAGTTGTAATGAGGATCGATGGCAAGAGATCGGCTCCCGGGTGTTAACCGTGTTTGACCAGCAGGGAGAACATCTTTGTAAAACTGGTTAAACTATCGACCCTTAGATTGCGTTGTCAACGGCATAGACCAGGAACCGCATTCATACAGAATAGTAAGCCTCATAGTTAACTCATTTCTGAGTCAGCTAAGAAGTTGATTTAAGTTTGCAAGCTCAAACTTAAAAATAGCGGTCTAACGGTTATATGCTCTTAAAATGACAACATAATCAACCGTGAGCTGGCGGTCTCAGCTGAGTTCGTGGAAAATTTGTTTTTTAGATACGGTTTGAACTCGCGATGATCGCACGTTGAAACGACTCAAGTAAAGGTTCTTTATGAATACGGCACCACTGCACCAGCTTTCGAAACATTCGAAATGTGCCAAAGTAGCCGATCGCAATAATCATGTCTATTTGATTACTGTTACATACAGTGCTCTAACAGCATCTCCACCAGAAACCGTCGGAAGCAGTTATAATGCTAAGAGTGTCAGGTCAATAGTGTACAGTTTGGCGGTCATAAATGCACATTAACAGTGTCTCATCTGCCACTGCTGGTCAGGTTGGGCACAAAATTTATCTCTAGATTAAACATGAATAAAACTATATATCCCATGGATAGTTTGAAGGAGCCTTCATGAAGTACATTATTATATTTATCTTAGTTGCTAGTGTACCAAATTGCATTATAAATTTCACGGCCATTAGTCAATTATGTCAACATAAATTGAACAAAACTGTCCACCATTTTTACAAGATCAACTATATTTGCAAGGTGTTCCATTTTACATATGATGTTTACAGCACATTTGAAAACAGTCCATGCATATTTGGCTTGCGTCTTCGTTTTATCACCATTACTGTAACGGCCTCAATGTGATGACTATAAATAAGTTATGCAAAATGCAAGTGTGTCACAGTTCAGCACTATCTGCAAGAATTTATTATTGTCTGCTTATGTATAAGATATTGCGTCACAAGACTGTAAATCCAAATCAAGAATGTTTAATGGCCGTAAATACCAATGAAACTCAATAATAAGCAAGCAATTGAAGAAATCACAGTTGTCTGGTTTTCGAATTAATCTTGAGCTGCTCGCGACATATGCATCAATAGTAATTAGCGGTGACTTTCTTTATCCCTAATTGAATTACAAATAAATGTCTATTGCGGCTCACATTTGGTAACAACACATGCTTATGAAATGAATTCTGTAATTACTGCATCGCACATCGTACAATGAATATTCCGCAATGTTCTAAGTAAATTAAATGTCCATTGTGCAAAGGTTCACTCCAGGCATGTTCAAGCTGTCATATATCAGACGAAGAAGCATCATATTCTTTGTGACACAATGAATACTAATTAAATCCTCCTCTGCATATTTAAAAGCGTGGTATTGCTCGTGCATTTACTTCCCGATTCTGCTTATTCGCCGCCGACTTAGCTCCACAGTCTTAGTTGGGTGTTTTTTAGATGATACAAAAGGGGGCTTGGGTCGCAAAATTGCAACTCCCGTTGAGTACGTTTTGTTCTATTCCTAAATTACATTTAATTTTAGGGATGCATTATGGTAAAAATGCGCATCTGTGATGAATATCGATTAAAAATAGGTTTCTACTTACGAGTGCGTAGTGTTGTCTCGACCGTACACAATCACCACTAGCTACAACACAGAGTCGGGAATTGATGTCGTAGATATCCCTAAAGCAAGTAGCTGTAGTTACTGCTTGGACCCACTATCTTTCTACTTTTGTTCTAGTTAGCTCTGAGAGCTGGATTTACATTTGGCAGATATCTGAGAGAACAGAAATGATTGAGTTCGCTATAGGGCTCAATTGGCGGTGAAGCTCAAATGTTTGTTGATCGAGGGTAACAACATGTTTGAATCAAGAACAACGAAAGGTTTCCGAGAAATAGATATTCATTCTCCGTTTTAATATTTGTCACGTATGTCAAATATGCAAGACGATTTCTCAATATCTAAGATTTTAAATGAATTTAATTGTTAGTGACATATCTTAATCCGTCACGGTTGACTTCACTGGACTCTTAGCCAACGATAAAATGACTCCGTAAATCCATAATATTGACAATGATCCAAACGATGTTTGGCTTCCTACGAATTTATCCCCTCAGTCAAATTTATGCTGAGACGCAGGGTTCAACCCAAATCATCAGCGTATCAAGATTTATTACATCACAACTTACGTTTTTAGTCAATTCTGATGTTTCCTGAGGAACCTCTTTTCGTGGACGAAATTTACGAAAGTGACCAAGCTTATTGGGCAGATCGAACCATTTTCATTTCGTTTTTTTTTATTTTGGTGGCGTAATGAAAAACAGTCGAAAATATATTGCTGTGGAGTCTTCAATATGTATTCATGACTAGGTGACTGGAAAGACTGTCCACGAAATTGTGTAGGACACACATCTCATTACATAAATTACAAATGTATGTGAAAATGGGACCAACAGAATACAGACTTGTTTTAAGTGCATCATGCACTAAATAACAGCGGCTTGCATCATACAGTGTGAAGAGTGAAACGTACTCGTAATACTTTGTTGGCTATCAGCCATTCGATTCATCGCATTGCACGAGAGAGCAGCTTCAAATATTTATTTTCATCTCAATATTCTCTTCGATTTACAGAAGTGACAAGCGTGATTGATCGAGTTTTCTAACAATTAGTTATCAGCAGCAGATGTTTAATTGTTTGCAACAATATTAAAATCGTCAATACACAGTGTTATGTATTTGACCCTTTTCATCCATTATGCACAGCCCCGTTTGAATGGTGAGCTTGTGAAAGTCAAATATTGGTGAAATAACATGCAAACGGCAGCCATCTTATGACGCTTATCTCCTTTATCGGCCATTAAACACCTGAAGATTTTTTTTATATCAATGTAAGACCCTCAGTTACCATCGTCAAGTTCGAGTGTCTATATTGGCTAAGTTGATGCATGGTGCCAGTAGGTCATATGAAACGGCCTATGGCGAGTCATTTAAGAAAAGCAGAAAAATTCACAGTCACTCAGGGGTCATACTTTCCATCCTGACTATCTCAATCAGCATACGCTATTTGGTGAAAGTCTCGCAATCGTTTATCCGAAATGGGCCAATGTCAGCACAATATATATCACCTTAGTCACTGACCGAAATACGCTTCATAAGTAAATGATATTAAACAGCTATTCGTTCATTATTTTGATGAGAAAATGAGCACATCATCAAAACAGCAGTATTCAACAGAGAAACTGTCGACGCAGGTTCCCACTATGCCTACTTAGGCCGCTTCAATTTAATTCAAAAAATTAGAATGTTAGGTTATACCCCAGCAATTATAATATATAATTGACGATATTACTGTGATGACTTCAATTTGGCAAAATAACTGCCCATCCGTCAGGCCCAATATTAAGGCTCAAACTTAGCCCGAAGGAAACGGAGCTGATTGCATCCTCCTGGAAAACTTGCTGTGTTTAGAAGATGAGAGGAGCATTGTGCCAAAAAGCCGTCGAATACGTTAGAAATTGGCTAAAATATGCTCGGTGAGCAATTATACTGACATCATGGCAAAACTCAGCCAACGCTAATCGATATTAGGCTAATCTTAGTCAATTAAACTCTATACTACTCTCCCTATTACCATTTCCAAGCTGCGGTTGTCATTGTGTGTGATGTGCTCTTTGCTGTTACATTAAATGCCTTTCTTGTGCAAGTCGCCATCTACTAGCCAGCTCATCATCAATTATATTGAATCGGCAAAAAGTGACACAAGTTGATTTGCTTTAGGAGCATTTACTCCCGTACATTGCACATAAATGATGACAAAATCGTCAGAGCTAGAGGAATGTTTGGGAGCCTCAAGAAAAGTTTTATAAGTATGTGGAGATTATTGTAGCCAGGGCACAATAGGATTATAAAGATTAGACAATGTCGTAATATGAATACATGAGGCATGTAATTGTACAAGGCTTACCTGTTATTACTCTGGAAGAGGCAATGATTCGCGCCTAAGGGCTAGGTTCTAACGGAAATCGTGATGCTTCTTGGTAAATTTGTGGTGATCTGGATGGAAATGGCGCAACTACCGTCCATCAAGCACAAGGCAATTTTAAAGGACACAATCATTACAGTTCACGTGCATAATCTTCTGTTGTAAGTTATAATCAGGAAACCTAAATGATCATCAGTGTAAAAAAACTATGTTGGTAGATGTTATACTACATTAAATAAAGGCACACGGATGTGCGCATTGACTAACTGTTTTATTACCTGTATCACCTCTATCCATCCATATCGCAACACAACAACGCAAGCAACACAATATGTTTGTACTGTGCATCGTTCACGAGCAGCACTGTGCATAAATGAATTTGTCAGTGTTAGTTGACAGCGGTGGGGGAGTTGCGCAGATGTCCTCACTTATCATTAAACGCCTGATAGCCCACATCGAGATGCGTGGCATGGAATAAACGTCTTTCTGTAGAAAGTCAGATCTTAAATGACGATCTTCGGCCCAATATGAAGGATCGAACGCTCCTTAAATTGTTGATTTCCATGTCATAGAAGATTGATCACCGCAAAACGTTTCCAACAAGACAAGGCTATCGTTTGGGGGCTGTATCAAAGGAAGCGGAAAGTAGCAGTGCTGTATACCGGGTGAGCACAATCATATATGTTAGCTCTTTGATCGTGTGTTTGGAAATGTAAGATACCTCAGATTCCATTATGTGCCATCGCATACATATTTTGGTATTAAATATCACGTCAAAGTCTGGGTTGTGAACATGCGAGAACTTGCGCAATATCCACGCATTGAGATGCACCAATCAGACGCCTATTTGGTCGGGGTAATTCAGGGCCCCAAAGCTTTGTCGCCTTTTAGGTTAGTATCCATTTTGCAGCGGATCGAGCAATCTCTACACTAGTAGTGCAGTATATGGTGCAACTTAAGCCGTAGAAATGAGTCTAAAATCAACAATCATCTGAGCAGTCGCTAATGAACTGTGCACTCTACGGTATAACGGGTCGAGACCACTTTGTGAATGTTTCCGCTAGGGTTGACAAACATTTTGCAACAACAAATATGTACTCTGACTCATATATAGATGGCTGTGTCACAAACGAGTCCGATTAGCTGATCGATGCATAGTAAATATACATTTGATATCGTTTCAATGTTATAGGTGACATCACATTAAACCGATGGCGCATATCACAAGCCAGTGTCATAACCTGATAACAGAGCGAAGCGCGACAGAGATCAGTCGGGGTTGATTGCACACGGAGATTGACGAACGTGTCTGGATTTTCTTACGCATCAGGATTGCGCCATAAGTTACACTCAGGGGGAGCACCGTGGCGGAAACCCGGAGTCTGGGACGTTGACTAACAAGACGTGGTTAATTGGGGGATCGTTTGAATATCCATTTATATCTTTATAAATCTCAGTTAACCAGAAAGTTTCCTTTTATAATCATACCAAGTTGGAGTCATTACCTTACTATTTCTTTGGTGTGCTACATATTTTATTCGACAGTTTCAGTGGGGATATCATTGTCCTGAAATGTTATCATCATATTTAAGGCAAAGTTACGGCATGTGCCCGCTATGACCGTTTGTGGTCTAAGTATTCAGTAAATGTTTCCCTAAATATTCACTTGATGTATCTGGTGCCATACATATTGTCCTTTTGTAATGCATGATACAGCTCTTGCTATAGTTGTTCACTTAAATAATGTTGTGCCATTCAGAAAGCCAGTTGCATCAAATGGTGGATGTCTTATCGACGTTAATGAATGATGTGGCGGTCTCATCATTGTATCAATCCAAATATATGGAAATGCCTCCGTCAGAGGCTGCGGGATGGCGTCAATTACAACTCAGGGGAAAAGATCTCATATATAACAACAATACAACTACAGTACATTTAGTATATTTATCATGCCAGTGATCATTTGTTGCTTGAAAAAACAAAGTTGCTCCTGAAAAAGTAAGGCATGTCATCAGTTTGATATGGGTGAGTTTTCGCGGCTTGACTCATGACAAAGCTGTGTAGGTACTGTTTAAGAGTGGGCATGCATGCATAAAACATGCTTCATAATGGCCTAAAGTTGCTATTATAGGTGGAGCAGTCTTCCTTTATGGATGAGTGACCTTCCTGCATGGATTATAGCAACTAGCTCTCAACTGCTCCACAGGATGCATATTCTACAAGCGTACACCCGAGTTACTGCTTGACCGTCAAGTAAATGGGTGTGTATTACGGATTGCAGCATAAACGTGCTGATATATCTTCACCATGGGGCAAGAGCAAGGCTTGTTATGAGAGGATATATATAACTGCCATTCTGTCGTTCTCGCCCGCGAGTTAATCGCTAGATGTCGCTGTGCAAGTGGTATGATACAGGTCGGTTCTTCAGCGTTTTACCTGTCACGTGCAGAGCCAGTGAACTCAGGCGGCGCCTATATTGTATAGTAAGATGGGTTTCCTGTGTAATTTTCTTACTATAGAGGCGCTCTTGTATGGGAACTGAGAGGCGCGGCACTCTCTGTTTGGATAACTTACAATGGAGATGAACATATGTTTGCCATCTGAAACAAGCCTGAAAAATCGACCCTCATAAGTGACTGTGTCATTATGTCCTGTGACTATGAATCATTTAAGCGCGGAAACATCAAGACATTCAGTTCACCACACATATGTTAACCCCACTTGGCAGCTGTCATAACCAGCTGACACATTATGGAGATGTATCTCCAACTATTAGCAGGGATCGCACCCGGGACCGTGGAACGCCTTTTCAGCGTTATCCCGACCCATCACAACATTATGAGATCGTTGTGCGCCAGCACTTGAGATTCCAGGTCAATATGTGACAATCTATAGCTATAAACACCAAACCCTTGACAAATGTCATGGTTAATATTGGCTAAACCGAAACACACCGTTACCAACCGAGCACGTCGATTATTTGTCTCAGCACTGCAGGTTGAACACATAAAGACATTCCCATAAAGCTTACCGATCTAGCACATATCCTACTTAATTCCATCCACACCACAGGCACAAACTGGTGTATTGAAATGTACAGTACAATACACCACCAGCCCACAGCGTGCTGCGCTCTCGTCTCTTTTCGACATACAAACTTGCCTGGCCCTAATAGCAACTGTTTGCTTTTACGCCATTTTTATTCTGTGTGAAGTTGCCGTAAGCCGAGGCGGCTTCACTTTATATGACACGCGCTAAATACAAGGGTTGTTTTGCTCAGTTGATAAACCAGGTGGAGATGAGACTTCAGAGGGTACATACAACTGATGCTGGAGTTTTGGATGCCACCAAAGGAGTGATGCTACAGCTGATGCTGCATCACATGGAACTGTCATGGCCTAAGATATTGGGTCATGCATCCATTTATGCGTACATCTCTCCCTGCTAGACCCTGATTCTGCAGGCCTTACTCGTCATATCCTTTCATTAGGTGAAGTCGTCATCAGCAGCTGTTGTTCTCATCACATTCCTATTTTGCCCTTCAGTGAGATGTCTCAGTTGAAATTGGATGTAGCTAGCGAGTGAATATTTTTTGCATTCATATTGATTTAGTCAATATCCTTCACCGCGGAATAATGCATAAAGGCCATGGTCGTTTGATATATTACAATGGATATCGCTGATCCACTCTTGGGAATATAACATTATGGCTGCAATATGGAGGTCGACAAACCATCTGCATTTTGCCAACTTATCATTTATGAAAGGCATACCGAATGAAGCATGGAAAACACCCACACATTACAATGCAATCAATGACAGTCATTGCAGCATGATGAATAGAGGTATCTGAATTACAATGCCTCTTTTGCAGACAGCTTTAAGTGATCAATATATTTTAGAATACCAGTCCAAGCCCAGAAATCCTGCGTTCACCACAGTCGCGTTTCACGAATGGCTGTTGAAAGTAATACTTACAAACATTGTTCCACTTCATTCTAATTTCTATGGCTACATCCTGTGGGAACCATGCACGGGAATATGTTCACAATGAGCACCTAATCGATGACATTTAACACAGCAAATATTTCCTAACGGGTATTTGCACAACAGATGAATAACGACGGCTAGAATTCAATAAGAAATATGGTGACTAGAGTTAACGTGACGGCTCCTACCAACCCCTCTCACTCCCACTCCTTACTACCTTACTCACCCCCACTCCTCGCATTCAGCTCCTCTAACCCCACATCTCTCACCCTAATGACGATTAGGACCAAAATAGCTAAGCGTAGACACATGATGCCAAAGCGACCAATTAAACCAGCAATTATTGAACTTAATCATTACAGAGATATGTTACTGTAGCTCGCACTGTGTTCGATAGTTTTGTTGTATCACAAAATATTTACTTCATAATACGCAAGTGGCATATATTGTGAAATATATAAGGAAATATATGCTGATTGCATTACGGACTCATTAATTTGCACATTTTGCGAACAGATGGTTCCTCATTGATCCGCCAAGAAAAGGGATATTAGAATGACCAGCAAGCGTTGTAAAGTTAAAATCAACTTATAGATATCTGAATTTGTAAAGCGATTCTTATTTGTTAAGCATAAATATCGCATTTTGTCATACCCATTGAATGTAAGTTATATTGGAAGAGCCAGAGGGGTCCTGTCTCCCACAACTTGAATTAATACTGTACAAACAATGGTCTTTGCATCCCTTTATGAAATTTTCTGTATACATATACTGCAGATGTACGAATTTGCCTAACATAATGCCCAGGATGGCATACAGTCAATCCGGACCACGACATTTTTCGTGCCTTCTTCAAGTGTACGACCAACATGGACAACATTTCTTTGACCACGCTCATCATATGTACAACCTCAAATATTTTGGTCAGTAGATTTTAAAACAACCTTTAATGCACTTTTTGATGACAACAGTTTTGTCATATGGCCATTGTCGAGTTTCAGCATTATAAGTCAGCTAGATAAATGGCTCTTGCAATACGGATTGCAAAGAATGTCTTGTTTCTGATTTATTTAAACATTTCTGTTGTCTTTGTGGCTTAGCCAATGCACTTAAGCCTATCGATTGGAGCAACTAAAGAGTCTGCAACTATAATATAGACAAAAGTGATGGAGAAACGATTTTTTTTTCATTTCTATCAAATGTCTTTCATTAAATTGACTATTGTTTCGTTTCTGTAGCAATTATGTTGGCATCTAACTTTTTTGAAGACACTTGAGCTCAACTCCATATTAACCTTAATTAGTGATAAAGCTATCACATGGGCACACATTATCGCTTATAAATTGCATAAATGACTGCAGGGATTATGCCGCAGACATATCATATGGCGCCAACTCCATCATATGTAAGAAAATGCGAGGCTACTTTAACACTGTTTCTTCATACATACGTCACTCAGTGTGTCAAATCCGCTTTCATCAATCTAAAGTCCAGTTACTGTAATGAAGAAGGATGCCCAGAATATACAGGCGCGGGGAACAACGCTATTATTTGTCAGGGAGTAAAGATGGCCGCTGCATATATAGATGACATGGAGACAGGTGCACAAGAATGATGACAGGTGCACAAAGAAGCAATTATTTGATACATATTTTATATATTAGCATTTATGAAGAGCCTTCTCCGTTTCCGTCGCAACCGTACTATAAAGGGACAAAACTTGTTCATTTCGGTGTTAGTTTCTTGGGGCACAAAAGCCATACATGCAACGATAGTTAATGGTTACAATTGTTGCCCCCAAAATCGGATTATAAATGATTAACATTCGCTTCTTACGCATGTGCCATTATCTGTATCATCAACAATGTGGCAGTAAGCTTTGTGCAGAGTTTACGTGTCTGTTAGGAGGTTTTGATGCCTAAGTCTTTTATGTGTAAGATAAAGCGAAACTGCGTCAACATTATTTCTCATTTTTCACCTCACTCAGTATTCTGAACCATCTTGTTTTCACATCCAATTGATGTTACAACGACTGGAGTTCCAGGTATGGACGGGAATAGCAATTGTACGCTGTAATTTGCGAGGGAGAACAAGATGCTACTGCAGTAGGTAAATCAGAGCTTCTATTAGTGAAAAGTACATGGGAAAGCGCTAGTGGTTGTTGGGTGAGATATATGTCTAACAGAAGGTAGCACTGAAATTGGTATCGTTCTGTCGTGACCTTTGCTGAATTACATGTAATAAACAGTTTGTGTTGGGGTCAGATATAGGCATTAATCTGCGGAAATGGTATCGCTTGGCTCAATAGAACGCCGCAATATGAATGTTGGGTCAGGTAGTTGCTGACGGCATTTATATGTGGTTATATTTTATTTCAATCGATATTACAAGTTTCATATCGCAGAATACTGATGTATGTAAGACTTATTATCACTGAATATATGTGATCACTGAATTTGATTAGTCATTGCCACATATCTACAGCAGTATATCCCACGGGGCAAATGACAAATTGTGTAGGTATTGTACAATTGCAAGTTGTCATCGTTATATATAGAGAAGTCCTTGAAGCAGCACGTTTGAAAACAGCTATTGACAGCGACGAATGTATGTATATACATACATATCTCCTAATTTCCATTCACATGCTGCTATCTACTTTGGAAGGCCAGTATATCATCACCTGTGCCGTTAATTATTTCCTCATCATTGAATACATCAGCGTAGCGTACCACGTGCTCTGATTACAAACCAAAGTCTATTTACAGACAAAATTCCAAAATGAGCTCCATGCAGTTAATGGATGGAAGAATTATAAAACTCAGGATGCAAAGTCATTTTCTCCACTCCATTGATTTTATTTGAAAAAAGGTTGTAGAGATGAAATACCCACCGATTTATGTTTTATGGCTGCTTGATGCCG
The DNA here is from genome assembly GCA_034190875.2 of Urechis unicinctus. NCBI lineage: Eukaryota > Metazoa > Annelida > Polychaeta > Xenopneusta > Urechidae > Urechis > Urechis unicinctus. The sequence continues at coordinate 57,344,312 of CM067358.1, read as the reverse complement.
GTGATGATGCTATTCTAATGTGTGACAAACTTTTCTTACTGAAGGCTATGTCATTTCGCATGGGTCAGATGTCTATTACAAATGTTGGACGCGTCTTTACTGAGGGTCATAACGGATCCCATGGGGCCTATGCTGGGAATCACAGTCGTTAAAGCTATAGTCAGTAGAACGATTAATAACGTGATAATTAGTGGCGTTGTCGCCACATTTGCTGCATGTTTAATTCGATAGCAATCAGTAGAATGCAATAGCAATCATAAGAATGCGAAAGCAATCATTATAATGCGATAGCAATCATTAGAATGTGATAGCAATCATTGTAATTCGATAGCATAAAAATAGTACAAAGATTATGCAATACGTTTCAACTGTAATTGATTAACAACAAAAATGATTAGATACGGTAAATCATCTCAATTTGTCTTTGGAGCCGACTAGACCTCAGACCAAGCGAGCTTCTGCTTACTTCTGCACGTATCATTGAGCAGTAAGTGCAAAAGAAACAAATTTACCGTGTCACTTTGTAGCTCAATAAAGCTAATCCAATTAGGCCACGAATGTAGTAAAAGTTAATTATTCGGGATAGAATGATTAAACATGTGCACATAATGCCTTGTGGAATAATTCTCTTTGCCATCCCATAGACGACCAATTCGATTCGCCTCTTTCCCTTTTCAACATCAATCACACCTTCTACATTAGTGGTTGTATGCAAGTTCAAACAAACAAAAATTTAAGGTGATTAATCGAAGGAAATATCGACGTATTGATTGTCTGGACTTTGGTGTCAGGCCATGGTGAAAGGCAAATCATAATATCACTGATATTGTATTATGGCATAATCCCTGCATTCTTGCCAATGCAAAAATAGATTCGCTGAATGCTGTAAAAGGAGCGCTGGTATTTCAATACTGGTTCATTCGCGTGCATTTACAAACCATTGAAAACTAGAGAAAGGAAGCAGAGTCAATTATGGGGGTTTGTTGGTAATATTCGAAATATTGTCGCTAAGGTCGTACCTATGATGGAATATATTGGTGATGTTTCAATCACTGTCGCTGTCTTTTGGGCCAGGGTCGATCTCCTGTGGTCGACTGCTGATGATCGACCCTTGTAACATTTCAAGGACAGCCTTATCGTTATATCAAGGTCAACACGTGTTGCTGATTTACGCGCCATCTGCAGGAATCTCCTACAGGAACCTACAAAAGACTCACAGATTTGATTGAGAAACACGCATACAAAGCGCATAGAAATGTTATTTTTTTTCATCATAGCGGTATACAAATAAACGTCATTATATCATTGCTCATTAGGAGTTACTGAGTCACAAGGGAAAGGACAATAAAATGCAAGAGTTTACAAAATATTCCGCTTTCCAAGGCTTATGGCTCCAAATGATGCAATATGGAGGCTGTTACTTACGTAACATTGTCTTTACCTGTTTCTAGAGGCAGTTATCTTTGTGACAATAACTGACAAATATGGCCTCGGTAACAAGTGTGACAATTTGAGCGGCGTAAGTGGTTCCCGCATTGTTTAGGCCTCGGGTTATCGATCATACATTGGCCGACCAGGATCATCAGAGTGATCGGTGAGAGGGTTTTTTAGACATGAAAACAGCATCTGACAGGCAACACAACCTTAATGCGAAGCCCCATTGATAGCATGGGTCGTAGCAGGGTCCTTTGTGGCTTCCTAAATGAAGCGTACAACCGACCCATCGTGACCTGCTACAATCGTTGCATCTTCATAGATACAGCTCCCAGTCGATCTGTTGCTATATAACAGGTGTCATTGGAGACCACTTAATTAGTACAATACCACAGCGGATACGACCCAACGAATACTAAACTTAAGTCAACGATAACTTGTCACTGCGCATGTTGGCGCATATCAATCATGTTTACCATACCAAACAAGAATGTGCCACGTGGTGATATATCATTCACAGTAGGTGAGTTCTCCTGTTTGACCAGAATTAATTGGGTTTATGTCCGTGATTCAATATGGGGCTACTAATCAGTACGTTGCAACAAAAAGCTAGAATTTGCATGACAAGTGATGACAGAAGATCAATACCCAACGTGGCCTGGCTGTGACAGGGCGTCAAGCGTCTCTGTTGTTTACGACACTGCTCTCAACATAAAGCAGCCGGACGCAATTACTGAATGACATGAAAGATCCTAAACGAAGCGATTTACGTCAATAATAAATAGCAAACATTGGTGGAGCAGCGCAGGAGCAAGGTGGTAAACAACTTGGTGGCGTACCTATCCTCGTGACGGACACCGGACAAGGCCAGACCACAATATGTGAGTGTCCAGAGGTTGCATCCATCCTCTCTCATCTTCATCATGAATTCACCACTGTCTTGTTGATTGTGCGATGATGGTTTTTATTGTAATGCATTCACAGACGGAACTTTGAAGACAATACAAATGAAACAAGGCCAGTCGGAGAGATATCTGATAATCAATTGTCTAACAGGTAAATGTCTAAATGTGAAATGCTGCATTTTATAATCGGCAGGTAGTGTAAAGATTCGGCTTTATTGGATACATGGATCAACTGAATAAGTGATCCTTATTTACAAAAAAACTATTTCTGTTCTCTGCTCAAATACAGCCGCCTATTACCAAGTCCAAGTGATAACACGTATAACATTATTTCCCGGATCAGGCAAGGCTAAACGGTCCCTTTTAATAATGACACTACCTGTACATAGTAGGCGGCTAACCTCCCGAGTAAGCCCCTGACTGACATCACTACTCAGTGATGACGCCGTGAGGTCATTCCAATATATTAGTTGTGTTGGTGCTCAGTTTTTGGCGAACATCATGTATGAGATTAAACCGTTACTATCATATTTTCGATGATATTCTGGAGTGTATGGGCATCCATGATATCGCGGCTTGAGGGTAATCAGATGTCACAACTATCACGCATCTGAATAGGAGTGTTCATTACGTACAGATTATGACAGTCATGAATCAATCCCAATGTCTTCCCACATTGAAGGTTTCCTTATTCAGGTTCGTGCGTATGGTATTATATACAGATATGGAATTATGTATAATACAACTCGTCGACAGGTGTATCGTATTAACTGCTCATCTATCTATTATCTTGTAGTCCTGATACATGAAGCCTCATATAAACTATATCACTGCATAACTCAGTGATCAGCTTATCCACAATATATTTTATATACACCAAGTCCAAATGTCATGTGCTTTGAGGTTACATTGTACCGAGTGACTGCCTTCATCTCTCGATTATACGATACAGCTGTCATGTTGTCCAACTGTGTAAGCAAGTGGGTTTTATTTGTACTCGCGGATAGCGCTTGCACACCGAGAAAGCTACTTTAAGTTCAAGTACTTTTATGTGATCTTGTTGTTCAGCCGTCGACTATCTTCCCCCAGCGGAGGGTCTATTAACTAACTTAGCACCTTAACCATGAGAGGAAGCATCAGTGTGCAAGATGAGGTCAGCATTGCCATATGAAATTCGTTTTGGGCAACAACCTGCATTGTCGACCAACCATCTGACTTCGTGCAGCACATGCGCAGAGAGGTTCATACTACCCTCAAAGTTACCCCGACATTTACCCAACGCAACAGTTTCATCTTTTTCCAAAGCCTTAAAATATAGAGGCCATATGCCACGAATGTACCTAAGAGCTGCGCCACATATCTGATGATACAATGGATACCCGTCAAAAAGCTCTGCCCCATATATTTTTAATCAATCTTTTCGTTCGCGATGTTCACTGTCATACTAGTTGAATTGAGTATGAAGCCCCAATGCTGCAGTTTCTGGGTGGGAGTTAGAACTGATTTAGAATAAAAATAATAATAATGGTTTATTGTCTCAAATAATACAAATACAACAACAACAGTTTACAGATTTAACATCAAATGTATTGAGACAAGTGGAAACTGGAACAGTAAACTGTTTTTTTAGTTTCCTTGATTAACTACACTTAATGACAGACGTAACTAACAGCTGAAAGCAAGAAAAAAAATATAAAGTATATATATATACTTATTCAATGATATAATGTCACATAAATATATAGATATATTGCTATTTAATGGAGGATATAATGTGCAGGAATAATTGTTCCTTAAATATATGACAGCTCTTATTGATTTCAATATTATGAAAATTGACAATTTCATTCCAGAAACATGGGGCCATATAAGTTAGCATTATTTGCTTTAATGTTGTATGACAACAAGGAAGTCTATATCCTGATAATTGCCTAGTGTGATAACCATGTACAGTATCTTTGGTTCTGAACATATTAAATAAAGTTTCAGGCAACAAGTTTAATCTATACTTGAACCTAAATAAACAACATGTTAGTGTGTGCAGATTAAAAATATTTAGGATTTTACATAGTACAAATAACTCAGGAGTATGTGCTCTGAATTCTGCATTACATATGATTCTTACAGCACGCTTTTATAGTAAATGTAATCTCATTAGATATTTATGAGCTGCATTCCCCCAGATTAGATTACAATAGGTCAAATAAGGATAGATAAATGTATAATGCATATTGATAAGAGTCTCTCTGTTTAATTTATTTCTAAATTTTTTGAGAATACCAACATTTTTTCGATACTTTATTTGAGATTTTATATGACTAGACCATGACAGTTGACTGTCTATAAAAACACCGAGAAAACCTATTGTGTTCACAGTATCAAGTATAGAATCATCAATAAATATTTTGTTGATTCTATTTCTGATATTTCTATTACATGAAAAGGTCGTGGTTTTTGTCTTTTTTACTTTCAATGTTAGGCGGTTTACATGTAACCAATTAACAACTTTCTCAAGCTCAATGTTAAATTCATATTAAATTTTGTTAGCATCTTTTCCCACCATGAATAAATTTGGATCATCAGCAAACATAATTTGAAACATTCTATCAGATACTTGAAATAAATCATTAATATAAAATAAAAAAAGTATGGGTCACAGGACAGAACCCTGGGGAACCCCACAAGTATTTTTTTGTTTCTGAGAGTATTCCATTATTCTTTACACACTGATTTCTATTTTTCAGATAACTTATAAACCAATCTAGTGGCTTACCTCTAATACCATAACATTTTAACTTTGAAATAAGAATATCATGGTTTACAGTATCAAAAGCTTTGGCGAAATCCAGAAACACACCTATAACATGTTCACCTTTATCCAATGAATTCATCATTTTATCAATAAATTTTATAAGTGCTTCTTCTGTAGAATAGCCTTTTCTAAATCCAAACTGGTTGGATGACAAAATACAATATTTATCAAGATAATTGAAAAATCTATTGAACATTAATTTTTTAATATCTTAGAGTACACAGAGTAGTGAAGTAGGTATATAATTTTCTAGTTGGGTTACACTATCTTCCTTGTGAATTGGCACAACAAGAGCCAATTTTAGTTCATGAGGCACAATACCTTGAGTAAATGATAAATTAATCACATGACAAAGAGGTTCAAGGAAACCATGGTAAGTTTGTCTAATTATATTTGGATTGATGTCATCCCAACCTGGACTACTGTTTTTCAAACTAATAATAACACATTCAAATTCATAAGTTGTAACAGGACTCAGAACAACTAGTTTGTAAATACTCAAAAATATTATTGTCTATGTTTGGGATCTTGTAACATAACTTTAGTCCAACATTAGTAAAGTACTCATTAAAATTGTGAGCAATTAATTTAGAATCACTTGTTATATCACCATTCAATACAAATTCCTTACTAATTGGTTTTATAGGTTCAACACCAGTAATTTTCATTTAAAACTTTCCAAGTTTGTCTGGCATTTGATTTATTTTTCTCAAGCATTTCTTGATAATATGATTTTTTAGTCAATGTAATCAAATGATTAAGTTTGTTCCTATATCGATTGTACCTAGTCTTATTGTACAAGGTTGATTTCTTCAAATACATCATATACAACTTGTTTTTCACATTAATAGACCTACAAATACCATAAGTCATCCAAGGCTTATATTTTCCACGCCTAGTTTTCATTTCCTTATAAGGAAATGCCTCCTCACAGAAATTTTGTACTTCATTAATAAATTGTGAATAAGCATTCTGATCATTATTACTTTCTAAGACAGAGGTCCAATCATGAGAGTTCAATAAAGGTATGAAAACATTGAACATTTACATGAAACCCCAAATCTCTCATGAGACTCCTGGTTGCCTGTATATTAGCAACACAATCGGAAACACACGATGCTTGTACATTGGAGTCATCAAGGTAGCCACTGGAGATATACTCCCATTGTCTAAGCTTTGAAAACACTGGCTTCATAAGCTTGGTAACCAACATATGTATTCAATTCTTTCAAGTTCAAAATCAGCCTGAAAGTACCATGTTTCTTGGGTCTCAGAAAAACTGAAGAAATAAATTCATCGAGCTAATGCATTGACTTAACTAAGACACCTTTACCAAATAAATGATCAATTTTTGCGTTAAGAAACTCTGCTTCTCTCCTTGTGTTACGTGAACGCCGTGGTTCATACCTTTGCACTGGTTTAGAGACAAATTCAATAGATAGACCTCGTTCAATGTTCAAAATGATTGGGTCTCTGGTTCCAGCTATGAAAGTGGTTTTTAATGTTGCCGGCCCGAGTATTATTCAAAGGAATCTCCTCACTCCCCTCAGCTTTTGCAAGCACAATGTTTACACATTGTTGTGCTTTTGAGATTTTTCCCACCTGGTCGTGGGTTGGCACTCCTCGATAATGGCGAATGGAGAGCTGGGTACGGCTGCGCCTCTGTCGTAAGGTCGAGATCGCCTCTGACCCTGCCAAAAATGGGAAGCGTTTGTGTGACGAAGTGAAGGTGCGATCACGGGCCCCGCCTCGCGCATGTTTGTTGTATCCAGTCAGCTGGCGGGTAACCTTGGTGGTTTCACTAAGGCTTTTGACAATATTTCCCAGCTCTTCTCCAAAAACTAGGGTATTGACAGGCTCTGACTTACTGCACTAAGTTTTGAACTCCTCTTTCAACTCAGGTCAGAACGATGCTCTACGTCTTCAATCCAGTGCATGAGAACTATCACAGAGCAGACTTATGGCTTCTGATAGTACCGACATGGTTTGCTGAGGAGTGGGACAATTACCACCCTCTCTCTTTGCTGTAACGAAGTTGTTCAGGACGTAGCAGTGATGAAAGCGAGCAAAAGATTCTGGAAACGCTGAATCATAGCGTCCTCGTGGCGGGACTCCTTCTTGATGCTGTTATAAATCTCAGGGTTCACGCGCACCGGCGCCAGAGATTTATTGTCTTTCGACATCCCGTGTGTAAGCAGTTTGTCCACAACAGTGGCGAACTGGTCGTCTATTCGAGGCCCAGTGACATCCTGTTGCTTAACACAGCTGTCCAGTTTATCTAGGAAGATGAGCAAAGTTTGTAGAGTGGGTGGGGCGCTGGTGCCTTCTTGGTCACTATCGCTAATTTCACCTGCCTCCTGCTGTGCACACACGTGGGACGCATCGTCTTCCACGGGCTCGTTAGAGGCAAACCAACCTATGCTTATGTCATCTTGATAGCGGTCATACGCTGCATTGAGCTCAGTGACTACGGGGTTGAGGGCGTTAACTGACACACTTAGCGCAGCCAGCGAGCTCCTGATGAAAGCCATATCGAAGCAACAGGCTTGGCGCCCTTATCGGACGGTTTGGTCAAAAGCTTCTATGACTCTGTATTCTTTATAGAGGCTGCTTTTTGACGAGAAGAGTCTGGCTCAATCATGATGTCAGTAATGTCCGCAGACACTACATATTCTGTCTTTGAGCTCTTATCCGTGCACTTGCCAGACACTGGCTTGGCACTATGTTCGGGCTTAGAGTTAACTAATTCATGGTCATCCGAGGCGGTCATGGCCGCCATTATGCTGCCAACAAGGCCGGCACCCGATTTTTGATCCACGCGGCATGGATCAAATCACACCAAAGTCCAGCTAAAAGTACACAAAACAAAAACCCAACACACAAAAGTAGCAAGCAAAAACACAAAGCTAATGGTCAAAGAACATGGTAATCAAGAGACGTGTGAGAGCACGTCTGAACTCCTTGAGGCAAAGCACGCTAATGATCTCCTGGCTAAGCCGCGCTCTCTCTCTCACGTGATCTCGATATGCAGATGAGATAGGTAGAATGGTAGCTTATAGACACAAATTCCAGGCAGATGTATTGACCAATAGAATACCAGGTCGTTGTACAATGTGATTACGCATCAAGCAATCACGAGATCTGATGGGAATAACACAAACAGTCCTACTTGAGATGATTACGCTTAATAAATTGTTCCAAACAAGAAAGTGCAAATAGTCATCGTCTCCACCAACAAATATCTATTCATCTATTATATATGTCAATTACCCGAGATGGCATTTACAACTAACAAGGTTCATCACTGGTTGACTGAATATGAAAATATTTTGAAACACCGCAAAGGCAATTCCCAAACGCAGGTCGAATTTTTTGGGCGAAATAATAATTTAACCTTCAACGAGAAGTGTATTAGCTATCCTCAATGGTTCAATCATCAACTTATGAGTTTAAAGAAAATACACGTTCAACAAGAAAAAGCTCTGCAAATGCCCAATTATAAGAAGCGTTGAGGAGTTTTTACTTATTGCAGGTGACAGTTAGAGACAAGGCACTCTGCTCATAAAAGAGATAGTCGACCTGAATGATAGGAATTATTAAAGGGATGCACTTCGCCTGCTGAATGAGATGCGTCTTTCATATTCTTTGATTATGACGTATACACAGCATAAAGTAGCATAACATTGTTGGTGATAATGCATTATCAATACTTTAGGTGGTGACTCACCAAGCACTCACATATACTAACGTGTGATACTGGCAATGTTCCAGAGAGTGATTAACGTCGCAGATAACATTGATTTACAAGCCTATGTTAGGGACAAATGCACCAGGGATGTTTCAGCGAGAAGAATGCATAGATTTGACATCAGGATAGATTATTCCCGACGTGCACTCGCAAGCAATATCACATGGAATGTAATGTGTTGGCAGCTGGTAATATATAAACCTCACACAGTGGGTGTCTGGATTAACACAATGCAGTCGTATTGAGTGAGATCGAATGTACTCTTCGTTATCGCCTACTCATCGTTGTATTTAATCATAATATCCGAGTCAATTAAATGTTGCTTTTCGTTACGTTTGCTGCACCAAGTGATCAATAGAATACAAGTGTGGTTGTCCTAGCCCCAAATCCCTCCCCATCTCAATACACTCATTTACAGCTGTTGTCCACATATCCCTTGCATATTATGTTACTGCATCACTGCCTTTGTTCATAAGGTTGACATTGATTTGCTATGGAGAGATGCTCTCTAGCCCCGCTCTGAATGACGATTCAAGTGAGCAATGATGTCATACTGTGGGAAATGGACCAAAATGTGAACTGCGACCGTATTGATTCAGCAATTGTCTCTTTCGTTGGAGTATGGTGTAGGATGGTGCTAAACATGGGGGAACGATGTATGTTAGTTGAGGTACAATAACTTATTTTGATTATGTTTACATGGGACAGCATATCAGTTTCTTCAATTACGAATTCTAAGAAACAATAACGCAGGTAGGATACTATGAGGGTATTGGATTAATCACGTTTACCTGTACAACACAGTTGCTGCCCCGAAAGATGGTTGTATCTCAAAGAAGCGATTTATCATGTAAAAGATCCCATGCGACTTATTTATAAGTGGTTCCAACTTTAGACTTGCTAACTGTATTGCAGTATCTAATTGTTTTGTTAAAGATACTCGCTCTTATGACATTCTACGTGTTACAAAACAGCATCGAAGAAATTGTCACGTCAGCAGTCTGGGGAATCTTTGACATCTTGTGAAATCGCTACATAAAATACTTGCGTTAAGCGGAACAAAATTGCTCAAAGTGGAAAATGCGTGTTAGTACTCATTCATAATGAGTCTTTTTAAAAGTTATGGAGATCAATCTGAAACAGGTGATTTGTTGGAAGTGTCAGTCATATCGTCTGTTTCCATTCTGGTATATTCGTTTAATGAACAATAGAGGAGAAGAAAGTTAGTTTCGATGATTATTATTGTTGTAACGAACACAAAAATGTAAGCTAGGCTGCTTGCCATTTTGTTTACGATATTGAGTACAACTAATGCGTAACAGAGGCAAGCTCAATAACTATCACTATAAAACACCAATAGCATATCGATATTGTGATCACGATCTTTCCGTTGCCCGCGTGACGACAGCGCCCATTCCATTTATTCCGCGTCTGGAAAATGTGCTGTTGGATGCAGCGTATTTTGATACAACACATATTTAAAGAACATGACATAGCATTATGTGTGTAAAGCCAATTAAACACATAAAGCATAGCACACTAAGTGAACAACGAAGTAATTCTCAACCACGTGCAGATTGGACAGACAGAGGATTAAGCGAAGATATGCTGATAAGGATGGGATGATAGTGTGTGCGCGATCATACATGCGCAAATACAGTATAGTATAGTCATCTAATAGGGTTATACCTTAACGAAACAAAATGGCATCAACGCACCCGGGGAGCTATTTCCATGGACTACTGCCTCACTGAATCACAATGTCCAGATCCAAAGCATTTAACGTGATAAGACAGGGCCTCATCAACGATTACTCATTGCTGCGCTAATTACACATGAGGGTTTGTACGGAGAAGTGTTCCGTCTGATGATTACTCGCAAGAATGCCGAATTGTTTTCATATATTTTACAAGATCTACATATTTCGACAGTATGAAGTATGTTCTGGACTAACAATGTGCTGAGAGTATTATATCTACCACCCTGTTTTACCTCATCTGTAATTTGCAAGTGTACTTATCTCTACCAGAGAAAGTATCAGATACTATGCAAATTTACAGCCATGCCTATCAACAATAAGCTTAATGAACATTATACTCTGTATGCTGGCATTGTTTAACAAAGAGGTTGATAGATTACGACCTGACTACAATGAAAGCGTCATATTCAATTTGTCTTTCTTTATCGTCTTCTGGATCCAAGGCCGCCCTATATATCCGTCCAGTGAGTTATGTGAACATTGTAACGAATGGGGTATCCATAACGCGCAGTTTGAAATATAGGATACTGGAGTTGTTACGTTCTAACTGGGTACCATGCCAAGAGTCTTCCGTCAATCTAACTGCCTCTCTCTGTGAGATTGTTGCCGGTGACATCTGTATTGTTGGGTCAAGGGGAAGTCAGTGTTACTAAATGTAATCATGCATTGCATAAGGGGAACACAAAGATTGATTCTTCTGCACACAATGCCTCAAGACACTGACAAAAACTTCTTAGAAATAGAATATGCATAGAAAGGCCGATATTCAGGTTTCTGTATGACACATTATTTTATGTCCAAATATATAAATGGCAAGGCGGCCCAAATAAGCAAACCCTTTTAATGATACACCACTTAGCAGAACTCACACTCAATAGGACCTTTTGTAACTAGATAAAGGGAAAAGGTAGACTACCAAAGTTACATCTGTGCGATAGAAATGGATAAATTTGTAATGCAAGTCAGTGTACCTTGGAAATTCTATGCTATTGCTCATGGTCACATTAGGGACCACGTTGTTTGTTTGCGTTACAGAGAAAGAGTAATGTTGGTTTGAACTGCTATACATGTCTTTGGTCATGCTTGGTATACAATTGCTACTTTGCATTCGAAAATGATATAATGATGACAAAACTTGTTGTTCATCCCTCAATATGTCATCTAAAGTTGATTTATGTAGGGTACCCATAATGAAATATGAAATATAATCAATATTGTAAGATTTATTCTTAGTCTATGAATATAGAATAGTGATTATCAGCAATATCAACTGATGCTACCATGAGCTACTGTCAATTTAGTGCGTATATTAAGAAGCAGCGTATGGTAAGTTAAGCAGCAGTAAATGGTTTATGGGAGCGCAAAATGCGGAGATTTGACACAGTGTTATAGTTGGCTCTGACGACTAAACTGCAATCTGTCACCCTGATGTTGTAACGATAATCAAACATAACCTAGCAGGTCAGTCATGGGGTGGATATTTAATTATTTCATACTAGGGCATGAAAACAAGTATGATAACAATACCTCCATAAATTATATATTGAGTGATAAACCTATTACATTCATGTGTGTTTTAACAACCAATCACAAGTGAAGCGCTTACGATTACGTATGGGATGGAAAAACAATATCTACTGCTTTATAAAACCGTTATAGAACATAAAGAAAACGTATCCCAAAACAACAACTACTGTCAAAGAACATCATTTGGACACATTACATATAAGGCTGTTATGCTGCTTTATATAGCTGTTATGTTGCATTATAAAGCTGTTATGTTGCTTTATAAAGCTGTGATGTTGCTTTATAAAACCGTTCAAGAACATAAAGAAACCTTATACCCAAAATAACAATTGTCAAGGATCATCATATAGACACATTACAGATAAAGCTGTTATGTTGATAATCCTAGTTGTCATTGTTTCCTTCCGCAAGCCCTCCAAAGGTCTGTGACTGCATACAAATGGCCTACCATCGAAATGTCAACGCTTCATTTACAGGATTTAGTGTACCTATTATTGCATAATCAATCAGGCAAGGTATATGCCGCGTACAAAGTGTTTGGTGTCAGGCACTTCTGTGGACCATTTGGGCCACCTGCACACGTCAACACGGCGATAAATAGCAATTATGCAATACATCTACAGAACTTTGTCAGTGATATTGGTTTTCCTCAGGGACATTACCTTTCCTTTTAAGCGGCTGTCGTGTTTCTTATCTTAAGGCAAAGACCATACCACCGACAAAATGTTCCTAAAGTGAGACAATTACATCAGCGGTACAAACCATGCATAACACCAAACCATGTTCGCTCATTGTTTCACTTTGTCAGCAATCTGCTGAGGCTCAACTCGGTTTTTCGGAGCCAGATTATAAACAGGCATTATTTGTGATTATAATAAAGAGACGCATCATGTAATTTCTCAGCTTTGGTTTGCACACGCTTACCAGTTGTAACTCATTATCCCTTACTCGCTCATGGGGGATTTAGGTAGATTTGCTGCTTTGGAAGGCCATATGAACGTTTAGATTTTAACTTTATGGACTGCATTCCTTTTGTCGGTGGATAGATTTAGCCTTAACATACTTTAACTTTTTCCTATTACATGCAAATGAACGAACCAAACCCTTTGGGTCGAAGTATACATTTTGTTTCTATTTTCGTTAGACGCACACGCAAGCATTTATTTCAAAGCTATCACGAATAAGAAACTCTCCAAGCGTCGCAAGAGAAAACCTCATTAAACAAATTCATATTACATGTTCTGGTCTGTGAAGGCATATTAACGAGGAAAAGACACCACAGACCCATCACATCACCAGGGGCATCATCCTGAATAGTAACTTTTATTCAGTTAGTCGCCTTATCAGATTATCTTTATTAATCTGCAAATTTACACTGCAAAGTTGCTTTGACGTCTCTCCTCAACAAGGCGTTCAGAGGTAGAAACAAGCTAACTTGACCTGTGGGCCATTAGGGTTCGCAGCTAAATTGAGTTCATTCATCGTATTAAATCATATGAGGTAAATATACAACAGCTCCAAAGAGTATCCTTCCTCTAGCGTACTATCAGAGGAGAACACGCTTAGGGTGCTGACAACCGGAATGACGTCAACTGGACATGGCTGGTGCTGAAAACACGGCTATGTATCCTGCTTTGTTAAGTTCAAATATATAGCAACACAAAACGATAATTGAACATTTTAAATCGTTTTAAAATGACTTGATGCTTCGAATGAGGCTGAGCTTGTAAACAACGTGATTTCGCTGGCGAATGTCGATCGACATCTATTTTGGGGACATTTTGCATAAGAACATTTAGAATAGGTCGCATTAAAGGAGCTGCCATTGTGCTACTTAATTCCAACGTTGACATCATTCATCATAAAATCGTGACGAATATGTATTGGATACCCAAGATAAATCACATCTTGACATCACATCGATATACTGTATAAACACGATATTCGGTTAGCGGTCATTAGCAGAGTCATATCCAGTCATCCTTCCATAGTAAATGCATAGGCAGCTAGTCTTATGACACCTCCAACCAGTAATCCACTATGTCCAGCCTACAAAGATTTGGTGATGTTGCATATTTCACTGCTATACGGAAATTACGTGGTACGGCATTATTGCTGCAAATATTGCAATGTGCCATTAAATAAGCAACATGTCTACATTGCAATGCAGACCATGATCATTATCGATTTACTTTTTATACACCTGTGTCACATATATGAATTAGATTTGTTAGTTCGACCTCCATGGCAATAATTAGGGACATCCGTAGGGAATTCAATTGAACAACTGTTCTTTTCAATGGAGTAAAGCAAGTAACCTTATTGTGGACATGCTACCCAATTGCTAATAACCCTCAAGGTAATTTGGCTTCGTATTTCTATCGTCTACGAACTGCATAAAACTATAACTTGCATTGTCTTGTTACCAGACCATGTGAGCAGTTTTAGCAGAAACTTGTTTCTATAGCATCACGCGAATACACTACACTGATGAATTGAATTATACGTGAATAATAAAATGATGATGATAAAGATGATAATTATGATGACGACGACAACGACGATGATGATGTGATGACATTGATGATGATGAACATGAATATGATGATGATGAATATGATGAATATGATGAATATGATGATGATGATGAGGATGATGATAATGTTGATGATGATGATGATGATGATGATGATGATGATGATGATGATGATGATGAGATGATGATGATGATGATGATGATGATGATGATGATGATGATGATGATTAGCAGGCCTGCAATGTTAGATAGCAGCATGTTAATAAAATCGCAACTCGGGATTCATATTGAAGCTTCTCACGAACATGGGTTACACATAAGTGGTGTTCAGTACCTTGCTACATAGATTGATGATGGTCTGGTATAGCGACAATTTGTCATTGACCCCATAGGATCAACTTCTATAGATATGCCGCAATGACTGATGCGATATAGTGATCGCATTTATCCAATGAAAACAGAAAATAATGATTTCAAAGACAGTTCTTCTCTGTATCAATGTGGGAATTTCGATTGAAAAGAAATATACTCAGAGGTTCATGCTGTCAGCAGGTGATACCATGGAGGTTTATCAGCCATCAATGCACCCTGTGACCTGTGAGTTTCTATTCACATATTTGTGTATATATCCGAACGCAGACAGTTAATTTCATGTCCATTTCAGTGCAATCTTCTGTCAGGCATTGCTCCCTGCCAAATTACACGGTAAAACATTTGATTCTCATCAATAATTGGTGCATCCATCGCGATAGCATCGATTGAAGGTAATACTGAGTGAAGTGTAAAATGAGAAATAATGTTGAAGCAGTCTGGCTTTATCTGACAACGTTGGCGTTGGTCACTTGGCGGCTTATTCAATGCGAGGTTATCTGTGAATCATATAAGATATAATTAAGCCCAATATGGTAAATTAATCAATGATGGCAGGCATATAACGAGTTGAATACGAGCACCCACAGAATACCTCTGTCTTTATCAAATCTAGCGAATCGACGTAAGACGCTCAGTTACCGTCGTTAAGTTCGTGTCTATATTGGCTAAGTTGATGCATGGTGCCAGTAGGTTGTATGATGGGTGGGCTTTATAAAAATGTATATTGTCATATTATGAACTATATGCTAGCAGCGAAATATTCGACGAATGGGCTGTCTTTAATTAGCGTCGTTATATTATGGTAAATTAACTGTACATCACTGCACATCAAATGGCCTATGGCGAGTCATTTAAGAAAAGCCGACAAATTCACAGTCACTCAGGGGTCCTAGTTCCATCCTGACTATCTCAATCAGCATACGCCATTTGGTGAAAGTCTCGCAATCGTTTATCCGAAATGGGCCAATGTCAGCACAATATATAGCACCTTAGTCACGAACCGAAATACGCTTCATAAGTAATTCCTATTCAACATCTATTCGTTCATTATTTTGATGAGCAAATGAGCACATCATTAAAGCAGTAGTATTACACAGAAACTGTTGGCGCAGTTTCCCACTATGCCTACTAAGGTCTCCACAATTTAATTCAAAATGATAGAATGTTAAGTTATACCCCTGCAATCATAATATATAATTGACGATATTGCTATGATGACTTCAAGTTGGCACACAGCTACCCTCCCGTCAGGCCCAATATTAATGCTCAAACTTAACCTGTGGGAAACGGAGTTGATTGCATCCACCCGGAAAACTTGCTGTGTATAGAAGGTGAGAGGAACATTTAACCAAAAAGCCGTCGAATACATTGGTAATTGGCTACAATATGCTTGACATGGTCTAACTCAGTCAACGGCACAGGATATTTGTCTTGTCTTAGTCAATTTAACTCCATACTACTCTCCCTATTACCACCTTCGAAGCTGCGGTAGTCATCGTGTGATGCGCTCTTCGCTGTTGCATCAAATGCCCATTCTTGTACAAGTCGCCATCTACTAGCCAGCTCATCATTAATTATATTGAATCGGCATAAAGTGATATCTGGACACAAGTTGAATTGCTTTAGGAGCACTTACATTGCACATAAATGATGAGAAAATCGTCAGAGCTAGAGGAATGTTTGGGTGCCTCAAGAAAAGTTTTATAAGTATGTGGAGATTACTATAGTCAGGGCACAATAGGATTGATAAGGATTATACAATGTCGTATCATGAATACATTTGGCATGTAGTTGTACAAGGCTTACCTGTTATTGCTCTGGAAGAGGCAATGATTCGCGCCCAAGGGCTGGGTTCAAAATGAATTCGTGATGCTTCTTGGTATATTCATGGTGATTCGCATGGAAATGTCGCAACTGCCGTCCATCAAACACAAGGCAATTTTAAAGGAAAAAAGTATTACAGCTCACGTGTATAATCTTCTGCGGTAAGTTATAATAAGGAAACTTTAATTTGAATGATCGTCAGTGTAAAAAACTATGTTGGTAGATGTTATACTATTTATTAAAGGCACGCGGATGTGCTCATGACTTACTGTTTCTGGCGAATTCACACGCTTCGATTAAAACGCACCTGTTATCCATTTCAGAAGAAATGTCTTGCGGTCATATGTATTAAAAACTACTTGTCTTGTTGTAGGAGTCTATATTAACAGATTTTACATATTTGTATGACGCTGCTTTACGCGATATGTGACAAAACGTGCTTCTGAGGTTATCAGGGCTAAATGCGCAGCTGAGGTCGTGGCGGTGAAGGATTTCTGTCGTGGTTTGGTCGAATCAGAGCCATACATTTGATAATCATCCAAACAAGATACATCTCAACTAGAATTTGTAAGAGCATTGTATATGACCAACCGTGTTCATCATAAAGGTAAAGAAAACTTGTTGTGGTGTTTCGTGATGATAATGTTTGACGGACAAATTGCGAGACAAAATGTTAAACGGTTATTGCATATTGTGGATTAACAGTTTATTCGTATGCCATTTGTTGGATATCAAGCCATGTATTATTACCGGATTATCCATCAATCGCCATGTATTATTACACAATGTGTTTGTTACACCGTTCACGAGCAGCATCCATCCATATCAGGGGGGGTCTGGTAGTTGCGCTACATATATCCTCATTTATTATTAAGCGCCTGATAGCCCACACCGAGATGCGTGGCATGGACGTCTGTCTGTAGCAAGCCAGATCCAATTCAAATGATGATCAACTCTCAAATATAACGTATCGAATTGTTGATTAGCATAGAAGATTGTTCACGCCAAACGTTTCCGGCCAGTCAGGGCTATCGCCTGTGGGCTGTATCAAATGAAGCGGAAAGTAGCAGTGCTGTGTACCGCGTGAGCACCAACACATATGTGAGCTCTTTTATCGTGTGTTTGGAAATGTAAGATACTTCCGATTCCATTATGTGCCTTGCATACATGTTTTAGTATTGAATATCACGTCAGGGTCTGGGACGTGAACATGCGAGAACTTGCGCAGTATCCATGCATTGAGATGCTGCAATCAGGCGCCTGTTTGGTCGGGGTAATTCAGGGCCCCAAAGCTTTGTCGCCTTTTAGGTTAGTATCCACTTTTCAGCGGATTGAGCTATCTTTACACTAGTAGTATAGTATATGCTGCAACTTAAGCCGTATAAATGGGTCTATCTGAAATCAGCAATCATCTGAACAGTCGCTAATGAACTGTGCACTCTACGGCTTGACGGGTCGGGACCATTTTGTGAATGTTTCCGCGAGGGTGTACAAACATTTTGCAACAACAAATATGTACGCTGACTCAAATATAGATGGTTGTGTCCCTAACGAGTCCGAATAGCTGATCGATTCATAGTAAATATACATATGATATCGTTTCAATGTTATAGGTGACATCACATTAAACCGATGGCGCATATCACAAGCGAGTGTCATAACCTGATAATAGAGCGGAGCGCGACAGAGATCAGTTGGGGTTGATTGCACACGGAGATTGACGAACGTGTCTAGATTTTCTTATGCTTCAGGATCGCGCCATAAGTTACACTCAGGGGGAGCACCAGGGCGGAAACCCGGAGTCTGGGACGTAGACTAATGAGAAGTGGTGAATTCTGGGATCGTTTAAATATCCATTCATATCTTTATAAATCTCAGTTAACCAGAATGTTTCCTTTTATAATTATACCAAGTTGGAGTCATTTCTTTTCTATTTCTTTGAAGTGATACATATTTTATTCGACGGCCTCAATCGGGATATCATTTGTGCTGAGATGTTATCACTATATATAAGGCAAGGCTATGACTGTCATTGGTCTAAGTATTCAGTAAATGTTTCCCCAAAGATTCTCTCGATGTATCTGGTGCCATCCATATCGTCCTTTTGTGATGTGTGATTCAGCTATTTGATCGCCCGCGAGTTAATTGCTAGATGTCGCTGTGCGAGTGGTATGATACAGGTCAGTTCTTCAGCGTTTTACCTGTTACGTGCAGAGCCAGAGAACTCAGGAGGCGCCCATATTGTAGAGGTAAGATGGGTGTGCTGTGTACTTTTCTTAATATAGAGGCGCTCTTGTATGGGAACTGAGAGGCGTGGCGCTCTCTGTTCGGATAACTTACAATGGAGTTGAACATATGTTTGCCATCTGTAACAAGCCTGAAAAATCAAGCCGCATAAGTGACTGCGTCATTATACCCTGTGACTACGAATCATTCAAGCGCGCAAACATCAAGACATTCAGGTCACCACACATATGTTAACCCCACTTGGCAGCTGTCATAACCAGCTGACACATTATGGAGATGTATCTCCATCTATTAGCAGGGATCGCCTTTTCAGCGTTATCCCGAACCATCACGACATTGTGAGATCGTAGTGTGCCATCACTTGAGAATCCAGGTCAATCTGTAACAATCTATAGCTATAAACACCAAACCCATGACAAATGTCAAGGTCAATATTGGCTAAACTGAAACTCACCAGCCGTGCACGTCAATTATTTGCCTCAGCATTGCAAGTAGAACACAAAAGGACATTCCCATAAAGCATACCGATCTAGTGTATATCCAACTAAATTTCAACCGCGCCACAGGCACAAACTGGTGAATTAAAATGTGCAGTACTAGACACCACCAGCCCACAGCGATCTGGTCCCTTTCCGACATACAAACTTGCCTGAACCTAATAACAACTGTTTGCTTTGACGCCATTTTAATTCTGTGGGATGTTGCCATAAGCCACGGTGGCTTCACTTTATATGTCACGCGCTGGATACACGGGTTGCATTGCTCAATTGATGAACCAGGTACATACAACTGATGCTGGAGTTTTGGATGCCACCAAAGGAGTGATGCTACAGCTGATGCTGCATCACATGGAACTAACTGTCATGGCCTACAATATTGGGTCATGCATCCATTTATACATACATCTCTCCCTGCTAGACCTTGATTATACAGGCCTTACTCGTCATACTCTTTCAGTCGTCATCAGCAGCTGTTGATCTCATCACATTCCTATTCTGCCCCTAAGTACGATATCTCCGTTGACATCGGATTTAGCTAACGAGTGAATATTTTTTACATTCATATTGATTTAGTCAATATCTTTCACTGCGGGATGATGCATAAAGGCCATGGTCTTTTGATATATTACAATGAATATCGCTTTATGTGATATCTGCAGGTAATCCACTTTTGGAAATGCAAAATTATGGCTGCAATATGAAGGTCGACAAACCATCTGCATTTTGCCAACTTATCATTTATAAAAAGCATACCGAATCAAGCATGGAAACCACCCATACTTTACAATGCAATCAATGACAGTCATTGCAGAATGATGAATGGGGTTATCTCGCTGAATTACATTGTCCCTCTTGCAGGCTGCTCTAAGTGATTAATACATTTTCGAATACCAGTCCAGGCACAGTAATCCTGCATTCACCACAGTCGTGATTCACGAATGGCTGTTGAAAGTGATGCTTACAAACATTGTTCCACTTCATTCTATTTTCTATGGCTAGATGCTGTGAGTACCATACACGGAATATGTTCACAATGAGCACCTTATCGATGACATTTAACACAACATCGATGACATTTAACACGGGCATTTGCACAACAGAAATGGCTAAGCATATACACATGATGCCGAAGCGACCAATTAAACCAGCAATTATTGAACTTAATTAATACAGAGATATGTTATTGTAGCTCGCACTGTGTTCAGTGGATTTGATGGATCACATAATATTTACTTCATAATGCGCAACTGGCATATATTGTGAAAAATATAAGTAATGCTTATTGTATAACGAACATATGGTTCCTCATTGATCCGCCAAGAAAAGTGATATTAGAATGACCAGCAAGCGTTGTCAAGTTAAGATCAACTTATAGATATCTGAATTTGTAAAGCGATTCTTATTTGTAAAGTATATATATCGCATATTGTCATACCCATTGAATGTAAGGTTTATTGGAAGGGCCTGAGGTGTTCTGTCTCTCATAAACTGAATTAATACTGTAAATACAATGGTTTTTGCAACCCTTTTGGCAATTTCTGTATATATATCCTGCAGATATGCGAATTTGTCTAACATAACGCCCAGGATATCATATCTTCAATCCGCACAACGACATTTTCGTGCCTTCTTTAAGTGCATGCTCAACATGTACAACATTTCTTTGACAACCCTCATCATATGTACAACCGGCCATATTATGGTAAGTAGATTTAGAAGCAACCTTCAATACACTTTGTGATGACAACATATGGCTATAGTCGAGTTTCAATATTATAAGTCAGGTAGATTAATGGCTCGTTTATTGTCTTTGTGGCTTAGCCAAAGCACTTTAGCCTATCGATCGGAGCAACTTAGGAATCTGCACCTTTAATATAGACACAAGTGTTTGACAATCGATTCTTTTTACATTTTTATCAAATGTCTATCATTTAATTGACTATTGGTTCGTTTCTGTAGCCATTATGTTGGCATCTAACTATTCCGAATACACTTGAGCTCAACTCCATTTTACCTTGATTAATGATAAAGCTATCACCTGGGCACACATTATCGCTTATATATTGCATAAATGACTGCAGGGATTTAGCCGCAGACATAGGATATGGCGCCAACTCCATCATATGTCAGAATATGCGAGATTTCTCCATACATACGTCATTCAGTGTGTCAAATACGCTTTCTTCCATCTCCAGTACAGTTGATGTAATGAAGATGGATGCCTAAAATATACAGGCGCGGGGAACAACGCTGTTATTTGTCAAGGAGTAAAGAAGGCCGCTGCATATTTAGGTGACTTGGAGACAGGTGCACAGGAATGATGAAAGGTGCACAGGAATTATGACACGTGCACAACGAAGCAATTGTTTGAAACATCCTCTGGAATAAAATCGTACGTTTAGTTTTAGGTTAACAAGCATTTACCAATCATTAATCTCAGTCTAATGTGATTTATAAGCTTTGTTGTAAGTTATCAGCCTAGGTTTGGTCCTCATTCTCATCAGGAAATCTTTTGTTAGCACAGGCTGATAATTTATCTAGATTAAGAAAAAAGCGGGGCCCAGGGAGCGACCGTTAAGGGACACCTGTAATAATGATTGTATGGTTGGCTTCTACTAGCCATCTATCACCACTCTCTGCCTTCTGTTACGGAGCTATCCATATTTCCATGCTAATACTCTATCACAGACACCGTTGACAAGACGTTTGTTAGCTAACTGTTGGTGGGCCAATAGATTCGGGGTTTGATTATATGGGTTACTCTTCTCTAATTTCGGTTTTGTTAAGAAGTTGCCGTTCTGTGAATAGTATCATATCTTCATGTTGTACTCTTGTCATAAACTCAGGCCACAATTGTTGATAGCATCCGTAGTTGTTACGACTGCGGCTTTTTTCTAAATGGTTCAAATTTGTTGTTGCCTCCAAAGCTACTTCAGTTAACGTAGTCCAATGTTTCTGTACACTTTGCCCATCCAGAATATTTATCTGATTAACTCCCTCAGACCACTATATTTTGCCATACACAAACCCTGTTAAACAGACCTTTTGGGTTACTTCAGAAATTCCAATTCCAATGTTTTACACAACATGCCATGCAATTCCTGATTTATCATCGACGAATATATGTACGCTTATCCATAAACCATCCATCAGTTGCAGCAGATATAACGCTTCTCTGTAAGCACATTTGCAACATCCCCACCCCACCTTTTTCTTTTGCTGATAATTACCCTGTTTGTGCGCATGTTCAATAGCAATCAAAGATAATAAATGGATCTTCTTCAGGACAGCCAAGTGATCCGTGACGTCATGTTCAGAAAGGAGAACACTACCCAGTAGTAGTGCTCCGATGAACTGAAAGGAACTTTGGGTATTTTACGTCAATTGTATACAATATGACCAGACAAATATAAGTATGAAAATCATAGTCCTCTTGATATGGCACGATGCCAAAATGTTTGACATTTTATCAACCATGGTGATTCGTCTCCTATTATCGGTTTCCTGTTGGCTTGTTGATATAGATCATTGTGATGTTTTTACTGGGGCCAGGGCAGTCACGTGATGTATGGAACTTTCAATAATGAATTCGCAAATCCAGATTGCAAAGCATGGTGCAAAAAATTAAAAGCAATGGCATGTACTCAACAAAATAGGCTACTAATAATAATATTTATCATAATAATTACCATTTTATTTCTATAGAAATGTGTACAGAACTAGTATCAAAGATGTAGAGACATATAGATTTTATCTGATAGCGGCCACATTTGATTTTCGAACCTTAAGTATGGACCGAGGATTCGGAGCTTCGGGTTCACGTTTATTTTTATCATCATATTCACTCGTTTGAATTATCATTTATTGTTCGTTTTGGTAATGATTGTTGCCCCTAGACAACTAACTATTCTGTCGGTCTTTGCATTAAATACGCTATAAACTTGTAATCAAGTTTACCTTAGTTGTGCAAATATATCCTTATATGTTTCATACTGAGTATATTCCCTTGGATCAAATCGTCGACATAACATAGGTAGGCGTGGGTAAACTCCATTATGTGTAAGATAAAGTGAGACTGCGTCAACATTATTTCTCATTTTACACCTCACTCAGTATTCTGAACCATCTTGTTGTCACATCCAATTGATGTTACAACGACGGGTGCTCCAGGTATTGGCGAGAATAGCAATTTTACTGTGTAATTTGCGAGGGAGCACGAAATGCTACTGCAGTAGGTAAATTAGAGCTGGTATTGGTGACAAGTACACGGGAAAGCGCTAGTGGCTGTCGAGTGAGATATATGTCTAACAGAAGGTAGCACTGAAATAGGTATAGCGACCTTTTCTGAATTGCATGTAATAAACAGTTTGGGATCAGATATAGGCATTAATCTGCGGAAATGGTATCGCTTGGCTGATTAGAACGCCGCAATATGAATGTTGGGTCAGGTAGTTGCTGACGGCATTTATATGTGATTATATTTTATTTCCATCGATATTACAAGTTTCATATCGCGCAATACTCATGTATATAAGATTTATTATCACTGAATATATGTGATCACTGAATTTGATTAGTCATTGCCACATATCTACATCAGTATATCTCACGGGGCTAATGACAAATTGTGTAGGTATTATACAATTGTAAGTTGTCATCGTTATATATAGAGGAGTCCTTGATGCAGCATGTTTGAGAACAGCGATTGACAGCGACGAGCCTAGAGTGTATGAAAATACATACATATCTCCTTATTTCCATTCACATGCTGCTATCTACTTTGGAAGACCAGTATATCATCACCTGTGCCGTTAATTATTTCCTCATCATTGAATACATCAGCGTAGCATACAACGTGCTCTGTTTACAAGCCAAGGTCTATTTACAGACAATTTCGAAATGAGCTCTATGCAGTTAATGGATGGAAGAATTATCAAACTCAGGACGCAAGGTCATTTCCTCCACTCCAATGATTTTATTTGAAAAAAAAGGCAAGTTGTGGAAATGAAATACAAACCGATTTATGTATTAATGGCTGCTTGATGCCGGTGATGGTGCTATTCTAATTAGTGACAAACTTTCTTACTGTAGACTATGCCATTTTGCATGGGTCAGATGTCCATTACAAATGATGGACACGTCTTTACTTAGGGTCATAACGGATCCCATGGGACCTATACTGGGAATCCCACTCGTTAAAGCTATAGTCACTAGAACGATTGATAACGTGATAATAAGTGGTGTTGTCCCCACATTTGCTGCATGTTTAATTCGATAGCAATCTGTAGAATGCAATAGCAATCGTAAGAATGCGATAAGCAATCATTAGAATGTGATAACAATCATTGTAATTCGATAGCCTAGAAATAGTACAAAGATTGTGCAATACGTTTCAACTGTATTTGATTAACATCAAATGATTAAATACGGTAAATCATCTCAATTTGTCTTTAGAGCCGACTGGGCCTCAGACCTTGCGAGCTTCTGCTTACTTCTGCACGTATCACTGAGCAGTAAGTGCAAAAGAAACAAATTTACAGTGTCACTATGTAGATCCATAAAGCTAATCCAATTAGGCCACGAATGTAGTAAAAGTTAATTATTCGGGATAGAATAATTAAACATGTGCACATAATGCCTTGTGGAATAATTCTTTTTGTCATCCATAGACGACTAATGCGATTCGCCTCTTTCCCTTTTCAACATCGATCACACCTTCTATATTAGTGGCGGTATTTTGATGCAAGTTCAAACAAGCAAAAATATTTATGGTGATAAATCGAGGGAAATATCGACATATTGATTGTCTGGACTTTGGTGTCAGGCCATGGTGAAAGGCAAAACACAATAAGCCTGATGTTGTATAATGACATAATCACTGTATTATTGCCAATGCAAACATATATTCGCTGTATGCTGTAAAAGGAGCGCTGATATTTCTATGTGCAT
This sequence comes from Urechis unicinctus, assembly GCA_034190875.2. Taxonomy (NCBI): domain Eukaryota; kingdom Metazoa; phylum Annelida; class Polychaeta; order Xenopneusta; family Urechidae; genus Urechis; species Urechis unicinctus. The sequence goes on along the minus strand of CM067358.1, from coordinate 57,318,699 downwards.
TTACAAACCATTAAAACCTAGAGAATGGGAGCAAGGTCAATTATGGGGGTTTGTTGGTGATGTTCGAAATATTGTCGTTAAGGTCGACCCATGATGGAATATATTGGTGATGTTTGAATCAATGTCGCTGTCTTTTGGGCCAGGGTCGATCTCCTGTGATCGACTGCTGATGATCGACCCTTGTAACATTTCAAGGACAGCCTTTTCATTATATCAAGGTCAACACGTTTTGCTGATGTACGCGCCATCTGCAGGAACCTCCTACAAGAACCTACAAAAGACTCACAGATTTGATTGAGAAACGTCATTATATCATTGCTCATTAAGAGTTTCTGAGTCGCAAGGGCAAGGACAATAGAATGCAAGAGTTTACAAGATGGATTCCGCTTCACCAAGGCCTATGGCTCCAAATGATGCATGTCTCGCAGCTATTTATGTGACACTGTCATTACCTGTATGTAGAGGCTGTTATTTATGTGACAATGTCATTACCTGTATGTAGAGGCTGTTATTTATGTGACACTGTCATTATCTGTATATAGAGGCTGTTACTTATGTGACATTGTCATTACCTGTTTCTTGAGGCAGTTATTTATGTGACAATAGCTTACAAATACGGCCTCGGTAACAAGTGTGTCGATTTGAGCGGCGTAAGTGGTTCCTGTATTGATTAGGCCTCGGGTTATCGATCATACATTGGCCGACCAGGATCTTCAGAGTGATGCGTGAGAGGGTTTTTTAGACATGAAAACAGCATCTGACAGGCAACACAACCATTGATAGCATGGGTCATAGCAGGGTCCTTTGTCACTTCCTGAGTGAAGCGTACACCCGACCTATCGTGACCTGCTATGATCGTTGCATCTTCATAGATACAGCTCCCAGTCAATCTGTTGCTATATAACAGGTGTCATTGGAGACCACTTAGTACAATACCACAGCGGATACGACCCAACAAATACTAAACTTAAATCAAATGATAACTTGTCATTGCGCATGTTGGCGCATATCATGCTAGTTAAAACGGGTCGCCAAGCATTCATGTTTACCATACCAAACAAGAACGTGCCGTGTGGTGATATATCATTCACAGTAGGTGAGTTCTCCTGTTTGACCAGAATTAATTGGGTTTATGTCCGTGATTCAATATGGGGCGACAAATCAGTACGTTGCAACAAAAAGCTAGAATTTGCATGTCAAGTGATGACAGGAGATCAATACCCAACGTGGCCTGGCTGTGACAGGGCGTCAAGCGTCTCTGTTGTTTACGACACTGCTCTCAACATTAAGCAGCTGGACGCAATTACTGAATGACATAAAATAGCACAAACAAAGCTCTATACGTCAATAATAAATAGCAAACATTGGTGGGAACAGCGCAGGAGCAAGGTGGTATACAACTTGGTTGCGTACCTATCCTCGTGACGGACACCGGACAAGGCCAGACCACAATATGCGAGTGTCTAGAGGTTGCATCCATCCACTCTCATCTTCATCATGAATTCACCAATGTCTTGTTGATTGTGAGATGATGTTTTCATTGTAATGCATTCGCAGACGGAACTTTGAAGACAATACAAATGAAACAAGGCCAGTCGAAGAGATTCTGATAAACATTTGTCTAATAGATAAATGTCAAAATGTGAAATGCTACATTTTATAATCGACAGGTAGTGTCAAAATTCGGCTTTATTGGATACATGGATCAACTGAATAAGTGATACTCGTACAGTCCGTGCATGCGATAATACATCGTTATTTTACTATGACGTCATAGCGAATAAAGTCACTTCACAAATACTAATTCGATCTGTATATCTGTTAATCTAAGAAGAATGATATATCACAGGTAATGCCGTAACATTACTTAGCAGTATGATATTACAGTTAAGGTTTTTCCCACAAGCGTCAAACTTTAATGTGCCTCAAGTGTGTGGCTGGAGGCTGCATAAACCTTTTATTGTTTTGTTGCATCAGGTATTATTGCTACTGATGCAGCCGTACCATCCAGAGGTCCATTATTGAGGCCTCACGTCAACTCCTTCAAACCTTTATCATACTGCTAGAGTGGATGCTGATTACCAGTAAAAAGCATATTTGATCAATTCCACTGTGTTTGTCATTTGATAGATGACTATGACTATTATATTATCAGGGCGTGGAAGTTGTTAAATGGAATTTCAAATTTGGTGTAATGGGTCTGGATGCATCTTTAGGAGCAATTTCAATGGGAAGTAAACGTTCGCACGTGTGTGATCAAATGGTTCCTTATAATCAAAGACACACCAATTCCAATAGATTTATTTCCACATAATCCTAGCCTCTTCGATCTTAACCATGGACACCGCCTTGACAGATTTTATTGTGCGCCGGATTATCAGCACCTCATATCAATAGCAGGGTACAGTGAGAAGATATCAGCTTATCTACACCTCTTATCAGTAGCAGGGTACAACGACATCGAGTTAGAACCCGCTTCACCGAACAATATTTCAGTTAAAACAACATTCACAAATTGGCTTGTTGGTCCGCTTAATCATCAGGACTCGGCTACTTTGCTCACCAGTGTGTGTTTCCGTTTAAATTATTTGCAATACATAAAAAGATATCACTGCAAAACTTCACACATTATCAGAATAATGGTCAGTATGAGGCAGCCTTTTGATGGAGAAGAGCATGAAAAAGTTAATTGTTTTGTGAACGCTAATATAATTATATACCTAGCATGCAAGAAACTACCTGTCATCCATGATCACACATTGACCAATATTCTGTCTGTTCGGGGGTGTTCAACTCCTTAATGGGGCACGTAAGCTCAATTACTGTGAGTTGTGGTCGGTTCTAAGGTTCTAACTTAACGTCGCATTCGTCAGAAGATCCAATTCCTAGTCAATTAGAAGGCGACAGTCAGTGACAAAGAACACCGTTCGAAATAGCAAAAGCACATGATTAAAAGCAGATAGATGGCGCTGTGACGGGAGATTCCCCGGGTGCGCTCTCGTCTGCTTAATAAGATGCAATTTTCATTTGGGTCATTAACTTCAAAAGCAGACGACCGTTTCCGCTTGAATGTCAAGTAGATGGGCGTATGTGCCTTACTGCAATAAAATGCCCCCCCCCCCCCAAGCAGTACCGTGATGGCTAGCAGCTCCGTGCTGACAAGCAGCACCGTGCTTGCAAGCAGCTCCGTGCTGACGAGTAGCACCGTGCTGGAAAGCAGCGATGAATCCAATTCTCGGCTGCAAGGATTTTTGTATACGCATGCACCCAAGACCAATGCACCAACAAAAGTATTACCCGTTATGTGGAAATGTCATCTTTGCATGTTTCGTATTTCGATGGAATGGCTATTACACACAAATGTTGCTGGTTAGTAAACGTCCTTCAACCCCGCCTGCTCCCTTTATATACCTTATTTCCATGAGTACCAGGTTAACCAGGACTCAGATTGCTAGGCAGCTTCACGTACGGATCTCTACTATCTGTCGCGGGAACAAGTGACCTGAAAGCGTGGAGACATTTTCTAACTGGCTGTAAATAAGGCCCATTTGACTTTTGTCATATTTTCCGAGAGCAGGGCCTTGCCAATGAGCCGCATTCAGAGAGCCACTTTCATAGAACAAGACCTAGCCAATAAACCACTTTCAAAGAACGGGACCCAGCCAATGAGCCATTTTCAAAGAACAGGACCTAGCCAATGAGCCACTTTCAAAGAACGGGACCCAGCCAATGAGCCACTTTGTCGTGAAGTATACGCAGTGAAACATATCAGTTGTCGTTGCGGGAAAGCAGGTCAGGCATGAAAGTCATATGGGGGATGTCTCACACAGTTCGTGTGCGGCTTATGTCTCACAAAGTCATTGTGATTGTACTGTCTCACAGTCATTATGTGTGTAATGTCTCACAATCATTGTGCATGAAATGTCTCACAGAGTAATTGTGTGTGTATTGTCTTATAAACTCATTGTGTGTGTAATGTCTCACAATTATTGTACGTGAAATGTCTCACAGAGTAATTGTGTGTGTAATGTCTTAAAGACTCATTGTATACGTAATGTCTGAGAGTCCTTGTGCGTGACCGAACAAGCTGACTCAACAAAGAGATGTCTCCTCCTAACCCGCTCCACCCAGGCGCAGGAATATCCTTGACTACCTACCTAAAGTATAAATCCGAACCATCATGAATCGATTAGAACGTGAGAGCTTACAGAGGCAGTTCCCGGTCAACCTGTGACTTTCTTTAGCCGTTACGAACAATCCCTTCTAAATTCAAGGGGTAACATCGGCTGAATCACAGCTCGCTAATCTTCAAGTCTTCGTCATTGGTATCGGTGCTGTATGAAGAACATACCTGCACAACACAGACACACAAATGGCCTTCTGCAGGTTGGCCTACCCATGAAGAATACAGGTTCAGTCACCTGGTCTGTGTTGAAAATGCCAATTATCGGACAGTCAAGAATAGTCTACACACCGTCTCCAAGCACTTGTTATCTGAATTGAGTGTAAGGTTGACGTGTAAGGTTAGTCAGCTACACCTTTCTCACTGTGTACACGCGTCGCACGACCAGTACAAATAACCTCCACCCCACCAACCGCTAACACAAACCCCACCCCACCCTAACCACCCAACTCCCGCATTAGACGTAATGACACGAGATGGGACCTGTGTGGGTCGTTATGACCAGCGTCCGGGTACTGTACGCTGGTACGCTAGTGAATGAGTAATGTTATAGCAAATGGGGTATTAGAGGCGGTCGTTAGTGACAAATACTCCAGAGAGCGAGTGGTGGTAGGGTGGGGGCAGTTTGAATGAGATCAATGTCGAACAGACGGGATCGTCCGAATTGATTTCGCCGGTCGTTCACTTGTCTGCGGAATTACTTGTAATTTACAGTTTGGCCTTGGGTCATAAACTTCACAAAAGAATGGCTGTCCAGATGAATGCAATCCGAGTAGAAATGTGCGGGTCATTATGGCGAGTGATGGCGAGAGATGATGAGAGATGACGAGAGATGGCGAGTGATGGCGAGAGATGAAGAGATATGGCCAGTAATGGCGAGAGATGACTAGAAATTGCCAGTGATGGCGAGAGATGACGAGAGATGTCGAGGGATGGCGAGTGATGACGAGAGATGGCGAAAGATGCGAGAGATGGCGAGTGAGTCATAAGTTTGACCACAATCTCCAAAATACATAAAATTCGTTAATTACCTAACGCTTGTTGGCCTTAACATAAAGCCGTATATTTCATAGTCGAAATTTGCAACACAATCAACCCATTTTTCGCACATTGTAGTTGATACAACGTCAAGTAAGATCCCTTTCAATAGCGACAAAAGACCATAATCCTATTATGCAATTTTAAGTCTAATTTTGAAACAAGATACATCAAACGCACTTTGTAGTCGCTAGACCTTCTCTACAAAGCCACCGGCTGACAGAAGTTGCTGTCTTAATGGATGCCACCAGGAAATGATTTGATTACTGATTAGAGGCTTTTTTGAATGTTGTGTGATGTTTTGACTCGCAAAACATGAATGAACAACTAAGCAAAAGCATCACAAAACAACGACCGACGACAATCTACAACAACAACAAAAATAGCAAAACTGTTTCAACTTTATAGTGCATTGCTCATGGGTCAGTTGGCCATTATTAAAAAGACAGATTCGGTCGAAACAGTTGACGCGTGATAGATACTGAGCAACGACTGGAGGAAGTGGGGTGGAAGTGTTAATGGTGTATGAGGTGCTCGTCTTTTGTGTGCCATAATGGTTTGTAGACACAAATTCCTGGCAGATGTATTGACCAATAGCATACTAACATGGTCATCGCCATGAATCATGTTGGCTTTGGGACATCTCTGCCGTCTGTTGAGTATCACTTATGCTCAGGTCGTTGTACAATGTGATTACGCATCAAGCAATCACGATACTTGATGGCAATTACACAAACAGTCCTATTTGAGATGGACTTACAAAATGATTACGATTATTTAATTGTTCAAAACAAGTAAGTGCAAATAGGCATCCTCTCTACCGACAAATGTCTTTTCATCTATTATATATGTCAATTACCCGAGATGGCATTTACAACTAACAAAGTTTATCACTCGTTGACTGATTATGAAATCATTGTAAAGCACCGCAAAGGCCATTCCCAACCGTAGGTAGAATTTATTTGGCGAAATCATTTAACCTTCAACGAGAAGTGCATCAGCTATACTCAATGGTTCACTAATCAACTGATGAGTTTTAAGAAAATACGCGTTCAACAAGGAAAAGCTCTACAAATGCCCATTTATAAGAAGCAATGAGGAGTTGCAGGCGATAGTTAGAGAGAAGGCACTCAGCTCATAATAGAGATAGCCGTCTTGAATGATAGGAATTATTTTAGGGATTCACTTAGCCTGCTGAATGAGATGCGACTTTCATATTCTTTGATTATGATGTATACACAACATAAAGTAGCATAACCTACTTGGTGATAGTGCATTATCAATACTTTAGGTGGTGACTCACCAAACACTCAAATATACTCATTTGATGCCATTAACGTGTGATACTGGCAATGTTCCAGCGATTTGTGAATGCAAGATAAAGACATGTTTGCCTACCCGTTGTTAATGTTATGTTGTGAAGCAACTAATCATACGTGTTATGCTCAAGGATGCATAAACAATAACAATAGAAGACGTTGTCAGTTTGCTATAACTGAAAAACGGGCTACGTTATCGCCGACTCATCATTGTATTAGTCATAAAATTCCCAGTCAATACAGTGATGTCCTAGCCCCAAATCCCTACCCATCCCATGCACTCATTCACAGCTCATTATTTTATTGCATCACTGCGTTTGTTCATAAGGTTGACATTGATTTGCTATAGAGAGATGCTCTCTAGCCTCACTCTGAATGACGACCCAAGTGAGTAATAATGTCATTGTGTGGGAAATGGTCCAAAAACTGAATTGCGACCTTATTGATTCAGCAGGCGTCTCTTTCGTTGGAGTACAGTGTAGCATGGTGCTAAACATGAGGGAAAGATGTATGTTAGTTGTGGTACAATAACTTACTTTGATTATGTTTGCATGGGACAGCATATCAGCTTCTTTAATTACAAATTCTAAGAAACAACAACGCAACACACTTACCTAGATAGGATGCTATGAACTAATTGTATTAACCATATTTACCTGTACGACACAGTTGTTGGCCAGAATCCTGTTAAAGATCACACGCGACAGTATTTGTAAGTTGTTCCGACTTTAGACTCTCTGACAGTATAGTATTATCTAGTTGTTTTTGTTCAAAATGCTCGCTCTTGCTTATGACATTCTGCGTGTTACAAAACAGCATCAAGAAATGGTCAGCAGTCAGGGGAATATTTGACAACTTGTGAAATCTTTACATAAAATACCTGTGTAAAGCTGAACAAAATTGATTAACCTAGAAAATGCGTATTAGTAATCATTCATAGTGGGTTTTTTTTTTAAGGGTATGGAGATCAATTTGAAGAAGGTGATTTGTTGGAAGTATCCGTCATATCGTCTGTTTCCATTCTGGTATATTCGTTTAATAAACAATAGCGGGGAAGCAAGTTGGTTTCGATGATTATTATTGTTGTAATAAACACAAAAATGTAAGCTCGGCTGCTTGCCTTTTTGTTTACGATATTGAAACACTTATGCGTTACAGAGGCAACTTCAATAAATATCACTATAAATTACCAATAGCATATCGATATTGTGACATCACGATCGTTCCGTTGCCCGCGTGACGACAGCGCACATGTCCATTAACTCCGCGTCTGGAATATGCGCTGTTGGATGCAATGTTAAACGCTTCGGCTTGAGTCATGAGGGGTATGTTGGTGAGTGTATGTACGTTTGTACGTTCACAGCAGGTGACTCAAAGCGTCGGTTGCCTAAGAGAAGTCGTTAACGTTAACCTTTTAAGACAATTCAATGAAACTCCCAACCATGCTCCCGCCTGCAGGCTCCATTGGGTACCAAACAGAGACAAGAGGTTCAAATGAGAGGTATGTATAGGGCGTCCATGGTTATACAGCTGGCAATCCAAAGCAGTATCCGTCCCTCCAAAACCATATCTTAGTGCTTATCTGTGGTATGCGTCATGCGTCATAGACTAATACTTATGCAACTGATGCCAACATATGGCATCTAATAGGGTAATACCTTAACGAAATCAAATGGCATCAACGCACCAGGGGAGCTATTTCCGTGGACTACAGTCTCACTGAATCACCATGTCCAGATCGAAAGCCTCTAACGTGATAAGGACGGGCCTCATCAACGATTACTCATTGCTGCGCTAATTACACATAAGGGTTTGTACGGAGGAATGTTTCGTCGGATGATTATTCCCAAGAACGCCAAATTGTTCTCATATATTTCACAAGATCTACATATTTCGCAGGTATGACGGATGTTATGGGCTTACAATGTGCTGAGAGTATCTACCAACCGGTTTTACCTAATCTGCAATTTGCAAGTGTACTTCTCTCTAACAGAGAAAGTATCAGATACTTTGCAATACAGCCACGCCTATCAACATTAACCTTATTTGTAATGATATAGTCAGAATAATGAACATTATACACTGTATATTTTCATTGCTCAACAGGTTGATGGATAATGACCTGACTAAAAAGAAACCGTCATATTCAATTTGGCTTTCTTTATTGTCTTCGGGATCGAAGGCCGCTCTAGTAAGTTCTGTGATACTCCGCGAAACATCGTAAAAAATGTGTATCCATAACGCGCAGTATTTAATATAGGATACTGAATTTGTTACGTTCTAACTGGGGACCATGCCAAGAGTCTTCCGTCAATGTAACTGCCTCTCTCTCTGTGAGATTGCTGCCAGTGACATCGCCATTGTTTGGTCAAGGGGAAGTCAGTGTTACCAAATGTAATCATGCATTGCATGCGGCGCACACGTTGACTCTACTTCATACAATACCTCAAGAAACTGACAAAAACTCCTTAGAAATAGAATGTGCATGGAAAGACCGATATTTCTGTATAAAACTTTTTTCATGTCCAAATATATAAATGACTAGGTGGCCTAAATAAGCAACCCCTATGATTAATACACCACTTCGCAGTTCTCACACTCAATAGGACATTTTTTAAGACGCTCATCAATATGCATTCACAGACAGACATTTGACAACTAGATAAAGGGAAAAGATAGAGTACCAAGTAGCATCTGTGCGATAGAAAATGTTTAAATTTGTAATGCAAGTCAGTGTACCTTGGACATTCTATGCAATAACTCAGGGCCACATTAGGAGCCACGCTGTTTTTTTTGCGTTACAGAGAAAGAGTAACTGATTGCTCTGTTCCAAATGTAAAAATTGCACCTTCTGAAAGGGCCTGGATGCAAACAGATATATCAAGAAGATGTGGCCCAGACGAGTACTGGTCTAATACGAATAAGCACAACTTCCAAGAACAAAGCACAAGTGCGATAACTTTATCTGTATCATTTTGCCGCTATCATATTTCTTTACATTTTGTGCAGAATATAATGAATTGAACTAATAATTTATGTCTAAAACATACAGAAATATTGACATATTGATATGTTCCTACGTGTTTTCAATGTTTGTATGTGGCAAATTATTGAACATATTCTGCGTAATGCATATTAGCCTGTTGTGGACGACCACCTAGGGTTGCGTAACGTTGATACGGGCAGAGCTTTTGAAACTAGGACTTTTGTTCATTTCCATAATTCATGCTTACTCGCAGAAAATGATATATTTGTCATTTCTGTAACAATCAATTTGCTAACTGACCTAACTAGTCAGTTAACACTTTTCTTCAACTTTACAAAAAAATTGCAATCAATAATATGTACCATATTTGTGCTGATTATAGCTTATTAACTCCATAATTGACTATATTCGCAGTGATTAAGGCGCCCACATATAACACTATAATCTGTAGGATAGGATGAGAAATTATTGACTTCAATCAGTATGCCGAACCCTCTTGTTTGCATCATCAGTTGATGCAATAAAGACAGATGCTCCATCTATGGGCGAGAATACGAATTTTTACGATGCAGTTTGTCAGGATGTTTAATATGTAACCTAACATGGCTACAAAGACGCGAATCTAGACTTATGTATATATTATACGTTTTAAGCGATAGCGATGGAAGCGATAACATTCAAGAAGGTTCTCTACCTAAATCTGCTAGTTTAGCACATTTGAAAGGAATATTGTCAATACTTATGTTAATATTAGCAATACTCAATTTTGCATGTACACCAACTTGCCAAGTAGCAGCAACTAACTTGAATTTCTCTGAAGGTAACCTTTAATAAGGCCCGAGGACCAGGCGCCCAGCTTTGGGGGATAGTTTGAAGACAGAAATGTTCACGACAAATGTTTTGCCTACATTTTCTCTTCTCTCTGTGTCCCAATCTATTTGATAAAATCGTAGATCGTTTATCATATGTAGTTGAATACATAAAAAAAACACCTTTGCAGCTATTCGCGGGCACATTTCCAGTGTATCCCAGCTACCCACCAGAACAATTGCTTTTAAATAGAGGGTCATTGGCCAAACGGTGCTTTCAGCCAGAATTCGACCTAATGAGCTTTGGACGATTAAGGTGGGTTTATGGTGCTCGTGTAGTTGGGTGGAATAGCAGACGTTACTTATGCTTTCCCTGTTAGGTTATTGAGCATTCAATGCATATGTGTATATATTGTGGTGTGCAGCATTGAATCTTAAGTGACTATTAGAGAGAATATATGGAGTCTGACCCTAGTCAGCTGCATACAGAGATGGGAATATGATCCACAATGTCATAGACATATTGTCACAGCAATGCTTGATAGTTAAGACATATTAAGCCCAATTGAGGGGATTCTGACAGTGCTCATGTCTAGGCACTACATTGGTCCTCCTTTTTTCATTTTTTAATTGTGACCAATGACCATGCATTGTAGAGCGTACAATTGCAATAGTATATCTACTGCGCTCTGAAGCAACTGTTCAAAACTGTAACATACAACAGACATCAGAGATGTTATATTTCAGCCACGATACCAACAATGTGCACAAAAGGTTAATGACCATCCTCTCCGGATAAAAGCGGATAAAAGCGCGCATTGGGATTTCCCCCTACATGTTAAAACACCATCATTTAACATATTTTCTCAAGAGCTTCGACGTCAATAACGCATTGTCATGTCTGAATGATCAGCATTGAATACGCCCTGCATTATTCAATCGCACGTACGGGTACACTCCGCTTTTATTCGGTCAGCATTCATTTGTTATGATATTTAAATGCCACGTCTTTAGAATTATTTCAACCATGCTGCCAACAAAAAGCGTGTAACAAGCGGCGGACAATCAATCTTGATACTTTCTCCACCAACACTAACATCATCTTCGTGCCATAGGACTCATGGTTTCTTGAACTAAATACGAAAGTGTGATAGAACTAACTTTGTATACCTATGTGCGACAAAAATAGCTAATAATCATCATTAGTATTACAGCACACACGTGGTGAATCCTTTTCTCAACCCATGGTTAAAACAGCTCTATACAGCATTCCGTGTGATACATACAAACGACCTAACGTCCTGCATTTTAATTATATGGTTAAAGGGCTTAAGCGACATCGAACACCCTTTGTAGGCAAGCAAGTTCCGCTACGAATGAGGTAACTGATCAAACTTGCTACCTTAATGGATATTTACCGGTACTCATTTGACTATGTTAGCTCGATAATAAGGCATTAGATAGCAATAGCGATTCCGATAACTTCACATTGGTGATATGAGTTGTTGAATGCAATATAGCTAAAAGCAAATCAAGGTTTAGTAACACCGCGAACAAGAATGGTTTGTAAATCAATATAAATTAACAATCACTGCCGAGAAAGATGAAATAAATGTTATTCCCTACTGGTTAGCATGTCCGCGACGGCAGGTCATTAGACAGACTCAGCATAACGCGATAATTGTTTTTCTGAGCCTTGGAAGGTAGAGGTTAATTGGAGGTGTTAGCGCGGGCGTGTAAGTCACCTGCAGAGATATGATGATAGATTATCTCAGTATCTTGACAACCCTCAGCCATATTAAACATTTAAGTCATAATTGGCATAACAATTTTGACGTAAGGTTAATGGGTTTATTGCATGCACGTACACTGTGGTTTTAGGTAAGGAAGTTTTGGTTTGCTAAACTGCATTACTCCTGGGTCCTGTGACCATTATAAAAGGAGATCTCGGTCGGATTGAAACAGTTGCTTAGAAAGTTCCTGCTATAAACCCTCTTATAATCAGAACTATATTAATATGTGATGAAGTGTCACCCTGTAGCCGGCAGCAATGTCAATATCATCAAATATACGGACATTAAATAAATGTACCTTACATGCTCGGTAGCTAATGGAAACCAGCGAACGCTGAAAACTGGTGGCGATGTAAATTTTCTTCCTTTGTCTCATAAGTCAAAACTGTTTTGTTGCTATTACATTGTACGCCCTTTGCATGTTTCAGGTTCAGTTTAATTTCTTGCTTTGTTCTCAGAATCGTACAGACGATGTCTTTCACAATTCGCTTGATTAATTCACCTGTATCCTCTTACGTTTGTCCATTAGCATCCCGTTTATTTTAGAGACACTGTGGAAACTAACACGTTGGTCAATGCCAGAGAGTCTATTTGTCTTCTCGTGGAGAAAACTACAGTAGCCCTCAGCTGCAACTATCTCACCAACAACATTTGCATTTGTTACTATCATATGCTTAAAATGTCACATTTTCTCCATAAAATGGCAGCAGTTATTGCTGTGGATGAGTTGAAGACGCAATAATGACACCAATTGCTATTTATGATAGTCGATAAAGCATTTCAAGTACCTTTCGTGACACATTGCAATAATTAAGCATCCAAAAAACAGAACAGTTGACAGCAGTTACGAGTGTTACCATGAAAGTGTGAGTACTGCAAACGGTGAATAAGAGCCGGAGGTTGATGATAAGCACATCGGGATTTGCTAGTGGCAGTTGGGAAAATAAATGCACGACTAACCAGATGTTAAATATCGCCCTGCACGTTTTCCTGCAGCGGGTAGCGAACATGGGACGCTAGACAGTTTGGAGCAGATAACAGAGAGGCTCTTAAATCCTGACAATGTCTTTGGCACAATATTGTTAATGGATGCTTGAAGATAGCGATTTAGTTGCACGGCAAAATTACTCATATACATTTTATTGGTACTTTTGAAAACTGGAGCACTGGTGCCGTATTCATAAAGAACCTTTACTTGTGACGTCTCAATGTGCAATCTTAGCAAGCTCAGACCGTATTCAAACAACAAATTGTCCGCGAACTCAGCTGAGACAGCCAGCTCATGGCTATATCCCGATAAAAATTGGTGTTTCATTAATAACGAACGGCTGATTATGTTTTGGTTCATTTCATGAACATTCATGTTCTTATGCATACCATTGAAAGCCTTTTCCTGGAAATATAACCGTTAGACCGCCATTTGTAAGTTTGAGCTTGCAAAATTAAATCAACTTTCTAGCTGACTCAGAGTTGAGTTAACTTTGAGACTAACTATTCTTTATGAATACGGCCCTTGGTCTATGCCATTGACGACGCAACCAAAGCGTCCATAGTTTAACCAGTTTTACCAAGATGTGCTCTCTGCTGATCAAACACGGTTAACATCCGGGAGGCCAATGCGTCTAGTGACATTATTGACTATATAAGACGTTGGACATAATTAATCAGAGCATCACTGTATTATATATAGCCAAAATAGGGTTCCTCAATGGCACATTATGCGCCTTGTCGATAATCGCTGACTATGAATGCATGAATGACGAGGAATTCAATGACTTAGTAATGCGATATGACAAAAGGTCCGATAAACATCAACAATCAAACACACGGTGATAGACGGCGCCTTTCAACGTATTGCAAAGTGATTCGCTGACGATCTTTATTTGCTGAGAGGAATCAGCTCCTTTTATTTCTATTTGGCAATCTCTACCCTAGCCAATCTTGCCATTACAAGGGTAGTGACTAATTCATCACAAGAATCAAATTAAAGAATGAAACCTCGTGGTTATTTCCTTTGGGCCAATTGATTACGCTTTGGTCCGACCTTTCTAATCAATGCCAGATCCTCCTGGAGCAGCAGTTCTAACCTTGATTTGGATGCGAATTAACGACTCTCCTAAACAACGGCAATCAGAATATTACATTTTTCTTTCTGCCAACTAAAGATTAGATATTTGCTGTTATTAAGTTGTGGACATAACATAACGAGCAGCTGGGATTATATGTAAGTTAGAATAGATATTATTTCATTTATCAAAATACACTGCCCTGAGTATGCCTAACCATTTGTTTTCACTTGCCTCTGGTAAAGAATAAAGTGGGCTCGAATAGTAACCTACGCAGTTTACAACTATGGTATTTCCATAAGTTGTCATTGCTAAGTCAAGTCACCCCATTATAGGATTGTACATCACCGTCTGAGCTAGTTTGTGATTGATGGTGCTACTCAACGCCAATATTTCATTAATAGTGCCACTCAGCGCCAATCTTTGATTGATGGTGTTACTCAGCAGCAATCTTAGATTGGTGGTGCTACTTAGGATGCCATTTTAGAATGGTACATCACAGTCTGCTCCACTATATAATTGATGGTGCTACACAGCCCCAATCTTTGATTAATAATGTTACTCAGCGCGCATATTTAATGTATGGTGCTACTCAGCGCCAATCTAAGATTAATGGTTCTACTCAGCGGCAATCTCTGGTTGATAGTGCTCCTCGGCGGCAATTCATCTTTTAGAATATATATGAGCGTACGATGTCATGAAACATAATCTAAAATGTACATACTGCATCATAAGCCCATGCTGGCTGCTACGCAAGGTACAGAGTCTGTGAGGTCAGTAATATTGCAATTTCACGCTTAAGCAAAATATTTCGTTTAACTATTTTTCGATCCATCGTCTAACAGTCCATTAATCTTACAGCTGTACAAGTTGTATTTCCAGAAAGATTGATACCGAATGAATTATTATTAGCCATTCATTAGTAGACGACCAGGAACACGCACGAATGTGAAAAACACATTATTTATGGTATTGAGGGTATCCATTGCAAACTCGTGCTTGCCAACGCCATTAATCGCCTTGAACAAATGTAACGCAATGGCGGGGTCCATTATATCAATTGATGGGTGATGAACCTCCCTTTATTGCACATCTAAAACCGACTTCAGTCTCTCTTTTACGGTGTTTATATCCAATTAAGTAACAGAATGATCCCATTCTTAAACCTTTGCAGTGAAACGAATGTTGGTAGATATTTGTTGCATTCAGCCGGAAGAATGTATGCATCATGTTTGTAAACACCGCATGTATGAGCTCGTTGATATTAAACCTGTCATGGATGATAGCACCATGTTATTAGTCGATCAATGTGATATCAAAGAATCGATAGCTACGATAAGAAGACTCAATCACCCCTTCGCACGAGAAATTATACGACGACACCACCTGTTAGTCGCGAGCTGCTTTGCTCCACCAAACAGAAGACTCTTTAACAAACGCCAAGCCCCATGGCGATGGATCAACAACCCCACGTGCCTTTGATGATGTCATGGTATCGCCACCTGATGCCGGGCGTGTATTCCACTCAGTATCATCACACAGCATGACAGCCACGCAAAAAAAACGTGTCAGTGATATCACCTGACATTGACAAACTTTGGCAATCATTGCCACATTACATCCATATATTGCAGCAAACCCATGACAATACCGAGGTGGCACTACTTTGTATGGTTATAACAAGAATATCGACATCCCGTCCATGCTTAGGAGAATCAAGCACATTGAAAACGACTATGGTATCAAAACCTTAGCATTACCTTGGTTAGTCAACAACATTAAACACAGCATCTTTGTCCCAACGACCTTTCGTAGAAAAGACCAATAACGAGTGTTTCCCTGCTTCACGTGGCATAGATTAGTTGATTCGTGTTCGGCATTTAATTCAAAGAAAATCGGAAATAGCCAAACTCATTTATCATGGCTGTCATTTCGTGCTGTTGAAGCTCAAATTCCACCTGCACAGATTATGCCTAATATGGTCCAACCAAACTATCTTACGTCATTTGATGTCAGGTGATATTGCTTTGCTTTGATAGTGAGCCATATGACTTCAGGTAACATATCTCCCACTGCTAAAACAGGCACCAACAGGGTTGGTTTGATGATTGTAAAGCTCTTCTACAAACCAGGATGAATATTTGAATTGAAAATGCACAAGAATATTTAGGTGCAGTTTCTATCTGAAGCACCAATTTGCTTATTCAAACACAATAGAAATAACACAGGAATATTTGTGGAAGAAATATTATAGAATTGTTCTTTGCTTCAGAATATTGACAAATAGTAGACTATGTTTAAATTATGACGTTTTTTATAACTGACTATAATGTTGGCTGATGTTCCAACATGATCCCCTTACATAAAGTGCAGCACAAGCATATTAACAGTCACGCAAAAACATACAATCAATATCTTGAAATGCACATATGGTGAAATATAGAATTAACGAAATGCATCTAGTGTTACAGTGTTCCTGCATAAACGATTAACACTTATTTATGATATATATGCGCTCTCTGGCTGCGTTTGTTTTTGTGATTGTGCTGTGTGACAGTGACATTGCGTGGAAAATGAAACGAATTGTACAGAGCGGTCATATTGAATTATAAATCTTCGTTTGAAACATCTCTTTTATAGGTATATGGTAGAAGAGTTCTGTATATACGCTATGGAGACAGAAGTATCTTCTATAACAATTATGGAAAATGATATCGCAATACACTATACACGGCAGGGTATTAGGAGTTACCTTGATTAATAAAGTTTACATGTGAAATATAGAAGAAACAAATGTTGACGGTCGCACGCACTCTAGTATCTTTCACTGCAACAAATGTTAACTGATATGCTGATCACGGTTAGTTGACAGTGAAGGGTTGGTCGAGTTGGCAGTCTGGGGTGTTCGTGGTTAACTGTGGGTGGTTAATTTATCCATTAATTATTCAACGAATGGAAGCATACTTGGCGATGCATAGATCGGCTGTGGCTTTCAAGCCTTTGAGACTGAGAAGCAGTATGTATCTTGTCAGAACAAAAAAATATGCAGACATATGAACGATCAAATGTTACATCAATTTGCGTTTTCAATGCCATAGACAAACAGTAAAATATGAACATGACAAATAAGCCAGGTAACGCACGATTTAGTCATCATTGGGAGTCTATGATCTCGGTGATATCAATTGAATTGAGCAGCGGTGTGAAGCGTGGGAACATCAATATGGATGGGAGCTCTTTGGTCGTTTGGTGGCAGGAAACAGATGTCGTGTGAATGTATATCATAGTGCATGGTGTATTGAGTTAACACTAAATTACACCACATGACAAGCTGTAGACGCAATATTATATGATAAGCATGGAAGTATAAAACATAGTTCATTCTCTGCTCAAAGCGTCATTGACTTGTATGAAGCGATTGATGACAATCATTTGATGTTATATTGTACAGCATATTCAATGATTTCTGAAGTTTTGCTCTCGCCAGTAGAAGCCATTTGTTTTATAACCATCAACATAAATTCCACTTATCAAACGCCGCGATAAGCATTCAGACAATAAATCAATGCAAAATAAACTTCGAACTTCAATTTGCGTCACTATTTTATGTATGGTTATACCTATTGTATATATGTTTGTACCGCTTGTATGTAAGTTTACACGTATTGTTTATATTTCGATACCTATTGTACATATGTTGACACCTGATGCATATATGTTGATACCAATCAGCATTATCAGCTATATACCCGCACTGTATAGTCCATTTACCAAGCATTTATGCACAGCATGATATGTACTGTCGCGTCGCAAAGTTTCGGAATCCTATGCGGCATGAACTAAGTGCAGTGTCATATCTTGGCACATACAAACTACTTTCATGTGATGGGAGGAATATCATATCTTAAAATCTTTCTACTGTGACAGAGCGTCATGCGTCTTGGACTCTTATCTTTTACACTGCAGGTAGCTGATAGCATCTTCTAGAGCTTGTGGTACTAACTGTACGATAGCAAATGCCATAAACAATCCAGAAGAGCCATCATCGCACTGATTCGGCAATGTCCTGATCTCGATCACCTTGCTTGTGGTGATAAGAAAGTTCCACTAAGTCTGTGTTTATTCACCGCCTTATAGACTACGTCTACGGCGTATTAGGTCAACACAATATGAAACCACATGGCTAATTAAGACGCAATTTTAATACGGTTATAACAGTGTGGCATTATGTTTGCAGAAAATAATCGATTCAAAAACACTTACCTGGACTTATCTGCTGCCGAGGTTTTATCTAATTAGGCCATGAGATCTGAGCCTGTCGATGACTATTAAATGATATAAGTTGAAAGCGAGTTAGTAAACAAGTCAATCTATAAAGCATCGATTGCAACCATGAGGGATGCACTGGTGAGTGTTTGCAGCAGATGTCACAAAGGTAATCAATTATTATGGTGTTCTACTGAAGATTCACTGACTCCCCCATGTCGCGCTCTCGCCGGCAGCCTCCTTTTTAGGGTAGGCTAATAATTATCGAACTGAGACAATGGTCTAGTTCGTGGTTGGCTTCCTTTCTCTCCCCGTCCCCGCCACATGGAGGCTGCCATATCATTTCAGTGAAGGTGATGCGCGATCGGTGGCATAGGTTAAAGACCTAGGTATCGCGCGAGCCTCACACTAAGGTCTTTGTTGACGAATGTCTGCATCGATGAATGCTCTAATGGATTATTACACATGAGCATGCCAAATAATTAGCATATCCGCTACAGCGTCTTTATATTTAGCAATTGTGGAGGTTTAGCCACAATAAGATGTGTCAACTACGAGTTTGTGTATCTGTATTGTGATTGGGCTTGGTTTCCTCGTTGAATATGCAACCGAAGGTATCTTGACTTGTTAAAATACTATTCATAAAATCGATGTAGAATAGAACGTGTGAACACCAACGGAAAATGTCATCTAATGTTACTAAACGCCTGATTGTCGTTGGTTAGGATAAAACGAGATCAGATAGGACAAGCTTAGGGTGAGGAGAACTAGAGGAGTTGGAATATTGATTTAATAAAATAAAAACATGTCGCACTTACAGTTTCCATATACTACCCATCGTGTTAGTCTGTTAGTGATGTCGCTGCTTTTCGGGAAGCCTACATTATATTGCAGCACGCTGGTTGGGACTCAATCGGTGTAAAAGACGTCGAGCAAATAGACAATGAGGATGAAGCCGTCCTGCCTATTTCTATACTGGCACTGTCTGTTCACATCAGTCGTCAAACGTGATTCCCAAATCATTTTCAAAATGCATGATATAATTACAGCGAAATCCAAGTCAATGCTACTTTTCAAAGATAACAACTAAGTCATAACTTTGACCAAAATCTCTAATATTCATAACATACGTTGATAAACTAACGCTTGTTGGCCTGAATATTAAATCAAATATTGCATAGTCCATATTTGCAATACAATCAACCCATTTTTTGCACATTGTAGTTGATACAATGTCAAGTAAGATCCCTTTCAAAAGGCGACAAACGACCATAATCCTATTATGTAATTGATGGTCTAATAGTGAAACAAGATACACCAAACGCACTTTGTAGTCGCTAGAGCTTCTCTACAAAACAACCCGCTGACAGAAGTTACTGTCTTTAATGGATGCCACCAGGAAATTATTGGATTACTGATTAGAAGCTTGTTTGGATGTTGTGTGATGTTTTGACTCGCAAAACATGAACGAACAACCAAACAAAAGCATCACAAAACTACGACGACATTCTAGAACAACAACAAAAGTAGCAAAACAGTTTTTAACTATACAGTGCATTGTTCATGGGTCAGTTGGCCATTATTAAAAAGACAGATTCGGTCGAAACAGTTAACGCGTGATAGATACTGAGCAACGACTGGAGGATATGGTGCGGAAGTGTTAAGGGTGTAGGAGGTGCTCGTTTTTTTGTGTACCATAATGGTTTATAGACACAAATTCCTGGCAGATGTATTGACCAATAGCATACTAACATGGTCATCGCCATGAATCATGTTGAAAGGCTGTATGACATATCTGTCGTCTGTTGAGTATCACTTATGCTCAGGTCGTTGTACAATGTGATAACGCATCAAGCAATCACGATACGTGATGGCAATTACACAAACAGTCGTATTTAAGATGGACTTGCAAAATGATTTCGCTTATTAAATTGTTATAGTCAAGTAAGTGCATATAGTCATCCTCTCCACCGACAAATGTCTATTCATCTATTATATATGTCAATTACCCGAGATTGCATTTACAACTAACCAGGTTCATCACTGGTTGACTGATTATGAAATTATTCTGAAACACGGCAAAGGTAATTCCCATCCAGCGCAATCATAATTTAACCTTCAACGGGAATTGCATTAGCTATCCTCAATGATTCAGTCATCAACGAGTAAAAGTTTAGAGGCAAGGCACTCAGTTCATAATAGAGATAGTCGACTTGAATGATAGGAATTATTTAGTAGATGCACTTAGCCTGTTGAATGAGATACGTCTCTCAAATTCTTTGATTATGACGTATACGCAGCATAAAGTAGAATAACCTTCTTGGTGATAGTGCATTATCAATACTTTAGGTGGTGACTCACCAAGCACTCAAATATACTCAGTTGACGCCATTAACGTGTGCTACTGGCAATGATCCAGAGAGTGATTAACGTCGCAGCTAACATTGACTTACAGGCCGCTGTTAGTGACAAATGCACCGGGGATGTTTCAACGAGAACAATGCCTAGATATGACATCAGCATAGATTATACCGGACGTGCACTCGCAAGCAATATCACATGTAATGTGTTGGCAACTGGTAATATGTAAACCTTGCATACTATTTTACTGCATCACTGCGTTTGTTCATAAGGTTGACATTGATGTGCGATTAATCACGTTAAAGATCACACGCGACAGTATTTGTAAGTGATTCCGACTTTAGGATTTCTAACAGTAATGTAGTATCTAGTTGTCGTTGGTGAAATGCTCGCTCTGATAACATTCTACGTGTTACAAAACAGCATTGAAGAAATTGTTACGTCAGCGTGTTAGTACTCATTCATAAAAGGTTTTAAAGGGCATGAAGCTCCATTTGAAGAAGGTGATTTGTTGGAAGTGTCAGTCATATCGTATGTTTCCATTCTGATGTATTCGTTTAATGAACAATAGAGGGGAAGCGTGACGACAGCACACATGCCCTTTACTCCGCGTCTGAAATGTGCGCCGTTGGATGCTGCGTTTTTCGATGCAACACATAGTTAAAGAACATGGCAAAGCATTGTGCTTTTAAAGCCTTTAAACACATAGAGTATTGCACAGTATGTGAACAACAAATTGATTCTCAACCACAGGCAGATTTGAGTTGTAATAATCAGACTTCAGACAGAGGATTGAGCGAAGATAGGCTGATTAGGGAGGGATGATAGTGCGCGCGTGATCCCGCATGCGTTCATGGAGTATAGTAGTGGTGTTCCATACAATTTTTTATTTGTTAACGAATGGGAGTATATTAAGCTATGTATGGTGTGGACAGATCTTGCAAAACCTTTGGACTAAAAAGTATTCTGTATCGTGTCAGAGCGACGATAGATGCCAAAGTCAAGGATACTACAGTTTTTTGTTAAATGTTTAACTTAATGGATTTAAGCACACAAGTCCCGAATGTTCAACATTAAACGCTATGGCTCGAGGTCATGAGGGGTATGCTGGTTAGTGTTTGTATGTCTGTACATTCACAGCAGGTGACTCAAAGCGTCAGTTGCCTATGACGTTAACGGTAACCTTTTAAGACGATTCAATGTAACTCCCAACCATGCTCCCGCCTGCAGGCTCCATTGGGTACCAAACAGAGACAAGGTGTTCAAATGAGAGGTATGTATAGGGCGTCCATGGTTATACAGCTGCCAATCCAAAGCAATATCCGTCCTTACAAAACCATATCTTAGTATTAGTCTGTGGTGACGGTGTGCGTCATGCGTCATGGACTAATACTTGTGCACCTGCTGCCAACATATGGCATCTAATCGCGTAATACCTTACCGAAATCAAATGACATCAACGCACCAGGGGAGCTATTTCCATGGACTACTGTCTCACTGAATCGCAATGTCCAGATCCAAAGCCTCTAACGTGATAAGGCAGGGTCTTATCAACGATTACTCATTGCGGCGCTAATTACGCATAAGGGTTTGTACGGAGGAGTGTTCCGTCGGATGATTACTCCCAAGAACGCCAAATTGTTCTCATATATTTCACAAGATCTACATATTTCGCCAGTATGAGGGATGTTCTGAGCTAACAATGTGCTGAAAATATCTACTATCCTGTTTTACCTAATCTGTAATTTGCAAGTGTACTTCTCTCTAACAGAGAAAGTATCTGATACTTTGCACTACTGCAGCCATGCCTTTCAACATTAAGCTTATCTGTAATGATAAAGTCAGAATAATGAACATTATACACTGTATATTTGCATTGCTCAACAAGAAGGTTGATAGATAATGACCTGAATATTATGAAACCGTTATATTCAATTTGGCTTTCTTTATCGTCTTCGGGTTCAAAGGCCGCTCTATATATCCGTCTAGTGAGTTATGTGATATTCCATGAAACATTGTAACGATTGGGTATCCATAACGCGCAGTTCGAAATATAGGATACTGGAGTTGTTACGTTCCAACTGGGTACAATGCCAAGAGTCTTCCGTCAATCTAACTGCCTCTCTCTGTGAGATTGCTGCCGATGGCGTCTCCATTGTTTGGTCAAGGGGAATTCAGTGTTATCAAATGTAATCATGCATTGCATGCGGGGCACACAAACGTTGACTCTACTGCACAATGCCTCAAGACACTGACAAAAGCTCCGTACAAATAGAATGTGCATGGAAAGTACCTCGGACAGAAGGTCGATAATTAAATTACTGTATAAAACAATATTTTATGTCCAAATATATAAATGGTCAGGCGGCCCAAATAAGCAACCACTTTAAATAATACACGACTTTTTGTAAGACGCTCATCAATATGCATTCGCAGACAGACATTTGACAACTAGATAAAGGGAAAAGGTAGAGTACCAAGTAGCATCTGTGCGACATAAATGTTTAAATTTGTAATGTAAGTCAGTGTACCTTGGACATTCTATGCTATTACTCTGGGCCACATTAGGGGCCGCGCTGTTTGTTTGCGTTACAGAGAAATAGTAATGTTGGTTTAAACAGCTATTCATGTCTTTGGTCATGCATAGTGTATTATTGTTATTTTGCATTAGAAAATGGGTCACGCTGATTGGTTGCGTTACAGAGAAATAGAATGCATCGGAGAACAAAAACTGGCATTTCAAAGTCATTGTGCAGAACTAATGTACACACTGTACCTCGATGAAAAACATCCCTGTTTTATAATAGCTACAAAAGAAGACTCTTTAAATCTGGTAAGATCAGCAACAGCCAGGCAGCCACTAGATAGGATTGGATGGCCCAGGGTGTGCAATTTTCAGTTGCTCTTGGTGTATCAAGAAGGTGTGGCTGTTAACCCTAGTCAACTACAAATAAGCACGCAACTTCCAAGGAACAAAACACAAGTGCGAGAACTTTATCTGTATCGTTTTGCCGCTGTTATATTTCTTTACATTTGTGTGCAGAATATAATGAATTAAACTAATGATTTATGTCTAAAACATACAGAAATATTGACATATTGATATTTTCCTATGTGGTTTCAAATGTTTTATGTGGCAAATTATTGAACATATTCTGCTTAATGCATATTAGCCTGTTGTGGACGACCGCTGTGGGTTGAGTAACGTTGATACGGGCAGAGCTTTCGGAACAAGGACTCCTCGCAGAAAATGATACATATGTCATTTCTTTAACAATCGATTTGCTAACGGACCTCAATCAACAATAAGTACCATATTTGTGCTGATTATAGCTTATTAACTTCATAAATGACTATATTCGCAGTGATTAAGGCGCCCACATAACATATGGCGCCAACACTATTATCTGTGAGTTAGGACGAGACTGTTCCAACCTGAGCTCCCATTATTAACTTCACTCAGTATGCCAAACCCGCTTGTTTGCATCATCAGTTGATGCAATAAAGACAGATGCTCCATCCATGGGCGAGAATACGAATTTTTACGATATCATTTGTCAGGACGTTTAACATGCCAACTCCATGGCTGTAGCCTGTGTAGCAGGCCAGAATAAACCCACGCCAAACTATACCCGGGTATAGTCTGACATTAGTAAATATATACCCCAGGGTGTAAAGTAGCACAGGCTCATTCCTGTACCGGAATTATCTCGGTCTATGCCAGACTGTGCCCCTCTATGTCAGATTATAACCTCTTGCATATTTCATAAATAAGTCACTGAAAAGAACTTCTTTTCATCATGATTTTAAAATCACATTACGACCTGATCACATAATAGATATCAAAGCTCTTTGAGAGAATATAATTCTTTTTCAGCTGTGTTGTCATATTTTTCCATTACTTTTCTATATAATAATTTTATATCAAACGCATTTGACTGGATAAGGATTGACACCGAGTTTGATTTACAATACAGTGGAATTACACGCTGTGCACCTTTCATATTTCCAACATTGTCAGAAAAACGGGCCATGGCGACGCTAGTGCGGTGATGTTGAATTCAATGTATTTCGTGCGTCGTGCACGCATACATTTAAGTAGAAGACTATTAAGACTGCTATGCGCGCTTCGAGAGGTTGCGTTGCCTCAAAACAGGCCGGGCGACGCGTGTGTTGTGACGTAGAGTTCAATTCGGAGAGTAACTCGCACTTCGTACATGATTAAATGAATTGGGTTTCATGCCATGCTCAGGGTTTGTAATGTTCATTCCACCTCGGCACAATACAAATCCTTCATGGTTGATAACGTGCACGACCATGTTTTGAACTTCGTCACCAGCTCAAAAAATCGAAAGTATCCACAGCAAGTCTACAACCTAGATCCTGCCAAGCGAGTGAACGTCAAGTATTTCGTGTTGATAAGTACCTCCTTGTCTTCCACGGAGACAAGAAGGTACTTGTCTCAACCAGCTTGCCAAGCATTCTGAAGGCTTGTCATGACGACCAAGCCACAGACGGGTACCCAGTCAGGTATAAGACCTTGAGCAAAATATCCCAAAGATATTATTGGTAGGGAATGAATACGTGATGGCATGTCAGAAGAGCTTAATCATAAATCCCAAAGACGGCCATGAGATTCCTTGCCTCCATCCCTTGGCTGTACCTCTTCATGAAACAACAATTGGTAACAAATACATCATCGCCATAACTGACCATTTCTTCTAGTGGTCGAGAGCAGCTGCCATCCGAGACAAGAGTCTGTTGCACAATTCTTCTACTCTATCGACTAGGCTGCATGGACAGTCCTATCGGTGACACGGGCCGTGAATTCGTCAACCAAGTTATTGACAAGCTCATGGACACTTTCCAGACTGATCACCACGTGACGTCGGCTTGCCACCCACAGTCAAACGGCCAAAGGGAAGTTGACAATTGGGCTCTCAAGGCTGCCCTGAGTTGGCTCGTCAACGACCAAGACGATGATTGGGATGAATACATTCCAGACATTTTGTTGGCCTACCATACATCTGTACATGTTTCAATCAAGTGTATACCCATCAAAGTGATGTATGGCTGCACTGCTAAGCTGCCCATGGACCTAACGTCCGTCGACGAGAGTGATGCAGCGCCTCTTCCAGACTCAGCCCACACTGGTGGTCTACAGACTATGTACTTCATTAGTCTCGACAGATGGAATGTTATGGTCGACGCCATGAAAGTAACAAAGAAATCATCGCTGGTTCCACGTTATACGTGAAGAATAGTCGTCGTATCCACCGGATGGTATCCCAGATGGAGCCACACTGGACTGGTCCTTACACTGTTGTCGAATCCCTCCGCAAGGACTTGTAAAGCTACACAAATACGAGGATAAGTAAGATCATTTGTAAGACATACCCTGCCAGCAATATCAAACTCTTCACACATGTCACATCATCATCAGATATTCGCGTCGACCTTGTGCCCGCAATCAATGATCCTAACCTTCACCGTGACGCGTTGAAGGAGAGACCCCAGCATTCCAAGAGACCAAGGGCAAATAATGGATAGCGCCATGAAATATTCAATCTGGACCAGGGTGTTCCTTTCACTTTCCAATGTTGTACGAAAACATCTCAGCAGTGGTGGGTCTTACTTACTACGAAGCCCGTATACGTAGCCCGATCTGTGCTTTCTCAGCCAAGACTTACGCATCAGACCAAAGGTGATGGAAACTGCTATTACCGCTGCATCAAATATGACTGTATCCTTGATAACCGTTTAGTGTTCAAGTGGTCAGCTTAATTGTGCATTATTGCAATTGAAATCATGCACTTTAGCGAATAAGTATAGTTTCATCAGCCTGTAAGACAAAGAAAAAACATTTCCTTGAATATTTTGTCTCCGGGATTGGGGGTATAATTTAGACCAGGGGGTATAAAGTGACCAAGCCCAGATTATACCCAGGTATAAAACGGCCTAGGCTACTTTAACCCCGGGCATTATCGTGGTGCGTGGTATAGTTTGGCCTATTACACAGCCGGTAACAAATACCCTGGAACGCGGTGGTCGTTGATGAGGGAGATCGATGTTCGACATATTACATGACATTAACAGTTTGCGCTTTGGTCAGGTAGGATTATAGATATGCATAAGGAAATACTCAGGTCACTGTGAATAGTGGCTGTTAAACCTCTGCGAAATTACATTTGATATTATAGGACAAGTTGCGAACAAAAAAGGAAAAGACCCTCATTTCCGTTTGTTTATGTTCATTAGCGCTTTGTTGAATCATTATGTTGAGGGGCGCTAGGTAGAAAGTTATTAAAGACTACACTGTCCCATTTTTAAACTTGGTAATATATTATAACACATGCTTTGCCATTTTTTTTTCATGTGGAGGGAAAGATAAATTACTATTGATCTTATTTCCTTCTTCATATTTTTCTTTTTTTTCTCGTCTTGTTATTCTTCATGGAACTGTACAACTTTCATAGGAACTACTACAGCCGTTCAGAGAAGGACGACCCCATTTGGCAGTGGTTACCGACGCATTGAATCAAGCATAATGACTTTAAGGCTAATCGATAGAACAACAGTAACCACTTTTATTTATATTTCAGATAAGCCTGAAGGCTGTGGAGTTTCTACAGATGTTTGCAGGTAATTTGCATAACAACGTCAAAATAGCCATTCCGCATCTAGGCCTCATAACTTGCTACAATGGCAAGCAAAATTCGAATAAATAATTCAGTGACTACCGAATGTCATTAATTTAAAGGCGATAAGCCAACTAAGTGTGTTTTGGGCCAGTTATTGCAGTTAAGCAAGCGCTCTAGTTCAACATCAAATTATATACCTTTTGCCTTTTACTCTAATATTTCATTGTGTTCTACTTTAGGTGATGACAAAACGTGTTGCTCATCCCTCAATATGTCATCTAAAGTTGGGTTGTATAGGGTACCCATAATTAAATAATTAAATATGGAATATACTGAATATTGTAGGATTTATTTTAGTCTTAAAATATAGAATAGTGAATATCAGCAATGTCAACTGATGCTACCTCGCGTTACTGTCAATTTAGCGCGTATCTTAAGAAGCAGCGTATGGTTAGTTTAGCAGCAGTTAATGGTTCATTGGAGCGCGAAATTCGGGGGATTTTGGTAGATTTGCTGCTGTCGAAGGCGATATGAACGTTGTGATTTTTTCGGTGCATAGAATTTAGCTTTTACAAACCTAAACTTTTTCTATGACATGCAAATGAACGAACCAAAGCCTTGTGTCGAAGTATACATTTCGGGGTTTTTTTCGTTAAACGCACACGCAAGCATTTCCTTCAAAACTATCACGAAGGAGCAACTCTCCGAACGTCGCAAGAGATAATCTCATTAAACAAATTCATCCTCGATGCTCTCTGGTCTGTGAAGGTATATTAACGAGGGAAAGATACTACTGACCCAACACATCACCCTGAATAGTAACTTTTATTCAATTCATCGCCTTATCAGATTAACTTATATAAGCAAATTTACACTGCAAAGTTGTTTTGACGTCTCTACTCAAGCTAACTTGACCTGTGGGCCATTAGGGTCCATAGCCAAATTGAGTTTATTCATCGTATTTATTCATTTGATGTAAACATACAACAACTCCAAAGAGCATCCTTCCTCTAGCTAGGTTAGTGGCGTAGAAAGAATGGCGGGACATAGAGCCAACTATCAGAGGAGAACATGCTAGGGTGCTGACACGCGGCATGACGTCACATGAAGGGTCTTAGACAAATGGACATGGCTAGTGCAGAAAACACGACTATGTATCATGCTTTGTTAAGTTCAAATATATAACAACACAAAACGTAGTTATACATTTAAAAACCTTTTTATAATAACTTGATGCTTCGAATGAGGCTGAGCTTGCAAACAACATTTTCCTGGCGAGTGTCCATCAACATTTATTTTGGTTACATTTTGCTAGATGCTGGCATGAGTTTCCCTGTGATATTATTTCCGTCAATTCAGAATTCAACAGTGATATGTTATAAGAACATTTATAATGCGTCGTAATAAATGATCTGCCATTGTACTACATAAATCCTACGTTGACATCATTCATCATAAAATTGTGACGAATATGCATTGGATATGCATGATAAATCACATGTTGACATCACATCGATATACTGTATAAACATAATATACAGTTAGCAGAGTCATCTCCAGTCATCCTTCTATAGTTAATGCCTGGGTAGCGAGTCTAAAGACGCTTCCTACCAGTAATCCACTATGTCCAGCCTACAAAGTTTTGGTGATGTTGCATATTTCACAGCTATACGGAAATTATCGTGGTATGGAATTATTGCCACAAATGTTGCAATGTGCCATAAAATATGCACCATGTCTCCATTGCAATGCTGACCATGATCATGATCGATTTATTTTGTATACACCTGTGTCACATATATGAATCATATTTGTTAGTTCGACCTCCATGGCAATAATTAAGGACATCCGTAGGGAATTCGATTGAACAAGTGGACTTTTTCTATTCCTTTCAATGGAGTAAAGCAAGTAACCTTAGGACATACTTCACAATTGCTAATATCCCTCAAGCTTATATGGCTTCGTATTTCCACAAACTGCCTTTCAACTGGCATTGTCTTGTAACCAGACCATATGAGCAGTTTTAGCATAGTTTCTATAGAGTCACAGGGTACACTACACTAATGTATTGAATGCTACGTTAATAATAAAATGATGATGATGATGATGCTGCTGCTGCTGCTGATGATGATGATGATGATGATGATGATGATGATGATGATGGTGGTGATGATGATGATGATGATGATGATGATGATGATGATGATGATGATGATGATGATGATGATGATGATGATGATGATGATGATGATGATGATGATGATGATGATGATGATGATGATGATGATTCATATTGAAGCTTCTCACGAATATGGGTTAGACATAAGTGGTGTTCAGGACCTTGGTACATAGATTGATGATGGTCTGGTATAGCGCACGACCGACACAATTTGTCATTGACCCCATGGGTTCAACTGGCATAGATATGCCGCAATGACTGATACGATATAGAGATCGAATTCATCCAATGAAAACAGAAAACAATGATTTAAAAGACAGTTCTTCGTTGTATCAGTGTGGGAATTGCGATTGAAAAGAAATATGCTCAGAGGTACATGCTGTCAGCAAGTAATACCATGGAGGTTTAGCAGCCACCAATGCTCCCTGTGACCTGTGAGTTTCTATTCACATATTTATGTATATATCCGAACGCAGACAGTTAATTTCGTGTCAATTCAGGGTGCAATCTTCTGTCAGACATTGCTCCCTGCCAAATTACACTGTAAAACATTTGATTCTCATCAATAATTGGTGCATCCATCGCGATAGCATCGATCGAAAGTAATACTGAGTGAAGTGTAAAATGAGAAATAATGTTGAAGCAGTCTGGCTTTAGCTTACAACGTTGGCGTTGGTCACTTGGCGGCTTATTCAATGCGAGGTTATCTGTGAATCATATAAGATATAATTAGCCCCAATATGGTACATTTATCAATGATGGCAGGTATATAACGAGTTGAATACGAGCACCCACAGAATAACTAGGTGAATACGAGTACCCACTGAATAACTAGGTGAATACGAGTACCCACAGAATAACTAGGTGAATACGAGTACCCACAGAATATCGAGTGGAATACGAGTACCAACAGAATAGCTAACTGGCTTAGAAAACCATTCTTTACAGAAATAAAAAAAATACCTTTGTCTATACGAGTAAATATGATTACACGTATAACAAAAAAACAATGCTCCAATACCTCTGTCTTTATCAAATCTAGCAAATCAACGGCTACAATCGTTATATCTCTCTGTTTTAACTGCATTCATTGTAATAAGCATGGATATATAGAAATACAATGGCGACTATACAATCTGGCCAAAGAATGTTCACGTACAGCAAGTTTGTTATTTGGAATTGTTTGCTTTTGTTCGTGTACACGTTCATATTTCACAAACTTAATCTGACATCGCCGTGATAGCGTGCCATTTTTATTAGTAGTCTGCCTTTTAATGTATACGCCATTACTTTAAGGCTTCTGGATCACATTTTATAGAGATATATGACTGGACGGAGACGGTTACAGCAGCTTAAACACCCACATATGGAAATGCGCATTCAATATTCAAATCTCCAACGATAGGTATTCGAACAAGCCAATGTTCAGAACATAACTCGCCACAATTTACAAAGGCTAACGTTTAGGTATTGAGAAATGATAAAGAGGGTTGAGATCTTCATACTTATCTTTTTCTCTGATTATAGAGAGAGTTCAGCTTCAAACTGTATAGAAATTGTTCCTTCCACTGGGCCACTACAACTACAACAGGTGGGTAGTGCTTTTCTTTACAAGATGACGTCACGGAGCAACCGCTGATCATTCGCTGTTCCTGTTGATCAAGCATCAAGCAAAACGAATGAGAATTCTCATGGTTTTGTAGATGGATGGTTTATGGGTCAGCGTTAAGCCACTCGTTAATTGGTTATAAGATTGCCACATCGAAGCATTCTGCATCAGAAAATGTTATAGTGCTATAATCACTATAACCATGAAATCAATGGATGCTGAACAGGATTAACAAATAGAGAGGTGTTCGATGCCTCATGCATTGCATGCAGTATGTGTGATTGAAGCATACAATATATGGTAAATCAAGACCAAATACTGATCATTACTCTTTCCGGATTCGGATATTTGCCGAGGTATTTAATTTCTCTCTGAATAGACGAATGCCTTAATAAAATAAGTAGTTCAACCGCCTTTTTCGCGGGATAACTCAAGTTAATCATTGTCATGTCCCCAAAATACACAATTACGGGCAAGCGTGAAGATAGAGGGTTGGTTCTGCAGGGTTTTGCTATGCCGCAGACGTTATTGAGTGATATAATAACACAGCCTTACACGTCAATATCAACGCTTTTGTGCAAACTGTTTATACAGCAGGATGTGAATATGCTTACATATGATTGGCGCACTGTCATCGGATTGATTGCCAAGACCGCTTACCAAGACAGTTTACCACGACGGCTTAACACGAAGGTTTACTTTCACCGGATGATATTAAAATCGTCTAACACAGTGCTATGCATTTGTCCCTTTTCATCCATTATGCACAGCCCCGTTTGCAATGATGAGCTTGTGAAAGTCAAGTATTGGTAAAATAACATGCAAACGGCAGCCATCTTGTGACGCTTATCTGCTGTATGAGACACCTGAAGGGGGTTTTCTAAATCGGCGTAAGACGCTCAGTTACCGTTGTCAAGTTCGAGTGTCTATATTGGTACCAGTAGGTTGTATGGTGGGTGGGCTTTATAAAAATGTATATTGTCATATTATGAACTATATGCTAGCGGCGAAATGCTCGACGAATGGGCTGGCTTTAATTAACGTCGTTATATTATGGTAAATTAACTGTACATCACTGCACATCAAACGGCCTATGGCGAGTCATTTAAGAAAAGCCGACAAATTGACAGTCACTCAGGGGTCATTCTTTCCATCCTGACCATCTCAATCAGCATACGCTATTTGGTGAAAGTCTCGCAATCGGTTATCCGAAATGGGCCAATGTCAGCAATATATAACACCTTAGTCACTGACCAAAATACGCTTCATATTTAACTGCTATTCGATGAGTAAATGAGCACATCATTAAAACAGCAGTATTACAAAGAAAAACTGTTGACGTTGTTTCCCATTATGCCTACTAAGGCCGCCTCAATTTAATTAAAAATGACCCCAACAATCATAATATATAATTCACGATATTACTATGATGACTTGATGACAAATGTCCTTCCGTCAGGCCCAAACTTAGCCCGTGGGAATCGGGGTTTATTGCATCCACCCGGACAATTTGCTGTGTATAGAAGGTGAGAGGAACATTTAACCCAAAAGCTGTCGAATATGTTGGTAATTGGCTACAATATGCTTGGTGAGCAATGATACTGACATCTTGGCCAAAGTCAGCTAACGGCTAACGATATTAGGCTAATCTTAGTCAATTAAACCTCCCTACTACTCTCCCTATTACCATTTCCAAGCTGCGATAGTCATCGTGTGTGATGTGCTCTTTGCGGTTGCATTAAATGCCCATTCATGTACCAGTCGCCATCTACTTGCCAGCTCATCATCAATTATATTGAATCGGCATAAAGTGACATCTGGACACAAGTTGACTGGCTTTAGGAACACTTACTCTCGTACATTGCACATAAATGATGACAAAAAAGTCAGAGCTAGAGGAATTTTTGGGAGCCTCAATAAAAGTTTTATAAGTATGTGGAGATTATTGTAGCCAGGGCACAATAGGATTGATAAAGATTATACAATGTCGTAATATGAATACATGAGGCATGTAGTTGTACAAGGCTTACCTGTTATTGGTCTGGAAGAGGCAATGATTCGCGCCTAAGGGCTGGGTTCAGAAGGAATTCGTAATGCTTCATGATATATTTGTGGTGATCTGGATGGAAATGTCGCAACTACCGTCCATCAAGCACAATTACAGGCAATTTCTGCGGTAAGTTATAATCAGGAAAGCTTTAATCTGAATGATCGTCAGTATTGTTACAGTTCAATGTGCTTATAATCTGACGAATTGTTCGATTAAAACGTTATAATCAGGAAACCTGAATGATCATCAGTGTAAAAAAAGATATTTTGCGTTGGTAGATGTTATACTACATTAAATAAAGGCACACGGATGTGCGCATTGACTAACTGTTTTATTACCTGTATCACCTCTATCCATCCATATCGCAACACAACAACGCAAGCAACACAATGTGTTTGTACTGTGCATCGTTCACGAGCCGCACTGTGCATAAATGTATATGTCAGTGCTAGTTGACATCGGTGGGGGAGTTGCGATACAGATATCCACGTTTATCATTAAACGCCTGATAGCCCACATCGAGATGCGTGGCATGGACTAAACGTCTGTCTGTAGCAAGTCCGTTCCAAGTCAAATGATGATCTTCAAATATATGCGAGCTCTTTGATCGTGTGTTTGGAAATGTAAGATACGTCAGAACCATTATGTGCCACGCATACATGTTTTGGTATTGAATACCACGTCAGGGTCTGGGACGTGAACATGTTTTCGCGGCTTGACAAAACTGTGTAGGTACTATTTAAGAGTGGGCATGCATGCATAAAACATGCTTCATAATGGTCTAAAGTTGCTGTTATAGGTGGAAGCAGTCTTCCCTTATGATGAGTGACCTTCCTGCATGGAATATATCATAGCCCTCGTCTTCTTTACAAGATGCATATTCTACAAGCGTACACCCGAGTTACCGCTTGATCGTCAATGAAATGGGTGTGTATGACGGATTGCAGCATAAACGTGATCATATATCTTCACCATGGGGCGAGAGCAAGGCTTGTTATGAGAGGATAATTATCCCCGCCATTCTGTCATTCTCGCCGGCGAGTTAATCGCTAGATGTCGCTGTACGAGTTGTATGATACAGGTCAGTTCTTCAGCGTTTTACCTGTCACGTGCAGAGCCAGTGAACTCAGGAAGCGCCCATATTGTAGAGGTAAGATGGGTTTGCTGTGTAATTTTCTAAATATAGAGGCATCAATCTGTGACAATCTATAGCTATAAACACCAAACGCATGACAAATGTCAAGGTCAATATTGGCTAAACCGAAACTCACCGTTACCGGCCGAGCACGTCAATTATTTGCCTCAGCATTGCAAGTAGAACACATAAGGACATTCCCATAAAGCGTGCCGATCTAGAGTATATCCAACTAAATTCCATCCGCGCCACAGGCACAAACTGGTGCATTAAAATGTGCAGACACCACCAACAGCCCACAGCGATCTGGTCTCTTTCCGACATACAAACTTGCCTGACCCTAATATCAACTGTTTGCGTTAACGCCCTTTTTATTCTGTGTGAAGTTGCCGTAAGCCGAGGCGGCTTCACTTTATATGTCAGGCGCTAGATACAAGGGTTGTATTGCTCAATAGATGAACCAGCTGGAGATGAGACCTCAGACGGTACATACAACTGATGCTGGAGGGTTGGATGGCACCAAAGGAGTGGTAGACCCTGATTCTACAGGCCTTACACGTCATATCCTTTCATTAGGTGAAGTCGTCATCAGCAGCCTGTTTCACATTCCTATTCTGCCCTTCAGTAAGATATCTCAGCTGAAATCGGATGCAGCTAACGAGTGAATATTTTTTGCATTCATATTGATTTAGTCAATATCCTTCACCGCGGAATAATGCATAAAGGCCATGGTCGTTTGATATATTACAATGGATATCGCTGATCCACTCTTGGGAATATAACATTATGGCTGCAATATGGAGATCGACAAACCCTCAGCATTTTGCCAACTTATCATTTATGAAAGGCATACCGAATCGAACATGGAAACCACCCATACATTACACTGCAATCAATGACAGTCATTGCAGCATGATGAATAGAGGTATTTGAATTACATTGTCCCTTTTGCAGGCTGCTCTAAGTGATCAATAGATTTTAGAATACCAGTCCAAGCCCAGAAAAAATCCTGCATTCACCACAGTCGTGATTCACGAATGGCTATTGAAAGTGATACTTAAAAACATTGTTCCACTTCATTCTAATTTCTATGGCTACATCCTGTGGGAACCATGCATGGGAATATGTTCACAATGAGCACCTAATCGATGACATTTAACACAGCAAATATTTCCTAACGGGCATTTGCACAACAGATAAATAACAACAGGCATAATTCAATAAGAAATATGATGAATAGAGGTAACGTGACGGCACCTCCCCACCCCGACTACTCTCATCCCACCCCTCTCACTCCCACTTCTCTCAACCCAACCCCTCTCACTCCCACTCCTCTCAACCCAACCCCTCTCACTCCCACTTCTCTCAACCCAACCCCTCTCACTCCCACTTCTCTCAACCCAACCCCTCTCCCACTCTCCACTCTCACTCCCACTCTCTCAAAACCCACTCTTCTCACCCCACTTCTCTCAACCCACCCCTACTCCTCGCATCCCAACTCCTCTCACTCCCACTTCTCTCACCCCACCCCTCTCAATCCCACTCCCTCTCGCCCCATCTCTCTTATCCCTAACCTTCTAACCCCCACTTCTCTCCCCTCCACTCCTCTAACCCCTCTCGCCCCATCTCTCTTATCCCTAACCCTCTCACTCCTCTCACCTCCACCACTCACTCACCACACCCCTCTCACCCTCCCCCCACTTTTCACCCCCTCCTTCTTTCTCTCTCACCCCCTAACCCTCTCCACTCCTCACCTAAATCCTCTTCCCACCTCTCACCCCACCCTTCACCCCACTCCACCCACCACTCACCTAAATCCTCTCATCCCACTCCTCTCATCCCCACCACTCTCACCCCACTTCTCTCATCCCGATCCCTAACTCTACTCTCACCCCCACTGCTCTCACGAATAGTACATATGAGGTCGGGCAATGATTATAATACTAGGACCAAAATGGCTAAGCGTTTACACATGATGCCAAAGCGGCCAATTAAACCAGCAATGAATGAACTTAATTAATACAGAGATATGTTATTGCAGCCCGCACTGTGTTCAGCATTTTTGTTGTATCACAATATATTTACTTCATAATACGCAACTGGCATGTATTGTGAAAAATATAAGGAAAGTAATGCTGATTGTAGAACGAACGCACCCAGCAATTTGCACATTTTGCGAACAGATGGTTCCTCATTGATCCGCTAAGAAAAGGAATATTAGAATGACCAGCAAGCGTTGTCAAGTTAAAATCAACTTATAGATATCTGAATTTGTAAAGCGATTCTTATTTGTTAAGTATAAATATCGCATTGTGTCATACCCATTGACTGTAAGTTATATTGGAAGAGCCAGAGGGGTCCTGTCTCCCACAACTTGAATTAATACTGTACATACAATGGTCTTTGCAATCCCTTATGGCAATCTCTGTATACATATACTGCAGATGTACGAATTTGCGAACATAATGCGCAGGATATCATACCGTCAATCCGCACCACGACATTTTTCGTGTATGACCAACACGGACAACGTTTTTTTGACCATCTTCATCATATGTACAACCTGCCATATTCTGGTCAGTAAATTTTGTAGCAACCTTCAATACAATTTGTGATGACAACAGATTTGTCATATGGCCATAGTCGAGTTTCAACATTATAAGTCAGGTAGATTAATGGCTCTTTCATAGAATGTCTTGTTTCGCAAATATTTAAACATATCTGTCTTTGTGGCTTAGCCAATGCACTTAAGCCTATCGATTAGATCAACTTAGGAATCTGCAACATTATTAAAGACAAAAGCGAAGGAGAATCGATTCTTTTTTCATTTTTATCAAATGTCTTTCATTAAATTGACTATTGTTTCGTTTCTGTAGCAATTATTAACCTTAATTAATGATAAAGCTATCACATGGGCACATATCATCGCTTATAAAGTGCATAAATGACTGCAGGGATTTAGCCGCAGACATAGCATATGACGCCAACTCCATCATATGTAAGAAAATGCGAGGCTACTTTGACACTATGTCTTCATACATACGTCACTCAGTGTGTCAAATCCGCTTTCTTCCATCTCCAGTCCAGTTGATGTAACGAAGAAGGATGCCCAAAATATACAGGCGCGGGGAACAACGCTGTTATTTGTCAGGGAGTAGGGAAGGCCGCTGCATATATAGGTGACTTGGAGACAGATGCACAGGAATGGTTACAAGAGCCTTCTCCGTTTACGTCGCAACCGTACTATAAAGGGACAACGCCTGTTCATTTCGGTGTTAGTTTCTTGGGGCACAAAAGCCATACATGCAACGATAGTTAATGGTTACAATTATTGACCCCAAAAACGGATTATAAATGATAAACATTCGCTTCTTACGCATGCGCCATTATCTGTATCATCACCAATGTGGCAGTAAGCTTTTTGTATAGTTTACGTATCTGTTAGGAGGTTTTGATGCCTAAGTTTGTCTACTGAAATAAGCAATGAACAATCAAATCAATAGATTGGAAAAAAAGGACCACCCATGAACTGATCATGATGGAAGGACAGGACATACATATCGATTATTCCATAGGACCCCTTACAATAGTCTATAACAATGGACAACAATATCTAAGTAGTTTAACAGATAAGGGTTAAAAATAATATTTCAAACATTTGTCCATGAAACACAAGTTCAGTGAATTGGCTGAAATTATCAATTGATTGATTATATGGGTTACTCTTCTAATTTCGGTTTTGTTAGGAAGTTGCCGTTCTGTGAATAGTATCATATCTTCATGTTGTTCTCTTGTCCTAAACTTAAGCCACAATTATTAATAGCATTCTTGATTTTACTATCAAGCCATCTAAGGTTGTTACGACTACGGTTTTTTCTAAGTGGTTTATATTTTTGGTTGCCTCCGAAGCTATTTCAGTAAACGCAGTCCAATGTTTGTGTACACTTTGTTCTTCCAGAATATTCGTCCAATCAACTGATAAACTCTCTCAGACCACTAGATTTTGCTGTACACGAAACCAGTTAAACAGACTGTTTGGGTTTCTTAAGAAATAGTAATCGATGACCTTAGTTGTGCAAATATATCTTTATATGTTTCATACTGAATATATTCCCTTGGATAAAGACGTCGACATAACATAGGTGGGCGGGGGGAGGGTGGTTAACTCTTTTATGTGTAAGAAAAAGTGAAACTGCGTCAACATTATTTCTCATTTCATACCTCATTCAGTATTCTGAACCATCTTGTTTTCACATCCAATTGATGTTACAACGACGGGTGCTCCAGGTATAGGCGAGAATAGCAATTTAACGGTGTAATTTGCGAGGGAGCACGAGATGCTACTGCAGTAGGTAAATTAGAAGCTGCTATTGGTAACACGTACACGTTGAAGCGCTAGCTGCTGCTGGACGAGAAATATGTCTTTCAGAAGGTGTCACTGAAATTGTATCGCTGGACGTTCTCTCATGACCTTTGCTGAATTACATGTAATAAACAGTTTGCGTTGGGGTCAGATATAGACATTAATCTGCGGAAATCGTATCGCTTGGCTGTATAGAACGCTGCAATATGAATGTTGGGTCAGGTAGTTGCTGACGGCATTTATATGTGATTATATTTTATTTCCATCGATATTCCAAGTTTCATATCGCGGAATTCTGATGTATGTAAGACTTAATATCACTGAATATATGTGATCACTGAATTTGATTAGTCATTGCCACATATCTACGTCAGTATATCCCACGGGGCTAATGCCAAATTGTGTAGGTATTGTACAATTGCAAGTTGTCATCGTTATATATAGAGGAGTCCTAAACGCAGCATGTTTGAGAACAGCGATTGAAAGCGACGAGCCCAGAGTGTATATATATACATACATATCTCCTCATTTTCATTCACATGCTGCTATCAACTTTGGAAGGCCAGTATATTATCATCTGTGCCGTTAATTATTTCCTCATCATTGAATACATCAGCGTAGCGTCAAGCCAATGTCTATTAACAGACAATTTCAAAATGAGCTCCATGCAGTTAATGGATGGAAGAATTACAAAACTCTGGACGCAAGGTCATTTCTTCCACTCCATTGATTTTATTTGAAAAAAGCACAGTTGTAGAAATGAAATACAAACCGATTTATGTATTTATGGCTGCTGGATGCTAGTGACAAACATTCTACTGAAGGCTATGCCATTTCGCATGGGTCAGATGTCCATTACGAATGATGGACGCGTCTTTGACGGTTCTCATGGGACCTATACTGGGAATCCCAGTCGTTAA
Source organism: Urechis unicinctus (assembly GCA_034190875.2). Lineage (NCBI taxonomy): Eukaryota > Metazoa > Annelida > Polychaeta > Xenopneusta > Urechidae > Urechis > Urechis unicinctus. The sequence continues at coordinate 57,278,981 of CM067358.1, read as the reverse complement.
AGCTATAGTCACTAGAACGATTGATTACGTCATAATTAGTGGTGTTGTCGCCCATGTTTAATTCGATAGCAATCAGTAGAATTGGATAGCAATCATAAGAATGGGATAGCAATCATTATAATGCGAAAGCAATCATGAGAATGTGATAGCAATCATTATAATTCGATAGCATTCATTAGAATTCGATAGCAATCATTAGATTTGATCGTGATCATAGTAGTGTACAATTCGGGCATTATCCTAAACGCTCGTATGAATTCAATCGTGATCTTGATAGCTAACGTACGCATGAAGACCTCCCATTTTGTTTTGAACGCGATCATTAGAATTTAGTTGTGAATGTTATATTTCACAAAGTCTGTACCCATTCTACCGCATCATAGAATCCAGCAGAAACAGCGGAGGGGTGAATCTAGGTCGCAGCCTCCTGTTCTTCTTTCATCTAACGTAAATCAGTGACATCACAGAGAAAAGTGATAAGCAGCCATCAAGGGGCTGCTGCTGGTGGCATTAAAAAGTCACCGACATCACAGAGAAAAGTAATAAGCAGCATATTAAGGGGCGGCTGCTGGTGACATTCTATAGCCACCGACATCACAAAGAAAAGTAATAAGCAGCATATTAAGGGGCGGCTGCTGGTGACATTTTATAGCCACCAACATCACAGAGAAAAGTGATAAGCAGCATATTAAGGGGCGGCTGCTGGTGGCATTAAATAGCCACCGACATCACAGAGAAACGTGATAAGCAGCACATTAAGGGGCGGCTGCTGGTGGCATTCTATAGCCACCGACATCACAGAGAAAAGTGATAAGCAGCACATTAAGGGGCGGCTGCTGGTGGCATTCTATAGCCACCAACATCGCAGAGAAAAGTGATAAGCAGCACATTAAGGGGCGGCTGCTGGTGGCATTCTATAGCCACCAACATCACAGACATAAGCGCAGAGGCGGCTGCTGGTGGCAAAAAAGTCACCGATCACAGAGAAACGTGATAAGCAGCACATTAAGGGGCGGCTGCTGGTGGCATTCTATAGTCACCGACCACCAAAACATCAGCAGAGAAAAGTGATAAGCAGCAACGTGCAGCACATTAAGGGGCGGCTGCTGGTGGCATTAAAAAGTCACCGACATCACAGAGAAACGTGATAAGCAGCACATTAAGGGGCGGCTGCTGGTGGCATTAAAAAGTCACCGACATCACAGAGAAACGTGATAAGCAGCACATTAAGGGGCGGCTGCTGGTGGCATTAAAAAGTCACCGACCAACATCACAGCAGATTAACGGCTGATGGTGGCAAGTCACCGACATCACATGATAAGCAGGGGGCGGCTGCTGGTGGCATTAAAAAGTCACCGACATCACAGAGATAAACCACCAGCACATTAAGCGGCTGAGGTGGCAAAAGTGACATCACAGAGAAACGTGACATTTAAGGTAGCCATCGGCCGCGTTCATTCTAAATGCCAGTGTTAACCACAGCGACAACAGCACTGACAACCGCCAGAAAAGCTGGCTAAGCCCATAAACGCAATTGCAGATACCCTGAAGGCTATAGTAATAATTATACCATTATACCATTATGAGATGCTCTTCTATATATCAAGGTCTGGACGAGTTGTTGTGATACTGATGCACGCATGACATATTCCATGCAGTTGGCAGTCGTAGGTGCTGCCCTGCAGTGTGTCACATGGTGAGTTTAATACAGCTAGATCAATGCTTGGTTGGGTCATTAGAATAAATAGCGATGGATACTAGCCAGTTGAATCACATTGCACTTGTTTAGCCTCGTGACATGCCCAAACCTCACCGACGAGCCATTACCCAGCGCAATGTCGAGTATTTCAAGATGTGCAGTTCATCGAGGGGATTGATGCCGGTTGAATCTCCGCTTTAAAGCCATGCTTGGTAATCTGTTCAGACTGTGTCAAGCAGCAGTTAACAAACCGGAAGACACCGTTATATTTATGAGATTTATCATATTTTGAATCAGCAGTACACAGAATGCGTTACTTGGAAAAATCTAAGAAGCGATGAAGGGAATCGGTCTTCCTCTCTCAACAAAGAGAACGCCCAATGCCTACCCAAGTTAGTTTGTTGCATCCCGTCGTAACGCTTTGTGAAATGCCGTGAAATAGTACAAAGATAATGCAATACGTTTCAAATGCATCAAATACGGTAAATCATCTCAATTTGTCTTTGGAGCTTCTGTCTACTTCTGCACGTATCTTTGAGTAGTAAGTGTAAAAGAAACTTTTCAGATCCATAAAGCTAATCCAATTAGGCCACGAATGTAGTAAACAGTAAACGCTTATTATTCGGGGTAGAATTATTAAACATGTGCACATAATGCCTTGTGGAATAATTTTCTTTGCAATCCCATCGACGACTTATGCGATTCGCTCCTTTCCCTTTTCAACATCGATCACACCTACTGCATTAGTGGCGGTACATTGATGCAGGTTCAAACAAGCAAAAATATTTATGGTGATTAAACGAAGGAAATATCGACGTATTGATTGTCTGGACTTTGGTGTCAGGCCATGGTAAAAGGCAAAACACAATATCACTGATAGTGTTTGTATTACTAGAGCATACACCATTGCTTTGATCACCGCATTAATTAGTCCTGGTTACCCAAACGATCTCCATGACGTCTGGTGCATGGCGTAATCCCTGCATTATTGACAATGCAAAAATAGATTCGCCGAAAGCTTTAAATTGAGCCCTGCTGTTTTAATACTGGTTCATTCGCGTGCATTAACAAACCATTGAAAACTAGAGAAATGGAGCAGGGTCAATTATAGGGGTGTGTTGGTGATGTTCGAAATATTGTCGTTAAGGTCGTACCTATGATGGAATATATTGGTGATGTTTCAATCACTGTCGCTGTCTTTTGGCCAGGGTCGATCTCCTTTGATCGACTGCTGATGATCGACCCTTGTAACATTTCAAGGACAGCCTTTTCATTATATAAAAGTCAACACGTGTTGCTAATGTACGCGCCATCTGCAGGAACCTACTACAGGAACCTACAAAAGACTCACATATTTGATTGAGAAGCCCGCATACAAAGCGCATAGAAATGTATTTTTTTCATCATAGCGGTATACAAATAAACGTCATTATATCATTGCTCATTAAGAGTTTCTGACCTACAAGGGAAAGGACAATAAAATGCACGTATCGGGATAACAAGAGTTTATAAGATGGATTCCGCTTCACCAAGGCCTATGCTCCAAATGATGCATGTCTCACAGATATTTATGTGACACTGTCATTACCTGAATATAGAGGCTGTTATTTATGTGACATTGTCATTACCTGTATATAGAGGCTGTTATTTATGTGACACTGTCATTACCTGTATATAGAGGCTGTTATTTATGTGACATTGTCATTACCTGTTTATATATATGTGATAACTGAAAGAAACTTTCTGTTTCGATAGCTAACAAATATGGCCTCGGTAACAAGTGTGTCAATTTGAGCGGCGTAAGTGGTTCCTGTATTGTTAAGGCCTCGGGTTATCGATCATACATTGAACGACCAGGATCATCAGAGTCATGCGTGAGAGGGTTTTTTAGACATGAAAACAGCTACTGACAGGCATCACAACCTTAATGCGAAGCCCCATTGATAGCATGGGTCGTAGCAGGGTCCTTTGTGGCTGCCTTAATGAAGCGTACACCCGACCCATCGTGACCTGCTACAATCGTGGCATCTTCATAGATACAGCTCCCAGTCGATCTGTTGCCATAGAACAGGTGTCCTTGGAGACCACTTAATTAGTACAATACCACAGCGGATACGACCCAACGAATATAAAAATTAAGTCAAATGATAACTTGTCACTGCACATGCTGGTGCATATCATGCTAGTTAAAACGTGTCGCCAAGCCTTCATGTTCACCATACCAAACAAGAACGTGCCGCGTGGTGATATATTATTCACAGTAGATGAGTTCTCCTGTTTGACCAGAATTAATGGGGTTTATGTCCGTGATTCAATATGGGGCGACAAATCAGTACGTTGCAACAAAAAGCTAGAATCTGCATGTCAAGTGATGACAGGAGATCAATTTTCAACGTGGCCTGGCTGTGACAGGGTGTCACGCGTCTCTGTTGTTTACGACACTGCTCTCAACATAAAGCAGCCGGACGCAATTACTGAATGACATGAAAGAACATAAACAAAGCTATGTACGTCAATAATAAATAGCAAACATTGGTGGGAGCAGCGCAGGAGCAAGATGGTAAACAACTTGGTGGCGTACCTATCCTCGTGACGGACACCGGACAAGGCCAGACCACAATATGTGAGTGTCTAGAGGTTGCATCCATCCTCTCTCATCTTCATCATGAATTCACCACTGTCTTGTTGATTTGAGATGGTGGTTTTCATTGTAATGCATTCGCAGACGGAACTTTGAAGTCAATACAAATGAAACAAGGCCAGTCGGAGAGATATCTGATTATCAATTGTCTAACAGATAAATGTCCAAATGTGAAATGCTGCATTTCATAATCGGCTTTATTGGATACATGGATCAACTGAATAAGTTATTCTTATTTACAAAAACAACTATTTCTGTTTTCTTCTTAAATACAGCCGCCTATTACCAAGTCCAAGTGATATCACGTATAATATCATTTCCCGGATCAGGCAAGGCTAAACGGTTCCTTTGCTGTCTTTTAATATACATAGAAAGACGATTCACTGAAGGATGTAGTGCTTGCTGATCAATAATGACACTACCTGTACATAGTAGGCGTCTAACCTCCCGAGCCCCTGAGTGACATCACTACTCAGTGATGACGCCGTGAGGTCATACAAATATATTTGTTTGTTGGTGCTCAGTTTTTGGCTAACATCATTTATGAGATTAAACCGTAACCAGAGTTCATTTCACAACGCGTCCTTGCGTCATTTGACCCATTTTTTACCCAAATGACCCCCATATGCAACCGTCGTGCGTCCATTTGGACGCAAAACAAACGTTGTGGATATGCATGCATATTCGGGTAACGCAGAAAGGAGTCACATCGTGTCTTTTCAATGAATCTACACCCTACACGTAAAGTGCCGAATATCAGATTAGACGGCTTCGTCGATTTCCGTAACAAGGCATCTGGCAAGCTGGTTCCCGGCAGCATCGTGTCACCTTCACCAGCAGCTTTCACATGTATTGGGCCGGATCCTCGGGTATCTTGCCTAGTGCTATGTTTTCGCGACCGTCTGATGTCTGGGTGCAGTAGGAGTATGCGTAGTCATGGGTTACGACCTTTCGGGAAAGCGTGTTTTCGAAACTTACTTGGTATGGATTCTACAGCAGTTACAAAACAACGGACATTAACACATTATTTTAAGCGCCCGGCACCTGAAAATGATGCTGATTCTTTCGCTAATTTTGAAGCTGACAATGGCAGCTCTTCCGAGAGCAGTGACCTGAAGCCGCCGCTATTAGGGTAACCCCTAAGCCCAAGCGGCGAAAACGAAACTTCTGGCTGACGACCTACTCCAGGCTACGTTACGATATTGAAAAGAATGAGATGTATTGTGATACGTGTCGAGCAACTGGTAAGACGAACACATTAGCCAAGGGTACAAATAATTTCCGGGTCAGTACGCTACTGAGGCACGTCGGTATTTACAGGAAGCGCGGGAAGAAGTATGAAAAGATAGCGTCAACCACTAAACACGTGGAGGCTACTAAACATATTATGATGGGCAAACTCTTCAAAACATGAACCAGAAAATTATATCCGAGAAGGAAAAGGGCAAACTGACAGCAATTAAAACAGTGATGTGGCTTGCCAAAGAACAACTGCCTTTGCATAAATACTCCAGTCTCATGTGCTTCCTGGAGGAGGTGGATTGCCCAAATATTTGTGAACTGGGTATTGGGCAAAATACTACTTACAAATCTGAAACCACCGCCAATGATATTCTGGAATGTATTGCCACAACTATCAGAAAAACTGTAGATAAACAGCTCCAGCGTTCCATCTTTGTCACAATCCTGTGTATGCCGTGACTGTAGATCGGAGTCTTTTGAAGTGAATACTTCATTTATTGCCAATGTTGACTTGCCAGATGTTAAAGGGGAAACAGTTACAGCTGCTTTATTGAAACTACTGGATGCTAGAAAGGTTCCACTCTCCTCGGTGATGGGTCTAGGGACTGATTCAGCTGCAGTTATGACAGGTAATATACATAATTTCTTTCTTTAAAATTACAAAGGAAATAATAATTTGTTTGTATGTACCGTATCATCCCTAACAGAATTGCCCACCGGCAGAGCATAGGGCAGGGTCTGAGGGGGCGATACTATTTCTTGACCAGCAGCCGTAGGTCACGCTGAAGCATATGAACGCAGATGGGATAATTTCTTTCACGACGCTTACGAGTGTAGAAACTAATACAGCGTCGTCATTTGCGACGGTTGCGTGCAGCTGATCTTTGAAGCTCGCCGTGCAAGTCAAAAATTTTCCTCAAGCATTTTTGTTTATCATGAATCGAACTTCCCCAACAGCCTTTTATTGCGCAGCATTTGGGTGTGTTTTTCTCTACTCAGGACATTTATTTCTGAATAGGAATATAAGTGATTTGAAACATGCCTGACAACGTCGTTTTGGATTCAAGTATTGTGTTAACCGATAAGACACGACAGAAAGTTAGAAACTAGTAAGATATGCTGACTTAACTGTAGAAAACCAACATTTTAGCAGACTTAAGGCTTTTATATTTATATTTATTTTATATCTTGTAGGTGATGGCAAAGGCGTTGCTGGCAGACTGAGATATCTGAACCCAATGCTGGTTAATATTGGCTGCATAGCTCACCGTCTTGCTCTCTGTTCCTCCCAAGCAGCAGATAAAGTTCCATTCATGAAACAGTACCAGGAGACACTTACCTCAATCTTCTATTATTTCAAGAGGTCAGCTGTACGCTCAGAGAAACTCAAATCCATACAAGAAGTTCTTGAAGAGCCCCAAATCAAAATGAAGGAGGTGTTTGAGGTCAGATGGCTTGCATTTTATCCAGCTCTGGATTCAGTTTACAGATGTTTGAATTCACTGATCACATTCTTTGCAAAAGAAACCGACCCCAGAGGGCAGGGAATTGGGAGAAAAATTGCTACAGAAGATTTCATATGTACAACATACTGGCTGATGGATATAATTCCGATCGTTACTAAACTCAGCTTGCTCTTCCAAAGGCGAGAAACGGACATTGCCATGAAGCTATGAAAAATAACTGGCTAATGACTTAAAGATCGTGCCACTCATAAGGGGAAAGCTTATCTTCAAAGGAAACAATGCCATCACAAAGTCAAAGAAGTTACTTTCTATCAAAGATCAGTTAATTCAAAACTTGGTTAACACCCTAGAGAAAAGGTTCCCTCCTGAAGTCACCAATTTACTTAATGCTTTTGGAGTATTGGGCATGAGACCCATCACTTTCTTGTCAAACACTGAACTGGATTCATGGGGCAGTGACAACATTGACACTCTCCTGAAGCAGTATGGTGAACAGAAAACCAGGAATAACATAACCAGGGAGGCTATTGTAGATTCACAGTCTACTAAAAATGAATGGAAGGAACTCAAAACACTAGTTAGAAGTCAGGGTTACCCCAGAGACAAGATCAGGGAACTGTGGGGTTTAATCCACAGATTTCACAGGGAACAGTTCCCAAATCTATACAAATTAGCAGCTCCTGCATTGACAGCCCCCCGTCACACTGCAGAGTGTGAGGGGGGGTTTAGTGTGAAAAACCACATTAAGTCCATCTTCAGAAACAGACTCGGACAACAAAGACTGGAGGACCTGATGATTGTGTCCGCTGAGGGGCCTGACATGTCTGACTCCTCTGCAAGTTCTGTATGCAGAGATGCATTGGATGTTTGGCGAAAGAAGAAGGAAAGAACTGTTTGGTTTAAGTGCTAGTATTAAAACATGTATCATAAAAATGTCGTTCTTTTCATTATAATTACCAAAACATTTGCATAAGCAGGTTGTAATTTTTTAAAATGGACAACAATGGATGATTGCATTCATGATTAAAAGAAAACTGAAAATAATTGAAACATCTATTTCAATAGTCTCTGACTGGACCCACTCTGTAGTCAGATGTGGGACCACTAGTGGTACCACTTTGAGTTGAAATGACCCACATTGAAGGTAGGTGTGGGTCATCGGTCCCACATTACAGTAAAGCTGGAATGAACTCTGCGTAACTATATATATTTTCGATGAGAATCTGGAAAGTATGTGCATCCATGATGTCGCGCCTTGAGGGTAATCAGATGTCACAACTATCGCGTATCTGAATAGGAGTGTTCATTACGTACAGATTATGACAGTCATGAACTACTCCCAATGTCTTCCCACATTGAAGGTTTCCTTATTCAGGTTCATGCGGATGGTATTATATACAGATATGGAATTATGTATAATACAACTCGTCGACAGGTGTATCGTATTAACTGTTCAACCTCTTGTAGTCCTAATACATGAAGCCTCATGTAAACTATATCACTGCATAACTCAGTGATCAGGTGAATATTAACAAATGCAATCCGAGCTTATACTCGCAATGATGCAATGCACAATCCGTGCATGCCATACATCGTTATTTTACTATGACGTCATGGCGAATAAAATCACTTCACAAATATTGCTCGTCTACCTTACTGATTCGACAGTTATATCAGTGAATCTTAGAAGAATGATATATCACAGGTAATGCCGAAACATTACTTAGCAGGATGATATTACAGTTAAGGTTTTCCCCACAAGCGTCAAACTTTAATGTGCCTCAAGTGTGCGACTGGAGGCTGCATAAACCTTTTATTGTTTTGTTGCATCAGGTATTATTGCTACTGATGCAGCCGTACCATCCAGAGGTCCATTATTGAGGTCTCACGTCAACTCCATCAAACCTTTATCATACTGCTGGAGTGGATGCTGATTACCAGTAAAAAGCATATTTGATAAATTCCACTGTGTTTGTCAGCTTATAGATGACTATGACCATTATATTATCAGGGCGTGGAAGTTATTAAATGGAATTTCAAATTTGGTGTAATGGGTGTGGATGCATCTTTAGGAACAATTTCAATGGGAAGTAAACGTTCGCACGTGTGTGATCAAATGGTTCCTTATAATCAAAGACACACCAATTCCAATAGATTTATTTCCACATAATCCTAGCCTCTTCGATCTCAACCATGGACACCGCCTTGACAGGTTTTATTGTACGCCGGATTATCAGCACCTCATATCAATAGCAGGGTAAAGTGAGAAGATATCAGCTTATCTACACCTCCTAGCTATTGCAGGGTACAGTGAGAAGATGGCAGCTTATCTACACCTCCTAGCTATAGCAGGGTACAGTGAGAAGATATCAGCTTATCTACACCTCCTAGCTATAGCAGGGTAGAGTGAGAAGATGGTAGCTTATCTACACCTCCTAGCTATAGCAGGGTACATTGAGAAGAAGGCAGCTTATCTACACCTCCTAGCTATAGCAGGGTAGAGTGAGAAGATGGTAGCTTATCTACACCTCCTAGCTATAGCAGGGTACATTGAGAAGAAGGCAGCTTATCTACACCTCCTAGCTATAGCAGGGTACAGTAAGAAGATGGCAGCTTATCTCAGCTCCTAGCTATAGCAGGATACAATGAGAAGATTGTAGTTTATCTACACCTCCTAGATATAGCAGGGTACAGTGAGAAGATTGCAGCTTATCTACAACTCCTAGCTATAGCAGGATACAATGAGAAGATTGTAGTTTATCTAGACCTCCTAGATATAGCAGGGTACAGTGAGAAGATTGCACTTATCTACACCTCCTAGCTATAGCAGGATACAATGAGAAGATTGTAGTTTATCTACACCTACTATCTACAGCAGGGTACAGTGAGAGGATTGCAGCTTATCTACACCTCCTAGCTATAGCAGGGTACATTGAGAAGAAGGCAGCTTATCTACACCTCCTAGCTATAGCAGGGTACAGTAAGAAGATGGCAGCTTATCTCAGCTCCTAGCTATAGCAGGATACAATGAGAAGATTGTAGTTTATCTACACCTACTATCTACAGCAGGATACAGTGAGAAGATTGCAGCTTATCTACACCTCCTAGCTATAGCAGGATACAATGAGAAGATTGCAGTTTAGAAGATTGCAGTTTATCTACACCTACTATCTACAACAGGGTACAGTGAGAGGATTGCAGCTTATCTACACCTCCTAGCTATAGCAAGATACAATGAGACGATTGTAGTTTATCTACACCTCCTGGCTATAGCAGGGTGCAGTGATAAGATTGCACCTATCTACACCTCCTAGCTATAGCAGGATACCATGAGAAGATTGTAGTTTATCTACACCTCCTAGCTATAGCAGGGTACAATGAGAAGATTGCAGTTTATCTACACCTCCTAGCTATAGCAGGGTGCAGTGAGAAGATTGCAGCTTATCTACACCTCCTAGCTATAGCAGGGTACAGTGAGAAGATGGCAGTTTATCTACACCTCCTAGCTATAGAAGGGTACAGTGAGCATATGGCAGCTTATCTACACCTCCTAGCTATAGCAGGGTATAGTGAGAAGATTGCAGCTTATCTACACCTCCTAGCTATAGCAGGGTACAGTGAGAAGATTGCAGTTTATCTACACCTCCTAGCTATAGAAAGGTACAGTGAGCATATGGCAGCTTATTTACACCTCCTAGCTATATCAGGGTACAGTGAGAAGATTGTAGTTTATCTACACCTCCTATCTACACCAGGGTATAGTGAGAAGATTGCAGCTTATCTATACCTCCTATCTACAGCAGGGTACAGTGAGAAGATGGCAGTTTATCTACACCTACTATTTACAGCAGGGTATAGTGAGAAGATTGCAGCTTATCTATAACTCCTATCTACAGCAGGGTACAATGAGAAGATGGCAGTTTATCTACACCTACTATCTACAGCAGGGTATAGTGAGAAGATTGCAGCTTATCTATACCTCCTATCTACAGCAGGGTACAGTGAGAAGATGGCAGTTTATCTACACCTACTATTTACAGCAGGGTATAGTGAGAAGATTGCAGCTTATCTATACCTCCTATTGACAGCAGGGTACAGTGAGAAGATGGCAGTTTAGCCGCAATACACACATAGTAAATCGCCGGCAAAGTCATGAAAACTCTCATCATCTCTATTTCATCACTATTTGTATCATAAATGTCGTACTTTGGAAGAAAACTTATCAGGGTTGATGACAACGATATCCAGCTAGAACCCGCTTCACCGAACAATGTTTCAGTTCCCAACACTCATGAACACAACAGTGGGTGACTCAATGGACTTATGACATGATCAGGATAGTATACATTTGACACTCGAATATGAATGAAACCTACTTGTAATGAGTTGTAGATTTGCATCCTTGTTTGACGTCATCAAACAACATTCACAAATTGGCTTGTTGGTCCGCTTAATTACCAGGACTCGGCTACTTTGCTGATCAGTGTGTGGTTCCATTTAAATTATTTACAATACATAAAAAGATATCACTGCAAAACTTCACGCATTATCAGAGTAATGGTCAGTATGAGGCAGCATTTTTGATGGAAAAGAGCATTAAAAAGTAAATTGTTTTGTGAACCCTAATATAAATATATACCTAGCATGCAAGAAACTACCTGTCATCCATGATCACACATTGACCAATATTCTGTCTGTCCGGGGGTGTTCAACTCTTTAATGGGGCACAAAAGCTCAATTACTGTGAGTTGTGGTCGGTTCTAAGGTTCTAACGTCGCATTCGTCAGAAGATCCAATTCCTAGTCAATTAGAAGGCGACAGTCAGTGACAAAGAACACCGTCCGAAATACATGATTAAAAGCAGACAGATGGCGCTGTGACGGAAGATTCCCCCGGTGCGCTCTCGTCTGCTTAATAAGATGAAATTTTCATTTGGGTCATTAACTTCAATAGCAGACGACCATTTCCGCTTGAGGGTCAAGTAGTTGGGCGTCTGTGTCTGACTGCAATAAATGCCCCCCCCCCCCTTTATATGCCTTATTTCCATGAGAACCAGGTTAACCAGGTCTCACATTGCTGGGCAGCTTCACGTACGGATCTCTACTATCTGTCGCGGGAACATGTGACCTGAAAGCGTGGAGACATTTCCTAACTGGCTGTTAATTAGGCCACGTGACTTTTTTCATACTTTCAAAGAGCGGGGCCATGCCGATGAGCCACATTCAGAGAGCCACTTTCATAGAACACGACCTAGCCAATGAGCCACTTTCAAAGAGCGGGACCCAGCCAATGAGCCACTTTCAAAGAACGGGACCCAGGCAATGAGCCACTTTCAAAGAACGGGACCCAGGCAATGAGCCACTTTCAAAGAACGGGACCCAGCCAATGAAATACTTTTTCTTCACTTGTCATGAAGTATACGCAGTGAAAAATATCAGTTGCCGTGGCGGGAAACCAGGTCAGGCCTCAAGGTCATTAGTGCGTGTGCATGTTATGTCTCACATAAAGAATACTGATGTCTAGATACAGGCTCAGTCACCTGGCCTGCGTTGAAAATGCCAATTATCGGACAGTCAAGAAAAGTCTACACACCGTATCCAAGCACTTGTTATCTGTATTGAGTGTAAGGTCGCCGTGTAAGGTTAGACAGCTACACCATCGACCTTTCTCACTGTGTACGCACGTCGCACGACTAGTACGAATCACCCCCACCCCACCAACCGCTACCACCATCCACACCCCACCCCAACTTCCTCATTAGACGTAATGGCACGAGATGGCACCTCTGTGGGTCCTTATGACCAGAGTCCGGGTACTGTACGCTGGTATGCTAGTGAATGAATAATGTTACAGCTAATGGGGAATTAGAGGCGGTTGTTAGTGACAAATACTCCAGAGAGCGTGTGGTGGTAGGGAGGGGGCAGTTTGTATGAGATCAATGACCAACAGACGGGATCGTCCAAATTGATTTCACCGGACGTTCACTCGTCTGCGGAATTACTTGTAATTTACAGTTTGGCCTCGGGTCATAAACTTCACAATAGAATGGCTGTCCAGATGAATGCAATCCGAATGGAAATGTGTGTGTGAGTCATTATGGCGAGTGATGGCGAGAGATGACGAGAGATGGCGAGTGATGGCGAGAGATGAATAGAGATGGCGAGAGATGACGAGAGGTGACGAGAGAAGGCGAGAGATAATGCGAGATGCCGAGAGATGTTGAGAGAGGACGAGAGGTGACAAGAGATGGCGAGTGATGGCGGGTGATGGTGAGTGATGGCGAGTGATGGCGAGAGATGACGAGAGATTGCTAGTAATGGCGAGATATGACTAGAGATTGCCAGTGATGGCGAGTGATGGCGGTTGATGACGGGTGATGGCGAAAGATGACAAGAGATGGCCAGTAATGGCGAGAGATGACGTGAGATGACCAGTGATGGCTGGAGATGACGAGAGATGACGAGAGATGGCGAGTGATGGCGAGAGATGACGAGAGATGATGGAGGAAGCAGACCCACATTGCTGATCGGACCGGCCTCAGACGAGCCCCTTCACGGAACGGCACATAACTCGTTAGGCTTCATTCTTGTTTTATCCACATTCGCTACAGCATCATTTACAAAATGTGACGCTCAGACAAAACCCATCATCCACAAGCGATAAAAGCAGTCGTCTCCTCAAGGCAAGGATAAGGAATGTTTGCCCATCGATTTCGTCTCTTCTCTCGTGGATACGACCATTGCTGTGATATCGCTTTCTTCTCTAATGTGGACGTTCTATTATGTAAATAGTCAACTAAATGAAGGCGGAAGATTCAACAGTCACCACAAGGAGCAAAGGACGCTGCGCTATGACTCTTATGGGCTTGGAACATAATGACAATCAAAAATAGACTGGGTACGTTATGATATATAACCCAGTATGACCGACGATAAGCCACGAGCGCAGTGAACACCACTGACCCCGCCCGCTTACCGTCTTACAGAGACACTTGATTCTGAAATATCGAGCAATTGCAGACTCTGTTCTGCGTCTTCAGCACATTCATTATCATTAGCGCCGATTAGCAGTTAAAGCTAAGTCCATAATGACTGCGGACCCTCACCCCACCTCCAGTCTTTACTGTTAATAAAATATCATTCTGCCTGGGTGTTCCTCGCAAACCTAGCATTAAGATATATGCCTAGCGTCTGTAATAAATAGACCAACTTAACCCCTATGTGGTTTGTCTTAATGTGGATGACATTTCAAGCATCCTGTGTATCTTCTGTGAAGGCTTATATTACAATCTTAACGCAACTTTCTTTCCATCCTTGGGCTTTTATAGATGGATTATTATGTGAAATTCAATATATAAATTACTTTAAACAGCTATTCGACGCCGGGCTAATTCCGGTCGTTTTCTCGCGTCATATTTCATACCTACAGGTCGTGTGCGGGGAGCTCGAAGCGTTGCGCTGACAGACTGCGCAAAATTCTACAGTCATTTTTCAGGTTTAACCAAATCAGGTTTAGCTAATAACTCACTGCCAGTTGATTCCGGTAAGAGTTGCCAGTTCTTTATTGGCGGAATGAACACAAGGCTGTGTATGAATATATTAGCAGTTATCAATGTGTGCACATGCGCAAATAAGAACGTTAATCAACGATTTTATTCCTTGCCAAAAAGTGTCGGCCATCAGTTGTAGTCTTTGATCGAGTTTTTCATTCATGGTACGGCGAATGCTTCTAAGCAACTGACATAGTTTCTATATCTATGGTAATTGTTATCAATCAGAGTTCGCAATGCGGTTAGGTCAGTTATACCGGAAGACAACAGCGTGAGCGGTGTGGGCGGGAAGACGCCATCACAACGAGGCTTCCGGGGACGGTGCGCTAACTGGCCAGCTGTGATGGACTCTTCTTGTCGAGAATGTGAATTAATATGGTGTTCATTGAGACCATGAAAAATGGAGCCGCGTCATTAAGGACCTCGACCCGACAGTCCGCCTGTGATAAAGTACGACATGATGCGCGTTGTCCTCACAACAGCAATGACTTCCGGTAGGTCGGGTAATACTCTCACCAGGTGACCATCGCGTTAACATCTCAACTTCTGATCATCATCGACACCAGCATCATTTACAGCATCGTCGTCGTCATTATCATCAACGCCAACATCATATACAGCATCGTCGTCGTCGTCATTACCATCAACGCTAGCATCATATACAGCATCGTCGTCGTCGTCATTATCATCAACGCCAACATCATATACAGCATCGTCGTCGTCATTATCATCAACGCCAGCATCATTTACAGCATCGTCGTCGTCATTATCATCAACGCCAACATCATATACAGCATCGTCGTCGTCATTATCATCAACGCCAGCATCATTTACAGCATCGTCGTCACTATCATGAGCTTCATCATAATTGTCATCATTACAATCACAATCCTTTGAGCAAACCGAATCAACTGCCGCATCAATAATACGATTAACATAATCGACGCCCCATCCTTAAAGTTAAGCGCCCGTCATTGGCGCGTCATGCGCAGTGAAATTTAGCCTAACCTTCAATCTATTCCAAAGACCTTGAAATGCAATAAGCACTGTCCTAAATCGGCATGACATTTATTTAAGCGGATCTGATCCGGCAGTACCATAAGCAGTGTCATTGGATTGCACTTTGTGAGCTGCTGAGACACAATGAGCACTTCAATAATTATAGTGACCCTCCTTTTGTTGGGACAAATATTTGGTTGATATGTAATTAGCATCACATGAAGTATTGCAACTAGATAGTTAATATACCGAGATATGTCCATTGTCGTAAATCAGAAGACTCATTAACATAAATCACTATGTTCGATGTAAGGAATAAAGCTGTTGATGGTCGTTAATCACAATGTTTATTGTCGTGAGTCACTATTCGCATTGTGTTGAATTGATACGATAGTTGATGTGATTTGCTGTCTTTGATAGTCGTAAATGGTCATGTTAATTGTTTTGAATCGCTATACACAGTGTCGTAAACCATCATGTCACTGATCGTGAATCGATATATACAATGTCGAGAATAGCTGTCTTTCATCGCGAAAGACTGTGCTTATTGTTACGAAACACTGTTTTAAAAATGGAAAATCACTGCATTCCTTGTCTTAAATCACTATTTACACAGAAGTGAATGGCCATACAGGGCTCGAAACTAACGCCCGCCCGCCCGCCAATGGCGAGTCAAAATCGGCTCGGGCGAGTAGAAATTACGAAACTGGTCGCCCGGGTGGCGAGTCAACAAATCGCCTGTATTAAGTTTTTATGATGCGCCCGCTCGCAGCACGTTCCGAAGCGCCCGACCTTTAATTTAACGCGCACTTAAGCCCCAAACCCCGACTGAGATCGCCAGCGATTGTTTACTCCAAAGGCAGCGAGTATTTATTTAGAGGGTCTCTGGTTTTCATGGTAGTATTAAATATACAGATTTGGACACCTTATACGACTTTATCGGATGTCCCGTTGGTATTGTTAATTGGGCGCCAATATACCGTCACTCACTAAGCTGACGACTTACTAACGCTGCAATGTGACGGTTATACTTACCTGACGCATCCTCATTCATATATGATTTCTGGTCTTTTATATATAATATAACTGAGTTTGTTTTATTCCAACAATATAATCTTTCATTACCATATCCGAAATCGTAGCGATATTTTCCGTACTTCGGAAGTTATAACACCCCTAGCTCCGGTGTAACGGTAACATGAATTTATACCCAGACGTCTTGTAGGGCTATAACACCCCTCACGAGCAGCCGTGAATTTGTTGTGCTAGAATTGTATTTGAATGCTTGTTTATCTTTGCATGTGTCGCTGTGGGCCGGTATGTGCCAATTAATTGTTGTTGTTTCAGGTAATAATGTAAGTAGCTGCACGGAGGTATGACTCCAAGGTTAGTGTCGGGTTTTGAGAAGCTGCGACAAGAGCTCGCGCTTTCAACTGGTCAGCGCCTCACGATGCGGCGCGTGCTGTCAGCGTGTCACGTAATGACACGCGCGCAACGCGCTCGCTGCGTAGCATCGCGCGTTGCGTTTGGGTCTCGGCGAACTTATGTGGATAGCCAAGTCTTCGTTTGATCTTGATTAATCATCAAACTCTGTTCTACGAATCGACCAAGTCGAATCGCCAGAGTCCATTTCACAAATTTTTCTACACTATGTGGCATTTCGTTGAAGGGGCCGAGCCTCCCCAGCCGAGTAAGCGCAAGCTTCCAGAAGATCTAAGGCTTCAAAGTAAAGATTATGAGAAAATGGCAGGAAATGGAACTCTCGCTGGCTGAAAACAGACTGCGGAGAGGATAGAGGTTGGCTGCGACACGATGAAAACCATGATGTAATGTTTTGCGATTGCTGCAGAACATATGCAACCAAAGATATGCAGCTGTCTGAATATGCTTTCAGATTTTGATGATCAGGCAGTAGCCACACTCGTTGAACATATCAGTGTTGGGCTCTCTGGTGTAGGTGTTGACACTGCATATATCCCAGACCAGAAGGCAATGCTTAAAACACTGGTGAGCTGATGCTGTATAAACCTCATGGCCCTCATGGACCTCATTCGGACCCTTCCTGCCTCTTCAGCTGAGTGTGAAAGAGGATTCAACATAATGAAGCAAATAGTGGAGGTCCAGTCTTAGCCCAGACTCCTTCAATGAGCTGATGAAGGAGCTTCTTGTGTCACCCCTATAGCTGACTACAAGCCCAAGCGTGCTATAGAACTGTGGCAGATAACTGGGACCTGGTATCGACGCCCCAGTTACAAGGAATACATTCGATGTGAAAGTGAGGAGGCCACACACCAGAAAGACTGTTGTTAAGGAGGGTGTTATTGTTATGTGTATTATATGTCCTTACTCGAGTGTCATGTTTTTCATGCTGTGTATATAAATCTATTTTTTGCTCGTGCATATTGTGAGTTATATTATGCGGGTTATGGGTAAAAAAAATAAAGTATTCATAACGATACATAAACTTGTGTTAAATTTTGTTGGCTGGTGGAATTTTTTCTGGGCCGGTGGATTTTGGGAACTACCAGCCAGGTTGGCCGGTGGCAAATATTCTTAGTTTCATGCCCTGGCCATACATCCGTTTTGCACATTATAATGTTCACCATCGTTGATAACTAATTCCCTTGTTGTGAATCATAACGCTGATTTTTGTGAATCACTGTATTCGTAGTTTTGAATGAATATGTTCACAGTGGTGAGTCAGCTTGTTCACATAGATGAGTCAACATGTTCACAGTGGTTAGTCAGTATGTTCACAGTGGTGAGTCAACATGTTCACAGTGGTTAGTCAGTATGTTCACAGAGGTGAGGCAACTTGTTCACAGTGATGAGTTAACATGTTCATAGAGGTGAGTCAACATGTTCACAGTGGTGAGGCAACATGTTCAAAGTGGTGAGGCAACATGTTCAAAGTGGTGAGTCAACATGTTCAGAGTGGTGAGTCAATATGTTCATTGCCGTGAGTCATTGTGTTCAGAGTGGTGAGTCATTGTGTTCATTGCCGTGAGTCATTGTGTTCAGAGTGGTGAGTCATTGTGTTCATAGTCGTGAGTCATTGTGTTCATAGTCGTGAGTCATTGTGTTCATTGACATGAGTCAATATGATCGCAATCTTGCGTTGATATGTTCGTTGTGAGTCAATATGTTAATTGTTGTGGGTCAAAAAGTTCATAGTAGTGAGTCAGTGTGTTCGTGGGTCACTATGTTCGTATTGGTGAGTCAATATGTTCGTTATCGTGAGTAGATATCTTCATTGTCATGTGGCAATATGATCACTGTAGTGAGTAAGTTTGTTCATAGTCGTGGTTCCATATGGTCGTTATCGTGAGCCGATATGGCAATCGCGTGAACCACTGTGTTCTTGATGTTGTATCACGCAGTTAGATCCCCATGAACCACTGTGTCCCTCTGTCATAAACAGCAACGATCACTCACATGAACTAATATGCCCCGTGTTGTAAGGACAAATGGCAATTGTCTAGAATCACAATCGCATTGTCGTGAATAACTTGGTTCGTTGCTCTCATTCGTTACAGGTTCTCCTTGTCAGACTTTGGTATCGAAGTCCGCTGCTCCGACTGACCGTATCAAACATGATGTTGGTCAATCTCAGCAAATCCACTCGCCTTCTCACGGATCACTGCAGCTATTAACACGAACCATGTGATTACAGTAAATACAGTAACTGTCACTACGAATCACGCGATTACAGTTAGCGTTTTCGCCACCTCAGTGGTCAGTATCAGTAAATACAGTAACCGTCATCACGAATCACGCGATTACAGTTAGCGTTATCGCCACCTCAGTAGTCAGTGTCAGTTAATACAGTAACCGTCATCACGAATCACGCGATTACAGTTAGCGTTATCGCCACCTCAGTGGTCAGTGTCAGTAAATACAGTAACCGTCATCACGAATCACGCGATTACAGTTAGCGTTATCGCCGCCTCAGTAGTCAGTGTCAGTAAATACAGTAACCGTCATCACGAATCACGCGATTACAGTTAGCGTTATCGCCACCTCAGTGGTCAGTGTCAGTAAATACAGTAACCGTCATCACGAATCACGCGATTACAGTTAGCGTTATCGCCGCCTCAGTAGTCAGTGTCAGTAAATACTGTAACCGTCATCACGAATCACGCGATTACAGTTAGCGTTATCGCCGCCTCAGTAGTCAGTGTCAGTAGATACTATAACCGTCATCACGAATCACGCGATTACAGTTAGCGTTATCGCCACCTCAGTGGTCAGTGTCAGTAAATACAGTAACCGTCATCACGAATCACGCGATTACAGTTAGCGTTATCGCCACCTCAGTGGTACGTGTCAGTAAATACAGTAACCGTCATCACGAATCATAACAACATTTGTCACCATTCACCGTGAAAGTCAGTCTGTGCGTGAAGAAGCCTTCATTCGATTAGCAGTGTATGCTGTTATGAGCCGCTAAGTGCTTCTCTCGGATACAACCATATTCATCCAAATCCCTGTTGCCATTGCGTGAGCGTTAGTTGGTCGTTATAAGACGCCTCGTCCAGCTTCAGTGAACGGTTGCCGCTAGCGAGGCATTCCTCCATACACGTGAGAGGCTGCAAACATAGCTCAACTCGACCCTTATTGCACCGTCATTGTCCAAAAAGTCCGCTGCCTTTCTGTCTTAGGGCAACAACGCTTCCAATCTTCGTCAATTGCTTAACGCGATAAAGAGCTAATCGCATCCATTTTGGCAGAAGTACGCCCGCCATGCCTGCGATAGCAGTCGTGTAATTTAACGGTTAGTGATAATATCTTGTGCAGCTCGATGTAGATGATTCACCGTCTGGGTCATGTATCCGCCCCGACCTCGACAACACCCCCCCCAGCAACGTATCTATTAATGTCCATGGCCCAGTAGTGCTTGTGGATGATTCGCTAGAGTATAGACATCTAATAGGTATCATCCTCATTGTCAAAGGCATCCTAAATCATGGCCGCCACCAATGATGCTGACCGTCACCGCAGGTCAACGATACGACCACAGCGCGCGTCCTGGCGGGAATGGGATATTCTCAATTGTCATTTAATGTCATCACCACCACCACCATCATCATCATCATCATCATCATCATCATCATCATCATCATCTTGAGCGGTGGTTCTTCATCCTCTTCCTCATATTCGACATTATAATTATGGTGAATAGTTCCTCCTTACCATCTTCGTCTCATAAACAACAAAGTTGACGTCGTCGTCGTTGTCAGCAGCGGTTCGTCGTTATCTTCTGCATCAACTTCATCGACATTTCTAAATAATCATCGTCGCCAAAGTCAACATTATCATCACCATAATTAGAAACGCCTTCGCCTTCGTCGTTATTGTGAGCATCATCATTGTCATCGTTGTCATCTTCTCAATCAACATTATTATCACCATCATCATTATCATCATCTTGAACAAGACGATGATAAATCCGTCACTTTGTCGTCGATGGGACTAACATCAACAGAAGTTATCATTGACATCGTCGTCGTTGCCATCATCGTCAAGCCGGTGTGCATTACACATCGCCCTCACCTCGCCCTCACCTCGCCATCACTGCCAGCCAGGCTACTAGAAGCCACAGCCTGGATCATACTGGTCGGCTTTCCATTTAAGGCACTCCGCAAATGATCAAAATGGTGTCACATTGCGCGCTATAAATAACACATAGAACGATCACATTAATTTCCGACGTTTCTCTGACAGGACATACGTCAAGCAGGCACGCATAATGGCTGGTGTCTACCAAGCCGTATCAGGCCCCATTGTAGGAACATTTCTTACGACCTCCTCCATGCAACGCGCCCCAGGCCTCTCAGAAAACACCCGCGCCGCGTTCTCTTTTGTGCGACGCCTCTCTTAACGCCATTATCAATATGGCTCTTATGAAATTATTTATATTTCTACTCAGGGCTTGTATGGTGGCCAGCCAACACCTTCCCGATCGTGGCAGCTTTTATACATTGGCCGCTTATTTCTATTAGGAAGCTCGTTATTTTGAGACCGATCTGTGAGATTTACACGAAGAAATCCGATTGGAAGCGTCGATATATTGTTCTTCGATGAATTTCTGTTATGCAGTTTAATCTGTCACTTATTTAATCGGCTTTCGACGAAGTGGTAAGATTCGCACCTGAAGGCGAAAATACTGCGTAAATACACCAGAGAATTCAATTACAGCATACGGGCGCACAATTGCCGTGGACCCCGCTAAATTGGGCCGATCTGGGCCGCACCATAAAGAGGCGTTCGTTATGACCTGAGCGGTTGACAATCGGGCCAGAGATGTGGACAGTGAGGATTAGATGCGTTATCTTCTGGTGAGCAGCATACCTTGTTAGGGCGCGGGTCGTCACTGCTTACAGCCTCTTGCGCTCCTCACCCACCGATCACAATATAGCGGCATCGCTTTCCTTACTCGACCATCTGTAACAAATCACTCGTCTTATCAGGTGGGAACCCTTCACTCCAACGAATCATACCTTCTAATGAACCGGCTTCCACTCGACGACACCCAGCCCCCGCCCTGCTCCGTCACCTACCTAGCCTAAACCCCACCTCGCCACAGCTACAGACTAGGTAGAGACGGTCGAGCAGGTGGGGGCTTTATGGCCCAATGAAATCGCGGCTAGAGCTGGGCTGCGGTGCAAACAGGAAATAGGGTGGGACAAGTCTGATGTAGATGGCAGGCTATCTGGGCAGCCAACTGGGGACGGGCACCCGGCGCGGATTAGCTCTCGTTAAGGTGACTTGTGCTCATCGTCTGTCTCGTTAACACGAGTTGCTACCTTCAATCTTGCATTTCCTTGGATCTTTCCCTTTGATCATCTTGGTTTGATCATGTGGACCCTCTTATACGCCAGGTGTTCCGTGTTCCTATGTAATCGGGTCGCGTGGTTGGAGGCGTTGTTACTCGCTGGTTGAAGCAGCCTCCATATTTGACCTTGTTCTTGCGGCTCACGATTGCAAAGTTTCAGGTAATCAGTCTTAGGTCCGTTGTTATTAGGCGTCGTGCCTGACTCCACGAGTCCGCTCTTCGTGTGGCTCTGTTTGTTACTGGGGAGCGGAAGATAAACGAATCTGTTCCTATAAAGTTGCCGCCATGAGAGTACCCAGTTTTAATCGGCGCTGCGTGGCATTGGATGGGGAGTTTTATTTATCAAGTATCTCTTTCATGAAGTACCGAGTAGTATTTGGTTTAAGTATCGCTGGGTATATAGTTAACTATCAAGCCGCTAGTCCCGGGGCGTTCCCACAAGAGGCGCTCCGGCAACTGTCGGAATATAGCTCCACTCTTGTGCACCTCTTACCTTGTATGCTCTGTCAACACGCTGCTTGTCTGAAAGACATGATCGCAAGCAATAGGCTCTTGTCTTTATTTGCGCCTATGAGTTATAAGATCAAAGGTTGTATGGGTCGGGGAGGGCTGGTTAGAGTGGGCGTTTCTCCTCCAGTACGCCTCAATCAACAACTGTCGTCGTCGGCATGTGAACTTTGTCATGGCGGGAAAAAGCCGTCTAACACGTGACAGATAACGCACTAAGATGATCTGACAATAAACTTCAATTGAAGCAGGTGAGGTGATGTTTTGCTTAGTACAACATTATATCGCGGCAAATTGCATGAGTGTCATTGCTGGTTGATTTATGCGGCCGTAGAGAAAATATAGCTATATATGATACAGCCCGTAGCTGGTAAATAATTGAATCTGGGTGTGGACTGTGCTGCTTTATAGCGGTTGGAACGGCAAGGACCAAGTGGAAATTAAATATGATCTCATCATAAATATCTGAAACACTTATTCAATTGCAGTCTTGGGTGATATTTTGTCGAAAGTTTTGGTTCTGTTTTTGCCATGGAGTATCCCATGCTTCAGATGAAGAGCGCGCGGAATCAGGTGCGACCTACTGGGTCTCCTGTCTTATGCGGATATCAAATTTACTTATGTGTTTACTATGAATAAGGAACTATTGTTTTAGATCTGCGAAATGTGACTTAGAGAAAATAAATTTACGATACTTTATATTAGGATTGTACAATTAATATAGTTGCAGATATAATATCAGTTGGCGTTATAAGGCTGGTGGACTAGGCAGCACTTGTTGTAGCAGTTTATACCTAGAGCATGCGCAGATGTAGCGGCTTAGACAAGAGAGCATGCGCAGATGGAGTACTTATTGTAGCAGTTTATACAAGAGAGCATGCGCAGATGGAGCACTTGTTGTAGCAGTTTATACAAGAGAGCATGCGCAGATGTAGCGGCTTAGACAAGAGAACATGCGCAGATGTAGCGGCTTAGACAAGAGAGCATGCGCAGATGGAGTACTTGTTGTAGCAGTTTATACAAGAGAGCATGCGCAGATGGAGTACTTGTTGTAGCAGTTTATACAAGAGAGCATGCGCAGATGGAGCGGCTTAGACAAGAGAGCATGCGCAGATGGAGTACTTGTTGTAGCAGTTTATACAAGAGAGCATGCGCAGATGGAGCACTTGTTGTAGCAGTTTATACAAGAGAGCATGCGCAGATGTAGCGGCTTAGACAAGAGAACATGCGCAGATGTAGCGGCTTAGACAAGAGAGCATGCGCAGATGGAGTACTTGTTGTAGCAGTTTATACAAGAGAGCATGCGCAGATGGAGTACTTGTTGTAGCAGTTTATACAAGAGAGCATGCGCAGATGGAGCGGCTTAGACAAGAGAGCATGCGCAGATGGAGTACTTGTTGTAGCAGTTTATACAAGAGAGCATGCGCAGATGGAGTACTTGTTGTAGCAGTTTATACAAGAGAGCATGCGCAGATGGAGCACTTGTT
Organism: Urechis unicinctus; assembly: GCA_034190875.2. Lineage (NCBI taxonomy): Eukaryota > Metazoa > Annelida > Polychaeta > Xenopneusta > Urechidae > Urechis > Urechis unicinctus. The sequence continues at coordinate 57,254,556 of CM067358.1, read as the reverse complement.
GTAGCGGTATATACAAGAGAGCATGCGCAGATAAGCACTTGTGTAGCAGTTATACTCTAGAGACCATGCGCAGATGGAGCGTTTTCAAGAGCTTTTTGCGCAATAGCAGTAATAGTCAGCAGTTTATACAAGAGATTTGCGCAGATGGAGTACTGTTGTAGCAGTTTATACAAGAGCATGCGCAGATGAAGCACTTAGACAAGAGAGCATGCGCACTGAAGTTTGTAATTGGCGGTGCGATTATCACTAGCACTGTCACCATTAGGCGTAAAGTTAGCTGTCAAATTGGTAGTGGCATTAACACAGACACTGGTTCTTACTGCCCCAGAGGCTTGTGTTGTTTCTGGTGATAGTATTCCCATTGATACTTGTATTGCCTGAGATAATGGTATTATTATTGATGTAGACATTTTCACACATGATAGTAGGGTCCTTGATGATGGTAATGTAGGTCATGATGGCTTTGCCGTTGATGGCGGTATTATCACCGATGATGGCATTGCCATTGATGATGGCATTATCACTTATGATGGCAATGCCATTGATTGCTGTATGATGTATCGCTGATGATGGTATTGCCATTTACGATATCCTTGCCATTGATGATGGCATTGCCATTCATCATGGCATTGCCATTGGTGACGGTATTATCACTGATGCTGGCATTGCCATTGATGCCAATGTGGTGCAGAGTACCAGACCTGTGAGCAGGGTGTGCTCCTAACTCCCTCGCGAAAGTGCCAGTGCCTGTAATTTCCACTAAAACAGTATAAATTGTTCTAGCCCATGCCTTTCACTTATTCACTCCCTCCACCCACCCACTTTGCCCCCCCCCCACCACTAACTAAGATTGTAAGTCAAGTAAGCTCATTACATTCAGTATTGCATGCATTTTATTGATGTCTTTTCAACATGCCTTGATGATGGTATCAATATGATGGCTGTGCCGTGCAGGCTTATGAGATGATCATTGCCATACAACATTTTCATTATTGGCAGTGCAGGGGTGGTGTTCTGTGACCTGGTGACTCAACCTCACTCATAAAGCTAGATTTACCTCCAAAGTGATGATAATATCGACACCATCACAGTAACTCCACCTAGGTGTTCGGTGTGTCAACGGCACCGTTATGTAACTAATTGCATATCTTCATCTGGCAGCTCAGCGCTGGAGAACAGGGCACTTTGCGGGAACCCCCGCCTGTCATTAAGATTGTAAGTCAAGTAAGCTCATTACATTCAGTATTGCATGCATTTTGATGTCATAATGCCTTATAGATCTGTTGTCTGCAGGCTTATGAGTGTCATTATACAACATTTTCATTATTCAGCGCACTACTTAACTTTATTAATCTAAAAGCAAAGGTACCGGATACCATTCAAGCGTGACGTGGTAGCTGCGCATTCACTCATAAAGCTAGATTTACCTCCAAAGTGATGATAATATCGACACCATCACAGTAACTCCACCTAGGTGTTCCGTGTGTCAACGGCACCGTTATGTAACTAATTGCATATCTTCATCTGGCAGCTCAGCGCTGGAGAACAGGGCATCGGGAACCGAGCGCCTGTCATTATTGGCAACTGGATCGGCTACATCACACCTTGAAGCTGATGATGGTATAGTCCTTGATGATGGTATTGCTACTAATGGTGAAATCATAGCTGTTGATGGTATTATAGCGGATAATGGTATTGAAGCTAAAGATGGTATTTTCGTTGATGATGGAACTGGTACTCATTATGGTATTGTGACTGTTATTGGTATTGTCATAGATGATGGTATTGTCATGGGTAATGGTATTGTCAAAGATGATGGTATTGTCACTGTTAATATTATTGTCATAGATGATGGTATTGTCACTGACGAATGTAGTGCCTTTGAGGATTTTATCCTTGATGACGGTATTGTATTCGATGATAGTATTGTCATCGATGATGGAATTGTAGCTGAGGATGGCATTAAAGCTAATGACGGTATTGTTGCTGATGAGGATGTTGTCATTTAGGATACTGTGGTATTTGATGGTAGTATTTTTACTGATTAATTTCTTTTCATTGATGATGGTATTGTCACCAATGATATTATTTTCACTTATGAAAGAATGGCAGCTGATAGTGGTTGTGTAGCTGATTGTTGTATTGTCGTTGATGGCTGTATTTCCTAAGATGATGTTATTGTGTACGATGACATTAATGTCGCAAATGATGTTTTTGCAGTTGATGATGGTTGTGTCTTTGATGACAGTGTTGGCCTTTATGGTTGTATTGTTGATGTTGATGTTGGTTTTGCCACTGCCAACAGTATTGTCATCCTTGATGCTACTGTACCATGATAACTAATGATGGAATCGTAGGTGATTATGGTATTGTAGTTGATGATTGCATTGGCTTTGATGATGGTATTGCCAAAGGTGATGGTATTGTTTATGTTATGTTAACACCACTGGTGATGGTTTGACACTTGTGTTGGTATTTTCACTGAAAATAGTCTTGCCGCTTATGATGGTATTACCGTGATTGATGGTTTCGACATTGATGATGGTGTTATCATCGATGATTGTATGGCCATCAATCGTGGTTTTGCTACTGATGAATTGGGCTGATGATGGCACTGGTGTGGATATCACTTATGTTAAGCATTGATATTAATAATGAATAGCAATGTTGTTGCAGCTACATTTTTATGAGAAGTGTAACAGGTAAGTGGACGTTGATTGGTGTATGGTTGAGTGGTAGAGTGGTCAGCTAACCACCAGGTGGAAAGGCCTCGTGGCTTGTACTTGTGAGAGTAGCAATGAGAGCAAGTACTCGATGTTAACCGTGATGACAGCGCCAGCTTCGCGTTAACAGGTTAAGACCTGTAGGTACGGCAGCCTTAGTTAGCTGTCGACTTGACGCGTTCTCATCGCCGCTTTAATCAGTACAGCATCCGTTGCCCTCGTGGACATATCAGATGCAGCTGCTTGTCAAATCGTACTCATTAGATTTAAAGAATGCCCCTCATGACTTCCCTACTCCATAGGCCAAAACCATAAGATGCCAGGCGGTGAATTGCTAATTCTCCAAGGGTATATCTACAGGATGTCGTTCTCGCTAAAACTCGACGTATATCAACCAAGCCGTTTATCGTTGTCCCTGCTGGGTTCTGAGTCGACTGTGCATGTGCGTTCGTGATAGGAAGTCTAGATATCGTGTCGTCTTTGAGACTTGCAATGCAATTCATTTATAAGCAATTCCTGTCATTAGTGTCCATCGCGCCGCTGTGCTAGCCTTAATAATGGAGGCTGAAAATCATATCAGGGCGGTGGGGATTTAATTATGCGTCAACAAAATGAAGTCAGATATTTTCCAAAGCGAGTCTATTATCAACAGAATCCACGTCATATCCTGTTACAGTCTTCCAACGAAGAAATAATACATCATTTTGTCCCCCCGGTAATCTGGGTGGGGGTGGGGGCTGTAAGTTGATCAGGTAGGGTGTTTGCTGGGCAGGGTTACTAGTTCATCATATCTCTCTTTACAAAGCCCTTAGGTCTTTTATTCTTATGTGCTCTTACTTATGGCTGGCTAGGTGGAGGTCACCATCCTACATAAATGTCCTCATTGCACCTCCGACCTCCACCGGATATATCACAGGTATATCTTATCATGTGACCTCACCCAGGAATGTCAAAAGCTTATCATGTTGTGTGATTACGCGTTGTCTTCCGCAACAATTTGCGGTTGTTGAGTTTCGGTCCATAGATGAATTTTGACTTGTTGGTAAACTTGCGCTTGAATGCATATGATCTATTTGCCGCTTCAAATGCGGTGTTGTGGGACTCCCTCTAAGCAGTCTCGCTCGGCGGTTTGATGGATGTTTGAAGCTCGGAAGCGACATGCGAGTACGGAGGATTGCGAGTCCGTGCGGGCCTCATTGCTCCGTGTATTCACGCAGCACCTCTGATCAATATACTTAACACCACGTGTATCGGCTGGGAAATCTTTTGAAAGAGAGGCAGGGTATTGAAGTTGGAATAAAAGGCATTCCGAGCGGGGAATTAGTGTGTTTTACGCGGGTTTGGACAAAAGAAGGTGGACGCAAACACTGGCTTAAATAACATTTAATAAGGCAAAATTGATTGGACCTGAAATCATATGAATGTGATGTGATGTGAAAATACACGACTAAATGAAATCAGTCGCAGTCAGGATGTGATGAAGACGCCGACAGAAGCCAATCGCGCCGTATAGAGAGCCACGTCGGAATTAAGCCGGTCGGGCGAGGCAACATTCGAAATCCCTTGGACTTGCTAACTAGCAATCAGGTGGCCGCCATTTCCGCCTCGGGCTCAAACCTCACGCCCGTATTGCATACAACGCTTTCAATCGAACCTGATTAATGTGGCAGCATTATGTTTTAAATCTATAACCTTGACTGGGGTATAGAGCATTTGAGGGATGCGTGCGCCTCATCAGGGAGGTGATGAGCGGTGACTAACAATGACTCGACTGGCGTTTGAAGTACCACGCTGCCAATGGCGCTATGCTAATTGAGCATGGAGAAGTTTCTTAATAACTTCTATCTACAAAAGCCAGTTGCATTACTCTCCGCCTTTAGCCTCCGGCAGTTCATTCAGAGCTGTGTTTATCTTCTTTTTGTCAGCTGAACTCTAGCTCAGCTGCAGCAGCAACCTGACGATGTCATCACGCTTGCATGCATCGTGTCATAAGCCTGTAATCGCCTACGGAAGCCAGGTTTTGAGAGAACATGCCGACTTTGGACAGAAATGGAAATAAGAGAAGTCATATTCTTTTCCCTCTGAGCGTTTTCGCTTTTTCCCTCCGTGCAAGTAAGCAGGTATTAGCGCACGAAATCGACTTGGCGGAGAAAAACTAAATTGGGTGTCGCATTGCAGACATCATTTAAGGCGGTGCTCGAAAGGAAAACTGAAGTCTGGCAGTAGACTTGCCTGTTATCTCGTGAAAGGCTTTACGGATGCACGGGTGTTGGGGAGCTGGTTGGCGAAGAATTCGCTCACATCATTGGCTGCAAATAGACTCGGGGGCTACAAATACAGGTATAGTTTCATGGGTCGGGGATCGATGGTAGCAGTGTGACGGCTTACAAGAGGGGCGAGCCAGCTAGATTATTACTGCCTGTCGCCATCCGCGAATCTCACATTGTCAGCCTGCTGGGAAGCTGCTCCATAGTCTTTGCATCTTGCCCACTTCACATTTTCCTGTAGCTTCTAAAGCGGCGCAGCAGCGGCAGTAGCTGTAGCAGCAGCAGGTTGCCGCCTTCGAAGACGCGTCGCGACCGCTGTTTTCAAGCATAGGCCACACCCCTAAAGCTTTCAACAGAAGGAGCTCAAGGCTCTGGGCGCGTAGCACGTGCTCTGGCTAATGAAGTCATTCGTAGGTGAACTCGCGTTCTAGCCGCAGCGTCGAGTTCGCTTGACACTCCATGTCCTTTGAATCTATCTTCGCTTAATTAATTGAGACGTAAACAGCTTTTGAATTGTGGAATTCGTCACCTTTTGACCGGCTCGTAAGGTTGTCGGATGTACCCGGATGTCAGTACAGCCGGATGCTACGTCACCTGTTGGTGTGTCACACACTTGACCAACCAACTCCCCGGCTGCACAGACGCGCTCTTTAAATGCATCGTGGCGTTTTTAGCCCTTAAAGGGCAGCCATTCGCCGAGGTTTATTTTTTGCCATCCCGCGGTAGTTTTCCCGCCGTTTCCTACAGCTGCTTGCTGAAGTGTGTTACGAGTGACTTGTTCAAACACCTGCTATCTGCGGTATTGAAGGCAGGACGGCTGGGCAGAAGAAGGCCCTGCTTGTTCTTTGAAACTATTGCCTCGGTGGAGATCTGAAATGAGGGAATATCTCCAAAAACCATCTCCCTACCCTGTGCGATTTTCTATCCACTGCACATTTGAGGACTCACCGCTCCAAGCACATTTCAAACAGTGTCTTTCAAGTTGAGCGCATTTAGCCAGGGGACAAAAAGTTTTATATAAACGACTTCGGTGTTGCTGGGCATTGAAGAACACTTCCCGCGCTTTTACCCGCTCTCTCTAGCAAGGAAGACATCTGGAAAGGAAACAAACGAGGAAACTAAGCCTGTAAAAATAGCTGTGTTTAAGGCAGGTGAATGGATAGGTGACATGCCAGGAATGCATTAAGCTGCTCCACGAAACGCGTCTGCATGAGAGACTGTCCTGCGCGTGCGGTACGGACACGAGCCGGCTTTGTTGGCAGGTAAAAGCTTGGTGAAGCGGAGAGGCTGCTATCAACGCCACAGCTCGTGTATACTGCATGTTTGTCACGATGGCCAATGGTCGTCGTCGACACGGAGTTTGATGTGTGAGTGTGTTGTTATTAACGTTTCGTGAAGCAGTGAACCTAACTCGTCCTGCTTGTCTGTGTGTATCTGTAGGAGGACGCGACTGACACTGGATATAGCCGTCTAGAGGTTCTACCTGACACACTCACTGACATGATAAGATCGCCGGCTTAGCAGACATTACAGAGAAAAGACTATATGTTGCTAGGATGTGGCCGCAATCGCTAATTGTGCTGTTAAATACGGACTCATATTGACCGAGTTTCTGGACAGCGGTCAACAGGACCAGTTGTGACGGTGTAGTCGCATTCTATGAATGTTCAGCGCTATTATCGCCACAAGACCGCCCACCCTGTTCCTAAGCACCATCTGAACTCGAATTGCCGTCTGTGAATATCCCGCCATGGACACATTCATACTGCTCCTGCTGTCCGCATGTGTAGGGCACGCCCAGGCCCGAGGTAAGTTGATTTTTAGCTTTGAACATTTCATGCACCAATGTCTTACATGTGATTTTAAAAATGCTAAGTTAAAAAAGTTAAGAAATCGCGAAAGTACTGCGATGCTTTGTTTGTACCATTGCGCGATGTATGTTTGATACGAGGTGGCTCATGAGGCCGAGCTGTGGCGTCCTCATTCGTGTCTGATCAAGATGTCATGGAATGTTTACGGCGCGTATAGCAACTCTCTCTCTAAGGAACAGGTGTTCGGTGTGTAGAGAGCCACCTGCTTGTTTTCTCTCCACAATAAGTATGTATTATTCAGCCGGCCGATACCGCTGGCAACCCGAGCGCCGTCCAGCTTCAACTTGTCTCATCTCGCTGATTCTTAACAAAACCGCAAGCTGGCAATATCTTGCATTGTCTGGGTCTTGCTTAATTATTCATAAAGCACACACCTTATGTGAGGTGATCAAGCGGCTTCACGGACAGGTACGTGCCTTGTGAGCTAATCAAGGTGAGTATTGCTACGGGTCCCGCCTGCAGATTCGGTTGTATGTTCTGCTCCAGTAAATATTTGATAAGTTTTCTAAACGCGATGGCCGCTGTTAAAAACTCACTGATTTGCCGCGTCTTGCGCTGAAGATTGTCCGGTGAATTATTCAGGGAGATGAGAAGTAGGAGACAAGCTAAGTCGGGAGAGTACATGTGTGGTGATGGGTGATGTGTGGGTGGGGGGGGGGGGGATTAATGGTGGGTGCTGGGAGTGGGTGTTATGATGATAACAAGACAGAGGAAGACGATGGCGATAATGAGGAGATGATTAATATTGGTTTTACGACAACGACAACGATGATATTTTGGTGGCGTATATGATGATGACGAGGGTGATGATGATGACGATAAGATTATATTGGTGTTACGATAGTGAACATGATTTGTATGATAAATATGACGACGACGATACTTATGATGATGATGATGATGACGTCAGCGGCGATCAACAAAGGCCGATAATGACTAGTAATCTCTGTCTCCCCTCGAAACTATTGCCTTCCATTTGGCCACTAATCAAGCCGAGCCATAACAGGCCCTGTTGAAGGTAACGGCGTGATGATGCGATATGAAAAGCCAAGGAAAGAGATCACAGGTGCTTTGATCCCAAACGCACCTTTGTGAGATCCTATACCTCTGAGTTAGTCATGAGTGGGGGTCACCTCAATCAGCTAGGGTAGCCTAGGTAGAAAGGTGTATCATCATTCCTCCCCTATCGCTGGCACCCACAGATATTGACAGGCTAGGAGCGACCAGCTTCATACCCCGTGCCTATTGCCTCATGCGCCTCCCGACCCTCATGCCACACATCTAATATCGCCCGCACACGGACTCCAGTTATCTGGTCAATACGGCTGCCTACATGCCACAACAGGTTTGATGCTAGAATTTATCTTATTTTGGCCAGAAGTACCCTTCTAATCTTCTGCATGTCAAGGCGAAAAACCGTGTTTCTAAAGCTTCTACTTAGTTGCACGCGCTGTGTCGCTATGTTGCTCCAGAGATGCTGTGGGTTTCGGGAGATAGCGCCATCTATGATCAAGCTTGCCATGTTCTAATTGAGCCTCGTTATGGCCTATCAGAGGCTCTAAGACGGGAGACCTGCCCAACTCTCGGTAAAGTAAGGCGCTCTAAGACGACTCATGGTATAGTCAGGCGCTCTAAGACGGAAGTACTGACTGACTCATGGTATAGTCAGGCACTCTAAGACGGAGGTACTGACTGACTCATGGTATAGTAAGGCGCTCTAAGACGGAAGTACTGATTGACTCATGGTATATAGTCAGGCGGTCAGGCACTCTAAGACGGAAGTACTGACTGACTCATGGTATAGTCAGGCACTCTAAGACGGAAGTACTGACTGACTCATGGTATAGTCAGGCACTCTAAGACGGAAGTACTGACTGACTCATGGTATAGTAAGGCGCTCCAAGACGGAAGTACTGACTGACTCATGGTATAGTAAGGCGCTCTAAGACGGAAGTACTGACTGACTCATGGTATAGTCATGCGCTCTAAGACGGGAGTTCTAACTGACTCATGGTATAGTCAGGCACTCTAAGAAGGAAGTACTGACTGACTCATGGCATAGTCATGCGCTCTGAGACGAAGTACTGACTGACTCATGGTATAGTCAGGCACTCTCAAACGGAAGTACTGACTGACTCATGGTATAGTCAGGCACTCTAAGACGGAAGTACTGACTGACTCATGGTATAGTCGGGCACTCTAAGACGAGGGCACTGACTCACTAATGGTATAGTCAGGCACTCTAAGACGGAAGTACTGACTGACTCATGGTATATAGTCAGGCGGTCAGGCACTCTAAGACGGGACGACTGACTGACTCATGGTATAGTCAGGCACTCTAAGACGGAAGTACTGACTGACTCATGGTACAGTAAGGCGCTCTAAGAAGGAAGTACTGTTTGACTCATAGTATAGTCAGGCACTCTAAGACGGAAGTACTGTTTGACTCATGGTATAGTCGGGCGCTCTAAGAAGGAAGTACTGTTTGACTCATGGTATAGTCAGGCACTCTAAGACGGAAGTACTGACTGACTCATGGTATAGTAAGGCGCTCGAAGACGGGAATACTGACTGACTCATGGTATAGTCATATATTGTGGTCTTGGCAGCGTGTACTGAACAGAGGCTTGCATTATGCATTGTTGTATCAACTCATCTACGGCTACGTGAAAATAAGTATCCTACCTGTGTGCGTAGGTGAGCTTGGCACAGCGACGTCGTTCTATTTGTTATTATAATGTCAGCCGTATACAAAGTGACGACATGAGTTTGTTGACATAGCGTGTTGACAGCCGGTTACGGTTGGCCCACCTGTCCTCAACGCTCATTACTGTGACAATGAGCAACACCGGGCCTCACCAGCAGAGCGACTGTTCGGTTACAATAACGCAGTAAATGCTATTCATGAACTGAGCCAACATTCTCAACGATGTGAAATGAAAGGTGTTCCCGGCTCGGAAACAGTCCTTTACAGGACAGAAGCCTCTCGGAGCTCTGCGTTCTGCAGCCAAGGATGATTACTGCCCCAGGCGCGGCTCTCTCATCTCGCCTTCTGTACCCCGCACGAACCAAACAGAATCTCAATGATTTGTTACCGCTGCTTATTAATTTAACGTCATGTGAGATGTAAGTCAGGTCCTAATGGAAATCACCCCGGGTGGAGCAACCAATATATATATATATTTGTCTTCAATTACTCCCAAGGAACAACTGGTCGAGTAGATGGCCCTTGGGGGAGTATTGATTCCCAGCGACCGCGCTTCGCTAATTGGATCGAGTTTGAGGTATGTAGGATATTGTTTTTGAAGGGTAAAGTAGCGCCTGCCACCACCCCCTAGTTATGTGAATAGCTGTCTGTTTCTCTATGTCTGTATTTTGACGTACTAGTAATAGCCTTTCCTTTGTGAGTGGGCTGGTAATTTGTTATCATCAATCATCGCGAATGATATATAACTATGACATCAGCGAAACGCATGAAATGGATGACAACAGGAGTTCAATGGTACACCTCCAATTCGAGAATGGATGAGCGTCAGCGACTGGCGTGTGGGAACGGACAGAGCCGCCGCCATCATCTAACTTAACTGCCCACATCAATAACTCCACGACCATTAACAAATTATGGCGAAATTTATTCCCACAACGTTTCTCCATTTATTCCAGCTGTTCTTCTTAATTCAATTGACATGACGAAAATTGATTTCTATTTGCAGCTGAACTCGGCACCGTGCAACTCGACACCTACCATCTTCACGTCTCAGCTCAATTGCCTTTTTTCAGAATCCTGTCTAAAATACGTTTCAGCTGCAATAAAGCTGTCGAGTTTCCTAATTCCAATAGATGGAGTCAGTAAATGAATTTCCAACTCATTACTTATCTCTTTAATGGGAAACTCTTTCTTCTCACCCGATGGTAACTACGGTGAGAAATAGTGGTGGAGTTTCTGCCCAGGAGCGTGGTGTTGATTTCCTTTCCCCACAGCACTCGCGGCGGAATAAGCCCACCACCCTCGTGGCGGAATTAGCCCACCACCCTCGCGGCGGAATTAGCCCACCACCCTCGTGGCGGAATTAGCCCACCACCCTCGTGGCGGATTTAGCCCACCACCCTCGTGGCGGAATAGCCCACCACCCTCGCGGCGGATTTATCCCACCACCCTCGTGGCGGAATTAGCCCACCACCTTGGCGGCGAATTTAGCCCACCACCCTCGCGGCGGAATTAGCCCACCACCTTGGCGGCGGAATTAGCCATCGGGGCACGAGGAATCTGAGGCCGTGGCCGACTGCCTCGTCGTCGTCGTCGTCGTGTGTAAGCGTAACTCAGGCGTGCTCGTAAGGCGGCGTTAAGAGCAGGGGCTTTATTGAATTAGTACATGTTGTGTTGTCTTGTGGCAGGTTGCTGTTTGTGTGGGTGGTAGGTGTGTGGTGGGGAAGGGGGTATGGGCATGTCGAGTAGTGGGTGACGGCTCAGGTGCCTGGCCGTGTGATGGTGTGTTGGTAAGCGGGGCAGACCCCGGCAGGTCATTAAAGAAGATCAGTTTGATGTCCTTCATTACTCACAATTGCCTTGTATCCAATTTGTTTCACGTCGCCTTGCTAAGGCGTGCTGAGCATTTGGCTGTACCCTCCCTCAAGTGCCTGTCGCCCCCTAGCGATGGCAGTAGCGATGCGATGTCCTAGTGATCACTGGACCAGTAACGATGCCTGCCAAGGCGCATGCGTAGTGTGGAGAAGACAGGAGATGCATGTTGAAGATGGTTATGTGGAGAGGCACCTCAATATGCAACCTATGACATGGCCTCTCCATCAGTCTCTCGCTCAGCCTCTGTAACCGTCATCATCATTTAACTCGCCGGGGCGGCATCAAAGAAACTGCCTTGTCTCTATGACACTCATGCTTTACCGAATTTGTCATCCTGCTTCTACCAAATAAGATGCCTTAAATGATCCGTAAAGGATGCTTTGAGTTGACAATATGGACGATCGACTTGCGCTTTGATGTGCTGATCTATTGCAAGTGGGAGTTCTTTTAAAAGACACGCAAATATGACTGTGAGGGGTTATAGATGAGGTAGCTTTGTGAAGGTCTGTTAGGGTGGTATCCGATAGAGCGTCATATGTCAGTTGCCGTGGATTCATCTCGGCTGTATGATAAGCTGGTGCGGGCGGCGGGAAGATGGCGGGAAGTCCGATCGGCTTGCAGCAAACCATAGTCGTGGTCGTGTCGGCGGGCTATATATTAAGCCTAGCTAGCAGATAGTTGGCCAGTACCATCCATAACCCTTGACCACGCCAAACAAAGCCGAACACAATGCAGGCAAACTGTCAAGCAAGATAGAACATACCGCACTACCTTATGTCTGTCACGAGCTTCTGTGGATATTAAGTGTTGAACCCACTGCCAGCCGGAAACCCCACCCCCCCCCCCCCCCCCACCCAACGCCCCATCCCACCCCTCACCACCATCAACCCCCCCCCCCCCCCCCCGCCCCCCCCCCCCCCCAGCCCCAATCCCAAACGCTATCAGGACGATTGTCGCGGGCCGAGATCACAGGGATAGAGCGCAGAACACAACATGGGATTTTTTTTAGCAATTGCCCCAATCACTTGCGTATCAGTATGACAAACGGCGCTCTATCTGGTGGTGGGTGCATAGCGCAGGGAAAGATGACCGCTAATGTCATCGTTCTCTCCTCTACTCCCCCACCAAACCCCTCCTGCTCCTCAAATCTGTTTGCTCCAATCTGCAATGTGACGCGTCTGGCTCGACTCAGCTGAGCTCGTCTGAAGAGCTTTATGGCGTCGTATGGCAGTCGTCGTTTGGCACCCCATTCGGAGCTTATTGTGACGTGTGATTATAGGAATCAGGCGAGCTTTGAGCATCAACAGCGTGGCAATGATCTCCTCGCTTCACTTGGTAGACAGTGAGCAGCGAGCGGCTGATGAAGACGATTCATACCAGACTCTCTGATACTCCTGAACTCACCAGAACCGCCAGATACGTTACTCGCGATCCGAGGCGCCATTTATCGATCAACCATCGTCTTCAATCGTCTTCAATTCAGTACTGCTTCACGGAAAAACTTGTAAAATGACAAGACGAGTATACCTAAGTCCCCCCCCCCCCACCTACCACCCCACATCCTTGTTCAATTACGCCCGCTGTTGTGGACTTTATTAACTATTGTAATAAGCGCAATTAATACCCGCCCATTCGTCGCCAAGCTGACCTGTGACCTTCTCGGGTGCGGCCCTTCCCACCGTTATTAATGTAGAGTCGGCTACATGAAATAGCTCCAGCCAAAGAGCAACACACTTATGAAATTGCTGCACGTCCACGCATTTAATAACTGTACGGCAACAGGACACATGGTCGTCTTCCAGGCCTTCCCTCCACACTTCCTCACAAGTACCTCAAAAGCCCTCCTGCTCGCAATTGCCGCAACGCGAGGCTTGATGAAGTAGGCAGGGCAACCCCGGAGGTAAGCTTTTGGTACTCGTGGCTAAGGGCGCCCTTGTATGGCTAGTCTTGATAGAGTGTAGACAGAGCAAATGAGATTTGCACTTGCTTGAGAACTGCAATGATTGTTTCATCCAGTAATGTATGTGCAAGCGTGAGGCTAGCTATGCCAATATATGGCATGGCAGTTCGCCCCCTGGGCGACCGGGTATGCATGGCGGGGAATTGGTGTGGGGGGTGGGTGAGGCAAGAGGCGTGGTCGTGTGCCTTGTCTGTTGGAGTAGGTTGTTCACTGGTGTTTTGTTCAAGTTGTTTTGTTCACTGGAAAGCGTCTGGTGGTTAAATGTCACATTGATAAAAGTCTTGTTTTCATGAGAACGAGAGGTGTGTTTTATACATATGGAGCCCTCGTGATTCTCGCGAAGGGGAGATTTTATGTCCAATTATATCCGTCCCGGCGCTCGAGGGAGGTTGTTGGTGGATGGTGATGTTACATTGTGCCATGAACACGATAACATGCTATGGAGGAGGTGCGCCTAGTCAAGTATAATGCAGTAAAACACGTAAAAACTAGAAATCACCTGCAAACGAAGACATATATCCTTGAAATGCTACTAAGATATTATGTATTGTTGACAATACGAAGAGTAAAGCTGATCTGCATGAGGTGTGTGCTTCATTGTAACGAGGCAAATGTCTCTTAAGAAGGATGCAGGACTTCTCCAAGCTGCGCCTGCTTCGTCGTAAACCGGAATAATGCCCCGGTGTAAAGACTTCAAGCTACCCCCCCTTTCAAGTTACCCCCCGGTAATCTGAAATCGATTTCAAGTTACCCCCGGGGGTAGCCTGAACCCGATTTCATATTACCCCCACCACTTTCACATTACCCCCTCCCTGATAAAAGACAAATTAAATAATGGTTGACGGACGTGTTATTTCTTTGTACAGGGGTCTGTGTGGTTATTGCCAACCAATGCAAATAATAAAGGAAAGTACATGATACCTAGAATCAGACGAAGTCAATGATAAGTTGGCAAACTTTGATGGTGACCTTGACTGCCTTACACACTACATTGGCTTCAATGCTGTGTGCCGCGATATTCATGTACTTGAATATGCATGCACTGGATACAGGCAAGGGTTTTTCAACTCAGCATCCTCATCAGTAAGCTACCCTGATACTTTCGATACTGCTACTCGCGATCAAGAAAGTATTTCCAACTAAAACAATGACAATCTAAATACACAAGTTGCTATAGCTAATATTTCCGATACAAATATACCAGCTACAAGCAGTTTGTCAGATGGAAAATAGATATCTGGACAAGGAGCTGTGTGGTGGCCTGATTTTTTGGCTTCAGATATCCCCACCTTCCAAAAGTTGTAATGAATTCCGACAAGATAATCGAAACGATTATGCATATGGTTGATAAGATTCCCAAATGGTTTTTCCATAATTAGTTTTCAATAGTGGTTAAGTTATCAATTTAATTACTATTTTGTTTCGTAAATAATTTAAATAAACATACACAAATAAGTTTTTTGAGGGGGGTAATCTGAAATCGTAGGAGGTAGGATGAAATCGATTTCAAGCTACCCCTGGGGGTAGCTTGAAATCGATTTCATCCTACCCCCGATAATCTGAACGCGATTTCAAGTTACCGGGGGGTAAGGTGAAGGGGGGGTAATTTGAAATCGCTACACCGGGATAGAAAATCCTGTGTAATTAGAATATAATATGTCTTAAGTATTATGAAGATAACTCTTTTGTCTTATTGGATTTGAAAATAACATGAGCCTTAGCTACATTATGGATTGGGAAATAAATATATTTGCATGAACTCAAGCAGCTCCTCTCAGTTGTCTGACTGCGTAATCATCATAACATGCGCCCTGTTACAAGGAGACGAGAAGGTAATTCAGATACAATATTACTTGGTTTACAGACAAGTTATGACCTTTGTTCTCAAATTACATATCTAAGCGATTTTTGAAACTGTCCTGTGAGCCGGAGAAAACTATTTTGACGAGTAAGTGGTTCCTTCGGGCCAGAACAAAGCGAAAAGCTATTGCTCCCTAATTATTTCCTTTGTGTCGGAGAGGTGCATATATGTCCATGGCGTCTTGCGATTCTAAGGCTGTGAAGCTGAGCTAACAAAGCCGACAATTTAAAACAAAAACCAAATCTATTCTTGTTCCAAGATGATACGGAAAGAAACGCTTTTCCTTCCGCACAAGAATGTCTTTTCTCTTATGCTTTTGTTTTTGCTGAGGGAAGTCAAGTTGAATTCTATCAGGAATGCCAAAATTCAGCGGCAGGTTTCTCAGCTGGAAACCTCGGATCGAGCAGGTTTCTCAGCTCGACACCTGTTCTAAGTACTGGTGACGATTACTATTTAACTGGTGTAGTTGCGATTGGATCCATGATACCAGTATATCTATATATAGATGTGGTCGGGGCATGACAGATTGTGCTCGCTGCTATATACGCAGGTCATGTAGGTATCTTGTTACCTGAGCAATCTAATCAGGCTAATATAGGTATAATGTTACCTACGCAATCTAACCATCATCGCAAACAGTGTGTTGAGTCCTCAGTGTACTTGGCCAATATCATAGTATGCATTAATCGCGTATAACCTGGTCATTAGGGGTATGCGCACAGTAACACCAACGCCAAGTGCCAGGTATGTCTGTGCCAGTCAGGCGGTCCATCGGGGCGCTGAGCTCACAGGATGTGACATCAGCCAGGGAACCAGTCGACCATAGGCTGTTATCGGCGCTGTGGCTGCTCAAGCGCAGCTAAGTGCTTCTCGCTGTTTATTTGACAAGTTGGGTAATGCTACTGCTTTGTAAATGACACGTTATGATGTAAAGCCATTTGGTCTGTATGGTAAGGGCCCCTTTAAATGCTCTCTTGGGGGAAATCGAACACGACACACATATGCTATAAGCTTGGCAGCAGCAGGCGTGTTGTAAGACTCCAGCGTTTATTATCTCTTCACCATGATGACCTCCTCCACAGCTATCTCTTTTGACATCCGTCTCTCCCTTAACAAATGTCCCTATATTTGGCTCGTATCTTTCCGCCTCCAGACCGAATCGCGTCATAACTTCTATTATTTTATCGTCTGGGGCACATATGTAGAAGAACGGAAATTATGTTCCTGCCGCCATGATGGATGCAGTTGATGATTATTTCGCTGCACCAGGAGCGGCAGGTGAGTGCCATCTCTCCCTGATTGCGCTGCACCAGGAGCGGCAGGTGAGTGCCATCTCTCCCTGATTGCGCTGCACCAGGAGCGGCAGGTGAGTGCCATCTCTCCCTGATTGCGCTGCATCAGGAGCGGCAGGTGAGTGCCATCTCTCCCTGATTGCGCTGCATCAGGAGCGGCAGGTGAGTGCCATCTCTCCCTGATTGCGCTGCATCAGGAGCGGCAGGTGAGCGCCATCACTCCCTGATTGCGCTGCATCAGGAGCGGCAGGTGAGTGCCATATCTCCCTGATTGCGCTGCACCATGACCGGCAAGTAAGTGCCATATCTCCCTGATAGAGGAGTGTCAGGTGAGTGCCATGTCTCCCTGATTGCGCTGCGGCAGGTGAGCGCGATCTTTCCCTGATTGCGCTGCATCAGGAGCGGCAGGTGAGCGCCATCACTCCCTGATTGCGCTGCACCAGGAGCGGCAGGTGAGCGCCATCTCTCCCTGATTGCGCTGCACCAGGAGCGACAGGTGAGCGCCATCACTCCCTGATTGCGTTGCACCAGGAGCGACAGGTGAGCGTCATCTCTACCTAATTGCGCTGCATCAGGAACGGCAGGTACCCGACCTTCAAGTAACGTCTCGATGTATGGGAGCACCTGTCTGGCAAGAGCAAGCACTCGTCCAGACAGACAACTTAGACGGGAGCCAACAAGGTTCTCGACTCGCACACCAATCAATGTCCCCCTTCGCACTTCCCCACTATCACCCAACGCTACACCCCACTGCCGCCGTCTATAACAGCCGATCAGGTTGTTAATTTGATAGCATCAGCCTTGTTATCTGTTACAGCAGGATAGCTCGCACCAGACGGGTAGTGGGGGTGAGTGTGTATGGTGAGAAGTATAGCACCACGGCTGGCGTTTGATGTTGTGAGTGATAACGCTGATATAGTAAACGGATTATATGGGGGCAATATGCTCTCATGTCTCCATATCGAACGATTTATGCAAGATATGATGGAAATCTGTTTTGTTTTTCCTTATTAGAAGCCACATCTGCTTCCATATTGCCTTTGTTATAAACCATTGTATATTGCGTCCTTTCGAAGTTGTAATTCCTTCAACTGTCTGCATGCACATTGACCACGCCCCCACTCCATCACCCCGCCCCATCCCGCGCACCCCCATCTCCACAAAACAACCTAGCTCAAGAAGAGAAAATACGTTGCTACCTAGGCTTTGCATCTGATTAAACGCATCATGATGTCGGCACCTATGACCCGCTCATATTTAGTAGCTGTTAACGACGAATCCGTGTGTGATCCGACCGACTCGGCTATAGATATACTCCACATAGCCAAATATACGGTCAATATTTTCCCATGAAGTTTTAAATTAGCTGGGCATTCAACAAGATACGACCAGAAGGCCTAGAATACCCATGTGATATGTAGCGCTTCTTTCCTGGCTGCATTATTAACTGTCACGAGAAACGAGCGGCCTACTTGCAAACAATAATCAGAAACGCAGAGACATCCCTTGCCAATTGCCTACCCATCAGCGCCTAACCAGATTCTGCAGTAGATTTCCGAAGCAAGATTCTAGAGGGAGAGACCTTCGGCCTCAGTGATTCATTGAGGGTCCCTGTGATCCCCTGGGCTAAGTAACTCCCATCAGTGTCCTTACAGCCTTACAGCCCCTGGCCCGTTGCTTCTGTGCCCACCAAATAACTCCTATGATTTTCATAGATTCTATCCCTAGATATTCCACGGCGGGTTGGGTAAGAGGGCTCCACTTTGGCACCTCTCGCCTGATAGTGTTTTAGAAGAGTCAAGTCTGTTCCCTACAGCGCCCTCTATTGGTTTATGTTCTCAGGCTAAAGGAATGGATAAAAATCCAGAGGAAGGCCTCTGGCTATTGCCACTCTGTTAACGCATTGGGAGACTTGACTTCTCGTGTCTTTTCTTGGGGTACTTCTTTAAGGTATATTCTCCCTAATGTCCGATTGGTGTGAAATGACTGGCCCCTTGGGGAATGTCCGGAGACTTAGTGAGGCCTGAGATTACTCATTCAATTGCACGTAAAAACAGCTTTAAGGCCTTTAATGATCATTTGTGAGACCTCAACTAGGAACGCGGTGTGTGTTTCCCGCTAATTGTTCGTGCCTCTCAAGCGGAGATCAAATACTAATCATCTGTAGGGGTGGGAGGGAGGCGGAGGGGCGGGACTGGTTATGATGGACAGCCACAAAATCATCCATACAACTTCAAGTTCCATTCTGGACTTTATATCTTCCTTTAGAGACATTACGGGTTAGATACCCTTAATATTTTATCAGAATCGTTCACGTTAATATCGTGGGTATTGCACTAGCAGAGCGTCACGGCGTCACCCGAGTCTCCCGTCACAGACGAGATCAAATAAAAGCACTCCATGTAAGCTTGCTGTTTTCCTCCGGTAATTTGGTTATCCTTCATAAACCTATTGCGAAACGAGATGTGTTTGTCACAGTACTAATGTCGTTACATGCGACCTCCCGCTCAACTTGATCCCACCAGGCGCTTCTAACAAGTAACGTTAGGGATCGCTATCAGCTCCACTGCCGGGGGATCATTTGTCGTGGTGGGTTCAGGGAGGCGGCGGGGAGAGGTTTAATCGGCTTGGTGGACATCTCGCGTCAGCTGCTATATATCTTGTAATGTAATTTACATGAACAAAGCGAGGCGTGGGCATTCGATGAGGCGCGCCATTACCGCACCCATACTCCCGCCTGACTTCTTTTCACAGCGCTAGCAGATCTCTCTCACTTCCTCTTCTCACTTTATCTAGACTTAATGAACTCTGAAACCAATCTAACTCCTCGTCCATGTACAACCTTAACCAGCTTTAAGCGCGCATTATCGGGCCCTAATTTCCTCATATTGGAGAGACTGCCGAGGTCCTTATCAACGTGTAATGAGCTGCGCTTACTGTCGTCTGCTGATGTCCCCCGTGGGCCTTTGCTCTCCTCCATAATCACATCTGCCTGACGGTGCCGGACCCATACAGTAGCCCATTGGGCTGTGTGTAAAGCCAGGGACAGCTCGGGGACAGCTCTGAGTTATGGCGCCTGAGATATGTCAGAGCATTGGCCAGTCGGTATAAGTCGTGTTAGGGCTATCACCAGTGGTTAGACACTGTCAATATTGGCTTAGTCATCAGGAGCTGGTGGGCCTCTGGGCGTGATTATTGCCAGCAGACTGCCACACTGTCAGGTGCTGATGACCATGTGGGTGTGATTATTTTCAGCAGACTGTCAGGCCCCAGTGGGGTGGGGGTGGGAGAGGCTGCCACGCTATGAGGAGCATCTGGGGTAATTATTTTTGGAAGGCTGTCACACTGTCAGGTGCTGATGAGCATCTGGGCGTAATTACTGTCAGGAGGCTGCCACGCCGTCAGGCGATTAGTGGCGTCTGGGCGTGATTATTGTCAGCAGGCTGCCACGCCGTCAGGCGATTAGTGGCATCTGGGCGTGATTATTGTCAGCAGACTGCCACACTGAACCACGCAAATGCCCTATTGTTTTTTAATCAGAAGTCGTCTGTATACAGTGTTTGGGTCATGTTCACATATTTTTGCAATGGATACAATACGTCGCTCCCCCTTTTCATGACAATGACACAATGTACGACTATACTTTCACACCTTTCAAGCCCTAAAAACATTTACTTATTTTGTATCTATGGTGCGTAGCTAGCTGTTGCAGACGTTTCGTGTGCCCAATAATGGAAGCAATTGCATTGGAGTCACGTGGCGTTAACTTGATTACATAGCTTACATCAGCGCAACTGGTGGCAAATGTTGGCATCGTTCTGTCCATGTTCACGGCAGATCCATAACATGGTCGCATTGAAGAACTCCACGGTGCGCATGGGTCGACGTACGTACATGATGACAGGGAGGTTTTTGCTACTCAATCAATCGTCATAGTTCCTTGGACGGAACATGAGCCGCGCTTAAGCGACACATTAGTTGTCTGTAGTCTTGTTGTCTGACGGGTGCAGAAACAACACAATGACTTAGTCAGTCTGGAGCTAATGAGCCCTCTACTCGGTCAGTACCGAGCGGCTCGGCCGGCATGTCCAAGTGGACGGAGATAGGACACGTCTGGGGCGAGGAATAAAGCCCTCGCGAGGAACCATAAACCATCTCATCATAAAGACAAGCACTCGGGGACAATAGCTCTGCGTTGAACAGCACTTTCCCCACCCGCAGACAAGTACCGCTGAGTGGGGCGGCCGGTAGGAGGCGCTTTGGCTGACTTATAATGCTACCATGGCACTCCAGGGGTCTGTTCTAAAGCAAGAGTTTGAGGTCACGTGACTTCTCAACATTCTCGTGGCTTTTACATGATAAAGTAATCCAGGCAATGTGAGTATGGCCTATGTCGACCTGGGACGTGTTGCTGTGTTGTGCCCTCTGTTGAGATACCGCAACAAGGTAATAAGTGAGTCTACTCAGTCGTATGTCGAGGTGCCCTGACGAGCATCAAACGCTGCCTTCTTCGCCACAGTAAACCTAATGTGCAACAAACAATGTATCTTTGGTCAGGGTTACACTTCAAACTGCAAGCACTGTCTCCTGGTTCAGGGTAACCCAGTCGAGCAGCAAGCACTGTCTTCTGGTTCAGGGTAACCCTTCAAGCAACAAGCACTGTCTCCTGGGTCTGGGTAACCCTTCAAGCAACAAGCACTGTCTCCTGGGTCTGGGTAACCCTTCCAGCAACAAGCACTGTCTCCTGGGTCTGGGTAACCCTTCAAGCGACAAGCACTGTCTCCTGGGTCAGAGTAACCCTTCAAGCAACAAGAACTGTCTCCTGGGTCTGGGTAACCCTTCAAGCAACAAGCACTGTCTCCTGGTTCAAGGTAACCCTTTAAGCAACGAGCACTGTGTCCTGGGTCTGGGTAACCCTTCAAGCAACAAGCACTGTCTCCTGGGTCTGGGTAACCCTTCAAGCAACAATAACTGTCTCCAGGGTCAGGGTAACCCTTCAAGCAACAATAACTGTCTCCTGGGTCAGGGTAACCCTTCAAGCAACAAGAACTGTCTCCTGGGTCAGGGTAACCCTTCAAGCAACAATAACTGTCTCCAGGGTCAGGGTAACCCTAAAGCAACAAGAACTGTTTCCTAAAGCAACAAGTAACAAGAAACTGTCTCCTGGGTCAGGGTAACCTTCAAGCAACAAGTGTCTCCAGGGTCAACCCTTCAAGCAACAAGAACTGTCTCCAGGGTCAGGGTAACCCTACAAGCAACAAGAACTGTCTCCTGGGTCAGGGTAACCCTTCAAGCAACAAGAACTGTCTCCAGGGTCAGGGTAACCCTTCAAGCAACAAGAACTGTCTCCTGGGTCAAGGGGTAACCCTACAAGCAACAAGAACTGTCTCCAGGGTCTGGGTAACCCTTCAAGCAACAAGGGCCAGGGTAACCCTCTCCAGGGTCAAGGTAACCCTTCAAGCAACAAGAACTGTCTCCAGGGTCAAGGTAACCCTTCAAGCAACAAGAACTGTCTCCAGGGTCAAGGTAACCCTTCAAGCAACAAGAACTGTCTCCAGGGTCAAGGTAACCCTTCAAGCAACAAGAACTGTCTCCTGGGTCAGGGTAACCCTTCAAGCAACAATAACTGTCTCCAGGGTCAGGGTAACCCTAAAAGCATCAAGAACTGTCTCCTGGGTCAGGGTAACCCTAAAAGCATCAAGAACTGTCTCCTGGGTCAGGGTAACCCTACAAGCAACAAGAACTGTCTCCAGGGTCAGGGTAACCCTTCAAGCAACAATAACTGTCTCCAGGGTCAGGGTAACCCTACAAGCAACAAGAACTGTCTCCTGGGTCAGGGTAACCCTTCAAGCAACAATAACTGTCTCCAGGGTCAGGGTAACCCTAAAAGCATCAAGAACTGTTTCCTGGGTCTGGGTAACCCTACAAGCAACAAGAACTGTCTCCTGGGTCAGGGTAACCCTTCAAGCAACAATAACTGTCTCCAGGGTCAGGGTAACCCTAAAAGCATCAAGAACTGTTTCCTGGGTCAGGGTAACCCTACAAGTAACAAGAACTGTCTCCAGGGTCAGGGTAACCCTTCAAGCAACAAGCACTGTCTCCAGGGTCAAGGTAACCTTTCACGCAACAAGAACTGTCTCCAGGGTCAAGGTAACCCTACAAGCAACAAGAACTGTCTCCTGGGTCAGGGTAACCCTTCAAGCAACAAGCACTGTCTCCATGGTTAGGGTAACCCTTCAAGCAACAAGAACTGTCTACTGGGCCTGGGTAACTCTGACGGGCAGCAATCGCTGTCTCCCGAACAAGGATAACACTGACAAGCTGCAAGCAATATCTCCGTATATGTGTGTGCAGGTCAGGGTCTCGTACAAGAGCCACCAGGGTCAAATGATTTTCGCAACCATGTTTTATTTTGAGGACTGTGACGAAATAGTCGTCAATGATGTGATGGCTGGCAACCCAAAGCTATGTAAAGGCCAGATGTGCTGTACAATGATGCGACGATTGACTCCGGCGTTGCTGGCTGTATGCCGTGCGCTTCGCGGGCCGACGCGTTGCCGGTTGTATGTCGTGCGCTTCGCGGGCCGACGCGTTGCCGGTTGTACGTCGTGCGCTTCGCGGGCCGACGCGTTGCTGGTTGTATGTCGTGCGCTTCGCGGGCCGATCGTTGTCGGTTGTATGTCGTGGGCTTCGCGGGCTGACGCGTTGCCGGTTGTATGTCTCAGTTGCTGTCGGAGTGGCACAATGCATGGGACGTCATGATCTGTTGTGGAATCGGCCGGTAGGGAACCATGACTGGCGCCTGAGTAACCGTGGCTAATGGATGCCACTGTAACCATCTTTTAAGCTTAATGGAGTCGTCTTTCGACAGGTTTTTGTCGTGAATCGGATTTTATTATTTATCGTATCGACACTACCGGTCGCTCTTCTCTTTGACTTTTGAAATCGCCACACGCGCTAAGTCAATTCCGAGTAGGAGCCCGGATGTATGTGGTGGGTTGAGTCGGCCATTAAGCAAGGCAATAAACTAAGTAGGAGTGATAGAAGACGAGTTGTGGATGTCTCGCCCTTGATTAGTCGGCCGGCCTAGCGCTGGTCCGTGCTAAAGTCGAGCATGCTTCCTCCTCATCCACTATCTCCCTCCTGTCCACGCACCTGTCTCATAAAGCAGGTACAATCTTACTGGCCGTCACCGCTTCGCTCAGATACCATGACAAATAGCAGCTATCTGCTCCAACCTACCCACTACTAATCCAGGTATCGCACTACCAGCACTTCTCATTTCCTGCAGAACCACCTACAGGAGCTCTCTAATTCATCATGCCCCGTGTGACGTCACAAGATACACGACCCCCGTCCAATTTCCCCGTTTTTTTTACTAAATGCTAAATTATCATTTTCAATATCAGTTATATCAAATAACGGCGGTCTGTAACCATGGTTACACTGCGCGCTTAATAAAGGTTGTGACCTTCTATCTTGATAAGCTTCGAATATGACAGAATAAATCAGAGCGTCTGTCTGTTGGCGCAAATTAAATCAGGACGGCGTTGAGTTGAGATCAAAAGGTGAAATGTAAACACGTGAGAAGAGCTGTTGTGCTGGGGGATGGCATCCACCCTACGTACCATCAATAAGCTCCCTTCATTCTACAGTACCATGCACTTTTAATGATATTAATCCCGTTTTCCATTGGGCTGTGGCATGAATTACGACCGTCCGTTGACAGACTTACTTGGCCGATGTACTGATAATCCTTTCTTTTTCTGTGTAAATCATCACAATACAGATGATAAGCGGAACTTTTGTAAAGCGTTGGCTGTCGGTCTATTTTCAGGGTATATCACTTGTAGAGCATCAATGTGTATCTATGCACATTTCATGAGGGTTGTGATGGGTCATTTGTTGTCAGGATAGAGCTTGATGGGGCACTTAAGGATTTGCCCCGGCGGGTGGTCTGGAGCATCCAGGTCAGGCTAACTAACCATCTCCCTTAACCACTTGTTTCAGTTTTTGCCGGAGATAATCTTAAACCTGGTGGATAAGCTTGATTAGTTAGCCAGCGGAGTGCCACAGAAAGGCTGTGTGGTGCCCGCGATATAATGCCCAGCGGCTGCCCCAACAAGCCAACACCGGCTGGTGCTGAGCCGACTACATACAAACGTGGTCCGAGTCCGACTTGGTCCGTAATATAATCTAAGATCTGCAATGGAATTAGTAAGGAACAGCTCGCCCACGTGACTCTGACAGAGCCTGTGAGATATATCACACGTTCTGCCGCCAGGTGGAGCTTGAGATAACTAAATAGGGTGGCATTTATGCATTAGCATGTGGAGCCGATTGAATCATTTGATCAGAGTCAAGGTTATTTCGCGATAATGCACTATGAAAGAGTGTAATTGCCAATTATACATTAGGATCTCATGTTTCCTCTACAATACCTGATTGGCTCTATGGTGTGAATATACAATATAGCGGTTGATGTATTGTTCGATTCAGAGCGTCCATCAGTTAAGACGAGGCGTAGTCGACGGGGGCTGGTTTAGACTGCATCAGAACAACTCATACGGCTTGCATGAGTCATTAAATACCGGAATATAAACGCTATCTTCTCTCCATATATCTATAATATACTGACATTACATATATCAAAAGTAATCAGCAGATTTCAAGTAAAAACCGTACCGACTTCATTCGTCCTGTTTACAGCATCAACCTGCTTCTGCGTGTACGCCTGGCTCAGGTGTATCTTAGATACGAAGTGGCGCCAATGTCAGTTAGGATATGGCTGAATAACAGGGTATACTTGAGAACGGTTTATTCCATTGTGAGTCTGATATACAGCTAATTATATGACAATCTGTGGTGACAGTTGGGGAAATTACCGTGGATTAATTTCACTGTTGTATACAGTAAGCGCTTTTAAGTTGGATCATACTTTAAAGCTTACCCAGGATAATGACTGGTTTTGTGTAACTAACGCTTATTACCTTTCTCTGGGTATCCCAGTCAGTGGCAGGGACGATAAAGTTGGATAAGTATTGCAGCGTGAGCGAATAAGACCTTCATAATGGTCGTCTTTGAGTTAATTCGAGCGATAATTACTACCATAATTCATTGGAATCCCCCCGCCACTATTGCTGGCTACTGATAACCGCCTGTTAGAGGTATCACTGCGCCTGCGCTAATCATTGTGCCGCGGGAAGCTATCATCATGGCACGTCGCATTGTGCCCAAATCGTAATGAAATGCGCGTCGCCACAAATCAGTTTGTGCAGCCCATTTGGCGTGTCATTGTCGGATTCGTAGATAAATCATAATGTGCGTCGTTAGGATGAAAGAGGAAGCGAAGGTGTCGTGTGGGAGGCTCATGGTGAGGCACTGGGTGAGGCACAGGGTGTGGTCAGAGGGAGAAGAGGTGCCTTAAGAAGCCAAGCGCCCTACTTAATCCCGCCGTGTTGTGTCTCAGCCAGCCATATTTGCGTGACCATGACAGGCATACTAATATGTTCTTTGCAAGCGCATGATTAGACTGCATGGCTGTGATCATTTTCGTTCCGTGGTCAGCATTACAATGGTGTCTCGGTGCGAGACGGGCGACCTCGTTGGTGAATTAACCAAGCCGTAGATATTGTCTTGTGTGTACCATACTCGTTGCCTGCTGATGATGATGGAATGTCACGTGGTCTGGCCGGGCCGGCTGGTATCTCTGGCTGCTTCCGCTCCCACCCGGAGTGAAGTGCTGACGCTCTTATATTAAAGCATGCACTGCCACCCATATATTCCTTATGAATCACTCCTTGGACAGATTTTAAGATGGAAGCACGAGCTTGTAAGCCATGATTAATGAAGGCTAGAAGGTGATGGATAGGTCATTCAACCCCAGCAAGTAGTTACTTATGCAGCAGCGGCAGCTGCTGAAGCCTTCGACAGAGAGAGAGAGAGAGAGAGATCCTTCATGGCAGACACCCAAGGATGCCACAACTCTTTTGTCCAACACAACTTAAAAGCCATTGTGACAAAATATGCCCAAAACTCTGCGCATAACGACACATTCATCAGCTCATAGAATGATGGAGAGTTAGTTTTTCCTTGGTGCTGTCGGGGGCGCGGGGGCCGACCTCTGATCACGGCCTCCACTTGGACATGGGACGGCCATTAGAGAATGGGCATCTGGATTCTCTTGCTTGTCACTTTGCACCTCACAATCTGATTGTCTAAATCATATTTCATGCGATGAGTTCGTCCGCGGGGAATTCCCGCGCGGGGTTGGTAAGATGATGGTATACGGTGGGGTAGCGTGTTAGCCTGGGCGCTCGGATAGGACCTCGCTCGCTCGCCTGCCTTCACAGGTCACACGCAGTCTATGTCTTCTCCTTCTTCACAAATCATTACTGACCACTATTTTATTTAACGGGGTCTTAGAAACCTCTGCGTGGGCACCCCCTGACGGTCATGGCTTCAAACAATCTCGTGCACGCCACCTCTGCATAGTTGTGAAACAACCCTAGTTGAATGACAGCTGATTTCACACGCCCTCAAATGCTGCTCATTCCCCTTTGATGTACATTCGCCAACTCTGACCGAGTCTAATAAAGCCACTTTGGCAAAGGTAAGGTGCGTCATCCACTTGCAGACAATTTGACAATAACATTATCATTTTTCCCTCATACAAATCCTTGAGGTGCTTCATTTGACCCAGGCCGCCTGACAGAGCCTCTAATGAGCGCCTACACACGCATCCACCTACTTACATCCCCGCGACAAAAACCACCCTGATGAGATTTCCTTGCTTTTGTAGGGCCCCATAGAGGTGAGCGTCCCTTAATCTCTGGGCTCCCTTGATCGATCATATTTACGACCGTATTTGGCCTGTACAGTGAAGGTAAACCCGGCCAGCATACTTACAGGTGCCTCTTTGTCACACAGCGCTGTAAAAAAAATCAATTCCCAGTTTGCTTGTTTATGAGACAAGCAGAGTACTGTTGCTATGGCAACTGGGGCGCAGTAATATCCAATGGGAGGCATCCGCACCTGATCATAGTTGGAAAGGGTACTTTGTTCTCCGAAGCTCTGGTTCCTTTGATCGGTTTGAAGCTCTCTAATTACTGATTTGCCTGAGTATTACATGGAATGGTGGCCGTAGCGCCACTGTCGAATTATGAATTTCGTTGATTCAACCAAGTATATTTAGTATATGGTCAACTTCAGAAATGTCTAATAAGGTTATTTCAATACGTGATTTCAGTGACATTTTAAACACGACCTGGTCTATAAAACTAATCCATAAGTCGGATAGAGTGCCACGTGTCAATTAGCCCTTATTGTGCTGTAATCATCACTTGTTATAAACCCACAATGCCGTCACAACAATGTGATTGTCAACAATAAATGTCTCGTCCGTTTTTGATTTATACTTTCTCTGAAGGAGAAGAATGGTTTAACATGCTGACGTTTCATTGAGACAGGTGGAGACGGAAATCACCTGTAATTCACCTGTAGCAACCTGACAAGAAGCCCTTCAGCCTATTGTTTCCTCCCATATTGCGCTTTCACTCTGTCACGCACAGCACCGCTAATTACTTCGCCTTCCGCGCAGTGAATAAAAACCATTAACTTTTCCATTGCTTTAAGCATTTTGCTGGCTACGTGGAATTCTGAAAGGTGAGCTGCAATTGCCTGATACTGTGATCACGACAACGCTGGTTACCAGGGAAACGAGAGACTGGGTGACAGCGCAACGTATCATATGTGGTTGATAAGCAATGAAACAGAGACGAAACGGGGATGCTTCTGAAATGGGAGTCTAAGGACTTGGTAAAGAGTGACTGTGATGGGGCTGGCAGGCCGTGACATGAGCGGCATATACACCATATATTGATTGTAAGTTTTATCCAGCGGAAATGTTAACGAACTTATTTTGAATTGGCAGCTTATAACTTTAATGGAAAATGCCGTCAGTAGTCAGGAGCAGTTCTTGTTGGCAGGCTGTAAGTCACAAACAGCTTACCTGCCGCTTTCTTCATGAAACCCTTATATTTCGAAGTATATCAAGCCTTGGTTTTCCATCAGTTTCATGTAATAGAAGAAATACAATTGGATCAAACGACTGCTGTATGTATAGAGGATATCGTGTTGTCTTATGCTAGGTGACTCGAAGTGTGAATAATGATACAAAAAAGCATCGGTGAAACGAGATATTATATTATGGCTTGATAAAAAATTAATGAACCCCAAGGTTTATAAGCAAATATCACGAGCTGTTCGGGTGCTGTGTGTGAGTTAATTAAACTATGCGCACCTGGTGACGAGGCGGTGCTTCGTGACCATGTCAACTACCTGGGCACTTCCTATTGCCTCGACGAATGTAACCAGGTGAGGGAAGTCGAGTGATCGTACAGCCGGGCGCTATGTTGTAGTGCTACACACAGGTCGTGGGTACGATACCTAGTTGTGACAACCTGACTGATTCCATGTTACTCGGATCAGCACATCAAACGTCGGTCCTGCTTCTGAAAGGGATGCACCCGACCCGGTAGCTCAGTAGTACTGTACTGGAGCTTCGTCCCAGCGGCGTGGATTTCGCAGCCCGGTCTGTGCGTCCTATAGCATCAGGATCTTCCTCATTTATCACCGTCACTATATCACCCCGTTCTTAAAAATGACGTAAACCCTCAGTATTTCATTGCATTTTCATTTTTCTTTTAATGTCTGAAATGTAGACGTGACAATTTATGGCAACGGCAGAATCACTGACACATTCGGCCATTTTTTATACGTGGCGAACCATGATACAACAGAACCACAGACACATCCGGCCATCTTTTAGTTTTACACGTGGCGAACCATGACATCGACGGAACCACTGACACATTCGCTATCTTTTACACGTGGCGAACTATGACATCGACGGAACCACAGACACATTCGGTCATCTTTCACACGTGGCGAACCATGATATCGACGGAACCACTGACACATTCGCCATCTTGTACACGTGACATCGACGGAACCACAGACACATTCGGTCATCTTTTACACGTGGCGAACCATGACATCGACGGAACCACTGACACATTCGCCATCTTGAACACGTGACATCGGCGGAACCACAGACACATTCGGTCATCTTTTACACGTGGCGAACCATGACATCGACGGAACCACAGACACATCCGGCCATCTTTTACACGTGGCGAACCATGACATCGACGGAACCACTTACACATTCGGCCATCTTTTACACGTGACATCGACGGAACCACTGACACATTTGCCATCTCACACGTGGCGAACCATGACATTGACGGAACCACAGACACATTCGGTCATCTTTTTATACGTGGCGAACCATGACATCGACGGAACCACAGACACATTCGGTCATCTTTTACACGTGGCGAACCATGCCATCGACGGAACCACAGACACATTCGGTCATCTTTTACACGTGGCGAACCATAACATCAACGGAATCACTGACACTAGTGTCCACAATTTGGCCCTGATGCTCGCTTCTGTCCCTCGCCATGAAGAGTCATATTTCACTGATAGCACAGTCACTATATTACCCCCAATCATGACAGTAATGTCATTGATATCGAATAGGGTCACAGTTTATTTAGATGGGTCTATTTCTCTTCATCATGTTAGGCTGTGGTGAGGTCATCTAGATTAAATAGATCGAAACATATTAGAACAGAATCAGAACAGAATTGCTTATTGATTTTATGGTGAGATAGTATGATGCGCACCATATTGATTGCGCTATATTAGTAATATACATAAGCGATATATTCTATTTAAGGCAGGATGGATGTGTCCGATTTCGAATAATGACTGCAGTAATTGGCACATTCTTCTTCATACCAAGCGCTCCTCTCAGTCGTAAATACTTTCCAAGTGAGATAAATGTTCATAAACTATACAATTTTCCGATAATGTTTGGACAAGAATATTAGACTATTTACACCATCGTCGACTTCTGGGACAATAACAGGGTGCTGACCTATCACATGAAGTGCTTAGATGTCCGATGGGGAAGTCACTACACGATAATTCATTCATCAAGGAGTCTCTTGGCTTATTTGATCGCCTTCGCTACTCTCACCGAAGAGCTTTTCTCATTTCCGCGTCAATATCCTCACACTCGACCCCTACTCGCTTTATTGTGCTGCCTGTAGTGACAACGCTCATTCTTGTGCTCCACTCCCTGCTTTATCGCCCACTTCATTTGCCGCCCTATTATCGTTCACCCTATTCCAACCCCTATCATCGCTCTCCTTGCTCTGTTGAGCTACTCTTTGTTTGTAATTTTCTGGCTGTCTATTCAGGACACATATTTGACGATGGATTATAGCAGGATTTAGTTCCATCCATCATTTAAAGACATATACATACGAGTGATATGACGCGGTTCGTACGACCCAACGACATGGCACAAGGCCTACCTTCCCTATCCCTCCTCACAACCTTACATCCTCTCATGTGCCTCGCATTCCGAGCTGCTACACGCGCTCTCCAAGACCTCGCTGGGCAATGAATACCAACCTCTGCACGGCCCTCTTTGCTATTAATTCAGAACCATAAAACGCGATGGCTGCCAGATCAGCTCAATATCACCATTGACACTCATCCAATCAATGATCTTTTCGCAGTTTCGCTGAGTTGCCCTTTCAATTTCCCCATTTCTAGTAAATTATCTTGGCGGAAGCTGGCAAGCTGGTGTCTCCCCTGCATAACTTGTGCGCGCGTTTCGTCAGAATCAATGACACGCTACGTCTGCTTAGATCACGCCCGGATGGAGATGGCTTATAGTAACGCGCTCAGCTAACGTTGCCTTTTGTGGTCGAATGCTAAATCGCTGAACTTCTTTTTACCCTCCCTCAAAACAATAAATATCCCACTGGTGAAGCGTATCTGCGTAGCAGTGCTCACTTCACAATTAGAAACATGCCAAGGCGCTGCAAAATTACTGCTGGAAAGTCCGGAGCGCTGATATATCGGCAGCGCTAATTTGGGGGCAAGTGTGTGAGTAATGCTAGGCAGGGTCTTCTTAATGTGGAGCTGTAACACCTGCATATTGTTAACGCAAAATGTATTTAACTTGGCGGTGTCTGCCGCTCGGTCGCAGCGTGAGTTCTGTTAGCGTGACGTGTTTGGTTGGATCCCTGGTCACCGTGCGACAGCGGGGTGTGTGTTTGGTTGGATCCCTGGTCACCGTTCGACTGCTGGAGGTGTGTTTGGTTGGATCCCTGGTCACTGTTCGACTGCTAGAGGTGTGTTAGGTTGGATCCCTGGTCACCGTGTGACTGCTGGGGGTATGTTAGGTTGGATCCCTGGTCACCGTGTGACTGCTGGGGGTATGTTAGGTTGGATCCCTGGTCACCGTGTGACTGCTGGGGGTATGTTAGGTTGGATCCCTGGTCACCGTGTGACTGCTGGGGGTATGTTAGGTTGGCCTCAGCAGTAGTCAATGCGTTGTCATTTGGCTCCTTGGTGCGAACTCCGGTTGATCCTCATTAGCCTGACCTATTAATAACGGACTATCTGTTGTCAGTTCATTCAGGGATCCACTGCATGTCATAGTGCACAGCACAATTGATAGCGTGCCTTTACGCTTGTAAATATTCAACCATAAATCTCAACCGTTTTTTGTATGTTTGGGGCACTCCATTATGCATCTTGAGCCAAAAAAAACATAATTTAGGGCAGCTACTTAACATAACATTATAGAAACTGGCCTTAATGGAAGGAAGGTGTAGGTTTTTTCACTGGGTACCAGGGCGACGATTTTGCGAGACCGGAAAAGGAAACACTAGAATGTGGTGCGTGCGGGAAAGCTGGGAATTTAAGGAAATTATTGAAAGCTCGAGTCGTGCGCTCTTCAAATGTGCTGCAAGCTCGAGTCGTGCGCTCTTTATATGTGCTGGAAAGCTCGAGTCGTGCGCTCTTTAAAGATGTATTTCTCGGCGATTTGTGCAATTTTTTTTTCCTCTGTTGTTGTGTAGTTGCTACAATGATATAATTCTTACATGTAACTGGTAACGCCAAATCGTTGATGATTAATCGATTAGGGCGCACCGAAAACAGACTCCGAACTTTGTTTACAACAATATTCAAACGAATAGCGACCTGATCCAGCCACTTCGCATGCGCAAAACTACCATTTTCTGGTATTATCGTTCAAACTCCCCCTGCTTTCAGCCTCGGATGAATTGTAGTTTACCGTGTGCCATATTTGGGTTAAAATTCACGTCCCGTCAAAAATAAGAAATCGAACTTTACAAAGGCCATTAACACAGCAGGGGTTACCGATCGGACTCGAGTTTTTGGATCTCATCACAAAACCTGGTAGGGAATCGATCGACGAATTTTGTTTTCAGAACAGAATTTCGACGATTTTTGATGAAATGCACCTTAAAACCTGCAGGTGTTTGATTGTACGCTCGCTCTTTAGAGGTGTTGGGAAGCTGTGGTTGCGCGTGTGGAAGTGTAAGAAACGTCGAGATTTTTGCTCCACAGTGGTGTTGGAAAGCCCGAGTCGTGCATTTGCTCGACGAATCGGAAAACTCGAGACAGGCGTTTGCTATAGGGTGTAGGAATTCTCGGGCTGTGTGTTTGTCAGAGGATTTGGTCAGCTATTGTCACTCGTTTGTTGGAGCTGTTTGAAAGTTCGATTTTTTTGCGTTTGCTTGAGGAATTTAAATAATTCGTTCGTATGTTTGCTACAGGTATTGGAGTCGTGCATTCGCTAAATGAGGTGGGATTCTCGGGTTGGTTAGATGCGTTCGAAAAATGTTCGAACTGTGTGTTTGCTAGAGATGCAAGGAAGATCGGGTCAAATGATAACTCGATGTGCAGGGAAGCTCATGTTGAGCGTTCATCGGAGGAACGGTGATTTCTGGTCTGGCACTAACCTCCTAATTTGTTACCAGTGTCATTGTTATGTAGTGACCTCCTTTCGTCCTCTGATCCCTTCCAATCATAATGTATTTTTACGCATTTATCTATGTCAATACACTCTCGAGAGCTGAATTATTATTTCTGACGTCCAACAAATTGCTTTCTATTTATTGCCGTCTAATCAGTGGTAACCTTTGAAATATTGTAGTTTGCGTTTGCGTTGGCTTCTTGGATGCTGCCTACATATTGAGAGAGAAATGAGAATCTTCCCATGTTATCACCGGTCGTTCAACATCTATTGTTACCGATGAGGCGTGGCTTTCACGCTCTGCTGGGCGCTTAATGCCTACAATATCTGCTGATAATGGCGGTTCATCGTGGCGGTGTACCATCGCTGTAGATCGCCTCTAGAGGCATTGTCCTAGCCAATGGCGGATCAATCTCGCGTATATGCTTTATTGTGGCTTCTTGTGGGTATATGACAAATTGTGCGGAGTGAATTCGCCTGGAGAGCATCTTGTGTAAGCAATAACCAACCTGTCAAGGCTGGGATATATGACTTTCTTCACCAGATATTAGAACGAACAGAGTATCCCCACAGGCTTTCTAGATGACCCTTACGGCCATCACCACGTGACCCCTTACCGCGTTATTTCGCGAGATTCGAGCGGCAGTCGGGTTAGGCCGCTAGAGGGAGCTGCTTGAGGCTGCTAGTGAGGTCTCTATTGGAGCGCGCGATGGATGGTCTCTGGTCTAGCGTCCCGTCACCTCTTACGATCTATCAGCCTGTCTCCCGAGATATTAGACGTTTACTCAAAAACAATGCTCTTGCATCCCCTGTTGTATCTAATTCACGGCAGGATGAACTGTCTTGGACGGCTTACTGGCCAACACGCCAATAAAAGCTCACATTAGATCCGGCAGATTGCTAGTAGTTAGTCAGCGTCTCTGAGGATGTACGCTCGTGTCCCCAATGGTGTGGAATAATTCCCATTGCATTATGGGATATCCCCGATGCATGATGGGATATGACGAGAGCGGCGTGGGGCTGTCACTGTGGCGGATGTGACACGATGTTTATCTCCCCACAGGCGGACAGTGATGCTCACTAATTGGGATTCATTTGTGAAAATTAGTCCTACACCCTCCGACTAACTAATACTGTAGAACGTTGGTTGGCCAATCAAGGTCAAATTGTGTGCCAGCCACCAAGGTCAAACCACTTGCCTGGACAGAGTTCGCGACCGTGTGATTCAGCATCGGTCTAGTTTTGGTTGCAAGCTCGTCCGTCTGTTGTGAATGATTCATTATAATGACTTCTGAAGTGATATGAACCATCAAATTTGTATTTTGGAAGCATGTATGATCAAACGTTTTAAAATCCAATTTGGGCTGAAGTGCAAATATGTTAGGGAAGGCGATGGTCACGTGGCATTAGTCTCAAAGTGCCTATGGACTGTGCCAGCGAAGCGTGTTAGTTGTATCGCCTTCATGTGGGCGCTCTGGATGTCGTCTCAAGGTCACACACATGGCGTCCTCTCTATCATCATACTCACTTTTTCACACCTATTAAATCGACTTAATTAGTTTCCCAAACACATTAATGTCAAATATCAGCTTTTGATCTCTCCTAAATACACACCACACCGCCTTTCTTCACAGGTTACCAACTCGCTAACTAAATTTCGTAAAAGAAAATCCCATCCAAATTCTGTTTTGAAAGAAAACATCATTAATCGACTCCCTACTACTAAGATTTTTTTTTACTGATCGAAAAAACCAAATCAGAGGACCCGGCAATTTTTATGGCATTTATTAGGTCCGATTTCCTATTTTTTTTACGGTACGTGAATTTTAAACCAACCAAGGTGAAAAACCAGAAAATGGTCGAGTTGCGCATGCGTGGATACCGGTTCAGGTCGCCATTCATTTGAATATTTTTATAAATACAGTTCAGGGCTGCTTTCAAAGCGTCTAAATCGATTAAAAATCGATGAGTTGGTGTTGCCAATAACATAAAAGGATTACAAACGAGTCTTTTAGCAACAACAGAAAAATGGAAGCTGAATAGAAATTGCATCAAATCGCAATAAAATGCTTCTTTAACTGAGCTGTGACCTCCCCGAAGTTAGCGTCCTGATTGACCAATGGATAATGTATCAATTCTATCAACTCGTCTATATCTGTGTTGCTTCGATGTACGGCTAAATCCTTGTTGTAAACTCGTTGAAATATCGCTGTTACAGGCGGCCATTCGGGGGAATACTGCAACACGGAGACATTCCGCGCCGAATGCAGTGAAGGTTCCGTGATCGTCATGCAGTCGGCACTCTACGGACGGATGAAATTAGGTCGATGTGTCCAAGTTGATGTCGGCTATCTCAACTGCCACGAGGACGTTCTCCAAATAGCCGACCGCAAGTGTTCCGGAAAACGGGTGTGTGAAATCCGGGTGCCGGACGCGGAGTTTGAAAACACCAAACCCTGTTTTGGCGAACTCAAATCCTACCTAGAAGCGAACTTCACTTGTATCCCAGGTGAGATACCGAACCGACCGCTGTTTTGTGTTTAACGCCAAGTTCAATATAATTTTCGTCACCTTTAAACATTATGAATTGAATGGTTAGTTAATGGTTGGTTTGTCTTAACTAGCCCGGTACATAACTTGATTTTGCATCGTGTGTTATCATTATCTTATAGTTGCCATGACGACGAGGGAGCATTGTGAGGAACACGACCAGATGAACATCACTCAGTCGTCCGGCAACCTGTCGAGCACCGTCACCTCTGACATCATCGAGTGTTCTGGCTCTACCCATCCCTGGGTCATATACGCCCAGCCTTGGCAGCGCGTTAACCTCACTCTGCGGGACTTCTCCGTGCAGGACCGCGACTCTGTGTCATACGTGGTTCCAGGCGACGACACGCCTACACGACAGTGTTTTGACTATGGTATTATCGAGGATAGTGGTACGGACGAAGAGATCACCATTTGCGGGGGACAGAAACGCATCAGTCACGTGTATACGTCACTGGGTCACGTGGTCAAGGTCTGGGTCACCAATGACATGCGCGGGAAAAATTACCGACGGTTCCTCATCGAATTCTCAGGTGTGTTCTTTGATCTAACCAAAAAGGTTGTTGGATCTTCATCTGATGTGTTCTTTGATCCACAGTGGCCGTGTTTTGACCCCGAACCAATTGCGGAACCTTGTTTGTTGTTAATAATGATATAAACGGAATTGGTTAATGGGTGGGTCCATGGATTATGACCCACATCAGTGAGTAAAGCACATAACGTCTAGATCCTACCCAGAAGATGCTGGAAGGGCCTGCCTCGGCAGCTTCCTGGTTGCACACTTAGCCTAGCAGCGGACCTCTCTCATCACATCTCATATATCGACTTGTTGTAATTGCTATGAGCATGGTCTCTGCTGCTTGTATTGTCTACCCACAATAGGCGCGCGTGTCTGACTCTATCTTGTCTTTCCAACTCCAGTATTTACTGCAACTAAACCAAGGTCTTAAATGTTATGGCACAATACAGCTGGGTCAGTTGATCATGGCAAGAACATATACATGGTCCTTCTATGGCCTGGTCGACAGCGTAATTGCGTGTGGGTACCTCGGGGAAATTTCTTTGTTCTACAGGGGACCCGGGTTGCTATTATGATTGTGACCACGTGGCTTGCGCACCTTTGTGGTGATATTAAATGAATTTATGGCTGGGCATCGATCATTCTTTTGTGTCTGTAGCATTGTAGCGGGAAAACGAGTGATATACCTGGCCGGCCTTCTGCTTTACGATCGCCCCTCCAATAATCTACACCTTATGACGAGTAACCCGCTAGGAGTTGTTCATATTCCCAGAGTTACTTTAGCCCGGGGAGGGACCCGTGGCCCGCCGGCTACCTCCCCGAGACCACCCCACCACCACCACCCACCACCACCCTACCATACCTGCCATGATAAATGCTTTTTGACAGGTAATAGGATTTGCTAGACTGGTTTTATCACCTTGTGACGTGACTGGGATGGATAATTCTCGTCAGAGCCGCTGTGTCATTGCCGAGATTCAGGAGCTAGTTCTTGTCAAATGAACACGTACGCGGGCAATCATTCACCCATACACTTCTTCTCATGGATCCCCCGTCTATTCCCGACTAATTGGCTTAGAAAATTGCATACATTTCACGATAAATCACTCGTGGGTGACAGGATTTAAGTATAATTCCTCCCCTGCACAGTATTGGAAAGGGATGAACAAAAAGGCGCATTGAATGCGTGGCCTCATGCTGCCATAAATTCCCGATATTTTTCTACTATTAGCATGGACGCAGGGGTGTTATTGGAAGAGCCTCGTTACTAACCGGGATCTTCCAGCACATGTGAGGTACTAATTACCTGGACCTCCACGCCTATATATCAAAACCTGGCCTATTTCATCGCATCCATGTTGCTCTTTTCTATTAGTTTTCAGGCTTTCGCATCGTGTTACTCGTCCAATTTTGCGCTTTTGATTCGCTGTAATAACTCGAAATGATACTTTATTTGCAATGATTATGTGACCTGGCGCGGGTTACACTGCTCTTATTGTAGCTGTATTTACTGGGTGTGCGACAGTAATTGGTTGCCCCGATCCTGTGCTGCCTGACTACGGGGTGTTCGAGCGCACGACCAGCGGAGGCAGGGTGATATGTCTCCATGACAACAATTCATGGGAACTAAGGTGTCACGGGACCACGTGGGTGGGGTCCTATGGCAACTGTTCACAGCCAACTGTAAATAAAGGTGAGTTTATGCATATTTTATCGACTATCTATAGGTTTGTATTTGAAGCACTTTTTCAAAGCTGCTACTTTCATCCTGTCACATGAAGCTTTGCATCAAATATGTTAGCCCTTTAATATTGTAATTTAATCAAACAAATTAATGAGAGGGGGAGCTTTGCAACAGACGACTATTGCACATGTTGTATAATACGGAAGTTGAGCAGACCTCGTTCATTTACGACCAAGTGTTCCGAAGGCTGACAACAAAGACGCAAAACAATGTGTCTTACAACTTGATATTGCGTCATTATGTCTGATATGCTTTGGTGTTTTTACACCCTACATAAGACCGAAGTAATTCTGGCGGATGGTTGGATGGATCGAGTAAATAGCGCAGGGGCCGCATCCACAGCGCCCCCTGGCAACCATATGTTGTACGTGACTCGTGGCCTAATTGGTCTCTAATTCAGGGAGTTATGTTTTCTTGTTAATGGAAAAGTTACATATACTGTTCGTGTGTTCATTATACGAATTGCAGTGCTTATATAAGTTTGTTTACAGCTTGTTGAAAGGCCCGTCTAGCTGTAACCTTGTCATTGTTATCACTAACACATGAGTGTCATACAGAAACCATCGAAACACCACAATTACACCCCCCCCCCCACCCCCGATTCTATTTACCATATATTTTCTAACTTGTATGTCTGAGATCAGAAGATTGTGCTGGTAACGTCGACCTGTCAGACGTAATGGGCGGCTTCGTCTCCTGTATGTTCTGTGTTCCACATCTTGTCAACGGGATCTGATGACCCCACGCGTGGACAATGTGTATGCAGCTGCGTATATGTTCCAAAATTAGTAACATCGGTTTATTCTCTTGGGGATAACGCAGTGATGTTCATATAGCATGGGCGTTATATAGTCAGGAAGTTACGCGAAATCACGCCATGTTTTGCAAATATAACATAGCATCTCTCATGGTGGCCGCTGATTGTCGCTGGCTGATTATTCTCGCTCCATCTCCCCCCCACCCCCTCCCACTTGCATCCAAGGTTCTTTGTGTTCTCTTTCCCACGAGTCGTGCTCTTCCTTTTAATAGAATGGCAGTGTCCTTTTCCCTTGCAATGTTGATTCTGCTAAAACATATGTCCTGTTGAATACATAACGGACTTAACGCCGACGTATCCGTCGTCAAGACGCACTCTTCACATCATAAGCACGCCGTGTTGACTCCACGCCACATTCATCACCATTCACTCCCCATTGCCAATTTCATATGAAAATTCATAGGCGTTCATTGGCCCTCGTATTGCCCCCGCTGATCGATGGCTCCATTCGCTGGCCTTCCATTAATGTATTTCCCGTGTTGGCCTCACTCTTTGATGTCGAGGTTGGGGGTTTTGTTATCGTTGTTAGTCTTTTGTTCCCTTTTGATCGGTATTCCTCTCTAGTTCTCCCTACCGCGTTATAGCGTATGTTTCCACTCGCCGGCTGTGTCGGTTAGTCGGTCGCCTTCTTCTTACAGGTTGTCTGGTCCATGGATCCTCTGTTGCTATGGTCCCTGTGATGTTACCATAAACTCCTGTTGCTATGGACTCTGTGATGTCTTCATATACTCTTGTTGCTATGGCCCCTGTGATGTCACCATATACTCCTATTGCTATGGTCCCTGTGATGTCACCATATACTCCTATTGCTATGGTCCTTGTGATGTCACCATATACTCCTATTGCTATGGCCCCTGTGATGTCACCATATACTTCTATTGCTATGGTCCCTGTGATGTCACCATATACTTCTATTGCTATGGTCCCTGTGATGTCACCATATACTTCTATAGCTATGGTCCCTGTGATGTCACCATATACTTCTATTGTTATGGTCCCTGTGATGTCACCATATACTTCTATTGCTATGGTCCCTGTGATGTCACCATATACTTCTATTGCTATGGTCCCTGTGATGTCACCATATACTTCTATTGCTATGGTCCATGTGATGCTTCCAGAAACTCCTGTTGCCATGGTCCCTGTGATGTTTCCAGAAACTCCTGTTGCCATGGTCCCTGTTATGCTTCCAGATACTCCTGTTGCCATGGGAGTAGTGAGTCTAACGCATTACCTCCAGTACGTGTCATGTCGACCTGGGAGTAGTG
This sequence comes from Urechis unicinctus, assembly GCA_034190875.2. NCBI lineage: Eukaryota > Metazoa > Annelida > Polychaeta > Xenopneusta > Urechidae > Urechis > Urechis unicinctus. The sequence continues at coordinate 57,214,168 of CM067358.1, read as the reverse complement.
AGTCTAACGCATTACCTCCAGTACGTGTCATGTCGACCTAGGAGTTGTGAGTCTAACGTACAACTCCCAGCTGCCATGGTCCCTGTGATGCTTCCAGATACTCCTGTTGCCATGGTTGCTGTGAAGCAGAGCCGCTCTCTGTGTATACTACAATGTATGCAGATGACCGAAATACTAGCCGTTTGAAAGCCGATCATCGAAGGCTAAATGCTCAATGGACGAAAACATGCAATTACGCATCAGAAACACCGTTCGCAATGTATGGTGTCCCGAGTAAAAGACAGATTCGCGTGTGAGACTCTATTGGTTTCATATTGGTTTCATACCTTCTTGTTATGTTTAGATAGCCTCGGCGCTCGGAAGCTTGGCATCGGGAACCGAGCGCATGTGGTCACTTGGTACGTGAGTGTAACCAGTGTTGTTGCCTGTGCTCGTCTTGCGGACCACATCCATTTACCACAAAGCGTTATTCTCCACTCCTTGCTGACAGTCTTCGTCTTATTTGTATCAAGCGGTATCAGCGAGAGAATTGAGATATTTACCTTAACACGAACTGATGCCATATCGCATAACCTAATGAAAACAGGCTTTGTCACCTTTCATTTCAAAACATTGCTCTGGTTTTCAGCCATTGTATATTTTTATTGTGTGCATTATCGGATAATGCCACGCGCGTACATTCGCCATCTCTCACATTTATTGCCTCGGCCATCTTCTGACGCGTTTTTTTTATTTATTGCATTGCAAATTTAACTGAAGGCGGATAATCTCGTTAGGGTCATTAAGGTTATTTCATGCTCCCCTGACTGCTGGATGTGACCCCAGCCCTCCCGTGAACCCCAAACACTGCCCTCCCGTGAACCAGCTACCTGCCGGCAAAGTCAACAAAGTGACATTTCTGGCGAGGAACTCCATGCGCGCTTTCGCTGTCGACCTGGAAGCAGTTACTAACGCGTTACCTCCAGCCATGGCAAAGTCATGGACAAAGTGACTTTATTTCTGATAGTTTGAAGAACTTATAAGTGGCCATGCGTCGTTTTCGTCATCCGTCGACCTGGAAGCAGTGCGTCTAACGCGTTACCTCCAGTACGCGTCATGCGTCTAACGCGTTACCTCCAGTACGCGTCATGTCGACCGGGGAGCAGTGCGTCTAACGCGTTACCTCTAGTACGCGTCATGTCGACCGGGGAGCAGTGCGTCTAACGCGTTACCTCTAGTACGCGTCATGTCGACCGGGGAGCATTGCGTCTAACGCGTTACCTCCAGTACGCGTCATGTCGACCGGGGAGCAGTGCGTCTAACGCGTTACCTCTAGTACGCGTCATGTCGACCGGGGAGCAGTGCGTCTAACGCGTTACCTCCAGTACGCGTCATGTCGACCGGGGAGTTGTGCGTCTAGCGCGTTACCCCATCTGGTGTCGACGAGCCCTGTTGGCTGGTCCCGGGACACAATGCGTATATTGGCGCGATTGTTGCCTGTGGGCCGCCCATGTCATGCCATTCACGAAGATGGCCCTTGCGTCAAGCGCGTGAAATGCCCAGGTGCTCCCCCCACCCCCGCGGCTCCTCATCATATCGACGCTGCTCGGAGATGTATGTTAAGACGCCTCCCGTTCGATACGAATCTACTTAAGCCATACACCTACAGCCGTCCCTCTTCCTCTCCAACCGGGCAAAATATCCCTCATACTCCAAACCATGTCGCTTGCATTGACAATAAAGGATACAGATCGGGGTAAAGATTGATTTCGCCCCCTGGCAATGTTTCCAACAAACTTCCTGAAATAAGGAACGGCAACTAAACGCCTTGGACTGTGTTTCGTTTTTAACGACATCTGATACAAAAGAGCTTTTACCAGCAGTTTCTTTTTTTTCTCAGATTTATTTCGGGTGCGTGAGTAGTATGGCCCTATTAACTGCTAACAAGGGCTTACCTGTTAGTTGGTTTACCTGGCATGATTACGACGCAGTATCGTTGAATAGTTCAGCCAGACGAAGCACAGGCAAGGCTGACGAGGTCAAATAATGCAGTGCCTTCTAGCTTGTTAAAACATGATCTGTTGCCCCAGTTTACGTCACGTTAATATGGAATAGCATCTACGCTAAACTGTGTATTGGAGTCGTTTATTATCAATACAAGTGACTTGATAACAACTCTTTGTGGCCTGAGTTAACGAATAGAGTGAGAGAGAGAGCTGACTTTAAAAAAAATGTAATTCCGTCAAAGCAAAGATGGTTCGAAGAGGCAATTTACGGCATTTTTATTGCTGGAATCCTGTGAAACCTCTTAGACAGAATGACTCATCATTTCTGATCCCCTCCAAGCACTCGATAAAGATAAACTTGTGTGTCATCGCATTCTCTCGAGCTTGCAATCACTTCCTCACCAAATTTGCACCCAGACGATCTCGCGCAAGGGCTGTGGCGTAGTCGCGAGTCGATGAAATATTCAGAGCCGTGGCCATTAGAGGGAAGAGAGAGGCGCTTACTCTTCAGTACGTCTACAGCAGCAAGGTTGCAAAAAAACAAGCCCCTTTTGTCCAATACGTAACGTGGAGGGAGAAGGAGCCCGTGAGGCAGCTTGAGACTACCCAGGGAGGTGAAGGCAAAAGAGGGTCTTCAATGACTATAATTAACAATCTTGTTGTCTGTAGAAACTCTGCTCCCTACACACGGCCAATCACATGTATATAATAAGGCTATGAATCCCTGGAGAGCATGGCTCCTCATGGTTGTTGCTGCAGCAGGACCTCCGCGTAGCTCCTCATGGTTGTTGCTGCAGCAGGACCTCCGCGTAGCTTCTCATGGTTGTTGCTGCAGCAGGACCTCCGCGCCATGACCGCTACAATACGACGCCTGTTGGGTACTAGAGATAATTTAGAGGGCGGTGAAGTGAATGCTGAGTTGTAGTAACATTATCTCGCTGCTTCTATCACAGTCTTATGGTCTGACCAACTCAACAAACGTCTGCTCAGCGTCCCCGACGACCGTTCTGATGCTGTCACGGAAGTCAAATGACGCAAAAACACCTCTAACTGTCCCAGTTCACCAATCGACTGTGTTAATGTCACGCTCTGGCGTTTGTCAATTTCAATTATGGATAAAGGTGGCAGAATTGGCTCAGCTCGTCCCAAAAACTAGAGAGTAATTACGTGGTGTTGGAAGTCCTGAAGGAAATTTACAAACAGTACTGGTAAGTAAAAGAAAGCGTGCATGTTCCAAAACGGTGGGGAGATGATCTCTGCTCAATACTTAATGAGTTCCTCACGCGGATTGAATTCTACCGCTGGGAAGCGAGAAATGACACCTGCTACAGATACTCAACGTGACAGGTTCTGTGAAGAGTGAACCGGAAGCGGAAGGCTGCTGATGTATGACGGGTAGACATTGACAGACAACTCAATGAACCCGACTTGAAAGACTTGGTTTGCAATCCCTGGGAAGGTGTTCGCATCAAATGAAGTAGGTTGTCACACCTTGACAACCAGGTATCCATTCACACCTGGCATTTTAATCAAGGTGCCTGACAAGATAGAGAGAAGCGTTGATGCGGGGAAACAGAAGGAGTGATTGGATAGTAAGTGAGCTGTGCCATATAAGCGCTTTTGTGTGTGTTTGATCAGTGCCGCGAGCCGAGGAGCGGGATGAGTCGAGTGTGGGCGACGAGGAGGACGAGGAAGAGGAGCTCTCCATGTCTATAGGTGAGTAGTGTCCTACCTGTCAACACCTACATACACCTGTTTATCAAGTGGTAGTTGAGCGTCTGACATTAGAACACACAGGTAGGTGACAGTCATTTGGGAGGCTGGTGACATTTGACGAGCCTCTTGTGTCAGGTCTGATTAGAGCTGCGCTGCTGTTAGCTGATATGCTAATTAGAACGCCACCAATCTATGGATTCCGTCAGGTGCTCTTTTCACATTCATACATAAGAGGGGATTGCCTTTAAATCAATCTCTCACCCGCCTTTGAATTCCTAGCAAACCCAATGTTCTTGAATGCTCAAACAAAATGACCCATCGCGCCGCTTCGGGCGAAATTTACAGCCCTGCAGTCCTAAAAAACACCATCCATAGACCTGAAATCACATGTATTGATTAACAGTTCATTCGCACCCTTCCTGTGAATATGTGATTTGATAAATGGCCCTGGAAGTGGCGTTGCTAAGAGCGACCGTGTGTGTGTGTGTGTGTACCAGGTATCACGATTGCTATCGTGGTGGGAGCCGTGTTTGGGCTGGCTTTAGTACTCATCATCTTCTGTTTCGTCCGTTACCGAAGGTGAGATGACTGCCGCCCACCCTACTCCTATCTCAGGTGGCCATACAGGTGACCACAAGTTGATCGACTCCACACTTAATCACAGCATGTCGTCTTTAATGAAGCAATGACCTAGCACCTGCACCTTTATGCGCACCTGTAGATAGTCCCCTGATAACATTTTTTTTTAAACACATCCACGTGATATGATAGAATGAACCGGTACTTTAACATCCAAATTTATGTAACTCATACTGTGTATTGATGAATCTACACGTATGCATGAGTGTGTTTTTCCCCGCCCACACGGGTACTCTCATCTTTATACATCAGTTGCAACAAAGTGTCTTCCCTCGCGGTCGCGTAGTTCCCGAGTTCCCAATCCGAATCACCATCGCCCCGTGTTCCTATGTTCCCAGACATATGCACTTTTTCACACACTTACAATAATACTTAACCATAGAACACTTAGACAAAAATGTGCCATGGAAAACTAGCCACGTGAATATTACAGGAGGCCTATCAGCGGTGAGCACTTGTCGCCAATCTACTCACCTGCCTGCTGTATGCCGCCCAACCGCAAGCCACCTCGAAGACCATTTAATCAACACACGACAATTACAAGTGCACGGGATGACACCGAACATATATAACTCAGTCGACGAAGCGAGTCCCACATTAAAACTCCCCATCCACTAAAGCAGCTTATGCATTGAATTACATATTCATGGGGTAAGACGCATTAAGCAAAGTGCGTCTATCTATAATCGCGCTTGAGCACTGCCTCCTCTTAAAGCCAGCCATCCTTCCCAGCACAACTTGACATCAACAAAAGCTAGTTTTCCGTATCATCTTCATTACTTAAATTAATCACATACATTTTTTCTGGTTTTTCTAAATTATGATCTCTAAACAAATTGCATTGTGAATTATGCATATTTTCTAATTTCCCAAGTAAGACAAAGCATCAGTCAGTGTTGGGTAGGGGTGGATGGGAGGTGGGGAGGGGGTTGGGTTTGAGGTGGGTGGGGGCTGTGAGGAGTGGGGCGACGCAGATCCTGACGGGCTGTTAGGCGGCGCGCGGGTAATCCTCCAGGTGGCAGTGTTTTATTACCTGAAGATATCTCATCGCCAGTGGTGACCGCGCTACACCTTCTGTATAAGCTCTTTCTTGATGACCAACTAATCCACACTTGCATAAAGAAGGGACGGGCACTTGGCCGGTTTTCATTTCTGCGGGGCTTCGCCTTGGCGGGATGCTGTCCCCTACCCCAGCAGTCGCTAGCGGGATGCGCGTCACCGGAGCCGCTGTACGACATGTGTGCAAGGAATGGCTCGGGTTTAAGGGAGACAGGGGTTAGATATCCAGACAATGACAGATTGCCCGAAATATCTCAGGTAGACGTCCTTTCATCTAAACCTAGACCTGTCCGATGAGAGATGTGCTTGGTATATGCGCCCGTCCCTGGGCGAGCGCAGGTGTGTCGCGGATTAGGCCCGCGCCAAGCTTCTGATATATCGCCCAATATATTACCTCCACCGAACCTATTGTTGCCGACCTCTTAGCAAAGACAATGCCGAGTGCGAATCGCCTCGAAAGCATCTTCTTGAGCTTGGATGATTGATTATGTCACGTGACTTAGTCGTGTTATTTTCATATGTTAATGAGATAACCCTGATAATGACCCAGTCGTAGTCCGTCTGTTAGCTTTTGAGAAAACACTGACCTGTACATGGCGTGCTGCCATTTGAGTGGTGGCGCTCCAGAGACGTCCTCCGCCTAAAGGTTGACGTCATTGCGGAAAGACCGTACAAAAATGTTAATTGCTCTCTTTAACACGAACGCGTTTTTTTCTGGTAAACTATGACCTAGAGTGAAGTATTGGCAACGCGATTGAAGCATTCACGTCTGGTCAGGGCCGACGTATGATTAGTAGCCAAGAGGAGTAATTCCCCGGCCCGGTCGCTGTTACAGAACGTATAGTGTAAGCTAAGATATATGTTGGTTGCTTGGTAACTCTCCTCACGGCTCCACTCTCCGCCTCACTGGTTAGTCAGATATATGGTGATCTTCATTGGAGAGGCTATTGCTTCCTTACTGACCCACGATGCTTCCTCGCTCGCTAAGAGGCAATATTAATTACGCAAACTTCATTTACGATGGTCGATTTACACAGACGCGATTATCGGTGAGTCGGACAAGACCACTAGCGCCAAAGACGCACGATGATGGTCGATTTACACAGACGCGATAATCGGTGAGTCGGACAAGACCACTAGCGCCAATCGCATTAGTTCCAGCTTTTATTACCCGCATGTGGAATGAGTGTGCTTGTCAAGATGACTCCTCCCGATGGCTACTGTCTTAAGTCTTAAATGGGACGCGTGCAAGGTGTCAAGACGCGTGCAAGGTGTCAAGACGCGTGCGATATCTAAAGGCGCATTAGTGGGTGTATATATTGTACGTACGTACTTACGTATGTAGGTATATATGTATGTATGTAGGTCTGTATGTATGTATGTAGGTCTGTAGGTATATATGTATGTATGTAGGTCTGTATGTATGTATGTAGGTCTGTAGGTATGTATGTATGTATGTATGTATGTATGTATGTATGTAGGTCTGTAGGTCTGTATGTAGGTATGTAGGTATGTGTGAGTGTGTGCATAGATGTGCAATTTGTGTAGACGTATGCAATGATGTGAGCAATATTGAACGCAAAGTGCCGCGCTTTGAGGTGTGTGCAGCATGTAATTGAACCGAGGTATTGAACCGAGGAGTTGTGAGCAATGCAGTGACTGGACAACAATGGCAAGCTGTTCTCCGCTCAAAGCAACAAATGAACATACCCCAATCCATTGAAAACTGTCCAAAGTGGCCACGGTCTTGAACCGAGTCCATTCCACCGAGGAGCAGTTGGTGACTGGACAACACATGGCAAGCTGTTCTCCGCTCAAAGCAACAAATGAACATACCCCAATCCATTGAAATACTGTCCACGTATGGCCACGGTCTCTATGGTAACTAAGCACGTCCAAGTCCACCTTACTCGTCCTTCTTTTTGCAACTCAGCATTTATTCCGTGCCTTGCCTTGTCTGTATTCTCCTCCACATTGTCTGCTTGGCACTGAGATGTCTGAGTCGCTCTCGCATGTCGTGAAGACCTCGCGTGTCCCCGATTACTGGCACTGCCATACAGTAACGCTACCACGGACAGCTTCTATTATTGATATCTGCCTTAGAACCTAAAAGCACTTGCCTAGTCTTCTTTGGCAGACATATCTCGGCTATCTGTGCGTGATGCATGTGGAATGGAGCGGATATCCGGCTAGGGTAATAACTGGTGTGACCTATGTGCACTGCAATAAGATGGATGCGCGTATATCCGGCTAGCGTGTGGGGCGATAGATTTAGTCGGCCAACGCTGCTTGACACCTCGTCATCTATTTATATGTGTTGAAGCAGCGGCAATGTGCCAATAAGCTGATTTATGCGCGTGGTAGGCACCACCGCGTGTGGGGCGATGTGTATGTATGTAGTCGGCCAATGCTGCTTGATGTATGTATGTTTACCTCTGTGAGTATGTATGTATGTATGTATTTTTGTATGTGAGTTGTATGTATGTATGTATGTATGTATGTATGTATGTATGTATGTATGTATGTATGTATGTATGTATGTATGTATGTATGTATGTGTGTGTGTGTGTGTGTGTGTGTGTGTGTGTGTGTGTGTGTGTGTGTGTGTGTATGTATGTATATGCATGTATGTATATGCATGTATGCATGCATGTATACATGTATGTATGTATCTCTGTACGTGAGGGTAACATTGTGTGCTGCTTTCGCTATTTTCAAAAGACTCAAATGAAATGGCATCAACGGTTGCATCAAAAGACGGTTGTCGAAAGTCATATATCGCTTAAACAGTTGTTTCGCAGACGGGGGTTCACCAAGGCAGATTGATATAACTGTATATATATATGTATATAAATAAATAAATGAATATATATATATATATATATATATATATATATATATATATATATATATATATATATATATATATATATATATATATATATATATATATATATATATATGGGCATGCACTAAGCGCCTCTATGACTGCATCAGTCGTGCATCGCGCGTTTATTGGTCTGCTTGTCGTTACTTGCCCCTATTCCTCGCCACATCCCGCCCAGAACAGGGTAATTACCTATCAATGTCGTCTTTGGACACTACCCCACCGGCGGATATCCCTGAATATGACCTGCACATCTCTTCATCCCTCTATGTGTCTGCCGGACAGATTCTGCTTGTGGCACAGACGCGCCATAAAGCGCGCCTTGCCTCAACTCTCGGTCTTGGTTCACTTCCGGTGCGGCGTCAAAACGAGGCAAAACTCCATGTCATTATCTGACAATAATCGCCACCTGGGGAACGCTTGTGATTGCGCGTGGTTTTGTAGCTCATGTGTAATACTAGTGATGGATAATTATGACAGAGGAAATGGAATAAAAGTCAAAAAAATATTAAGCCTGTCTTGGAAATCACTCCCCGCTAAAACAAATATTGTCCATAAAGATAAGTAAGCTTTGTGCGGCAGGTTGCGATTTTCTCCAATGATATGATGGAGATAGGAGGGATAGAGTGACACTGCCTGGTGTAGGAGGGGCTGTCACTGGGGGCATCCATGGGACCTGCTGACAAGCTCGCTGGGCCGGCGTGTAGACTCTCAGCTTAGTTATCGGAGGTATATTGGTCTCTAAGGAATGGCTGGGGTGAGAATAGGGCCTACCAGGGGACCGCTAGATCACTGTACGCACTGGGACATTGTCTCTCGCACAAACTCGTGTGTCATGCACACGTCCTATTTATCTAGCCTGTTTTCCTCTACACGCATGCCAGTACTTTTTTGAGCGGCTTTTCCGGCTGATAACCGGTTATAATGAATGAAAACACTACAAGCATCCCTCACCAAATACTGACTTCATCTGCACACGCGCCTCGCGCAGACAATGACATCACTGTGACGTCACGTGGCCCGATTGGACTACTCCACTGTAGATAAATGCACAATAATCGCTTTAATAATGACAGCAATGGTCACACTGATGCAGTCAACGGGCTGCAGTGGTCATGACAAGTTTAGCTAAGTATTGTTGACGCTGTCTTATTTATAAGTATTCTTTCTAATTTGACGTGTTTTGTTGATAATGACCGGTTGTACGTTGAGCGGAAGCGCATGTCGCGGATGATGACATAGTGACCGGGTATTGTTTGGTGTGCCACAGATTGCATGGACTTGATGCTACCTTATTTGGCTGCAGACATCAGCACCGGGAATCCATCTTGATGAGACAGAAGGCCGCTGCTGCTGCAGCTGCGTCTGCGGATAACCTCAAACATTGCTCTCCCACCCACCAGCTAACTGCAGCTGGCCCTGGGCCCGAGACGGCCCGTCTGACAGAAGAGATTCCCCAGCAGACCAAGATGGGCAATGGTAGTGGTGTTGGTGGGGATGGGGGTGGCAGTTTGTCGGCCAACTCGACCCCCAGTATGTGTCATCACCACCACGCCGTCAAGGTAGATGGAAACGATTACGAGCACATTTGGGAGGCGCCCACGTTCACGTTAGCCCGTGGCACCACAATTAAAGCCGATATCACCTGTAGCGTCCACGCCAAGCATCAACGAGAACCCTCCTACACTACATTCAAAATGGACAACCAGCTCAAAGAGACCAAACCCAGTCAGAAGCCCCATCACATTACAGGCATGGATTTGTTTCCGGGTAGAGCCAAAATCGTGGATGCTCCTGTAGACAACTGTCGCTACTCCACTCTCCCCAACCGAACCCACGCCAAGACGAACGGCTGTGCCCCCCACCAGGACCTCCTGCTATAGTTGTCACTTGATAGTTTTCATTCTCCTGTGTCATGACCAACTTTGTGAATTACGGTTTGCTCACTAGACCGAGACAGGAACTCTCAACGTTTGCTATTGGTCAAAAACTTGTACGATTGTGGCTGTGTTGGATGGCATTCTCTTTTGATGCGCCCCCTTTTATGTGAACGCTTGTTTGCCTCGTTTCGGATGTATGAGAAGCCGTTTGGTACTACATGTACAAGACAAGGGCTATATTAACCTGAATGCCTGTGATCTCAGTGTTCCAGTTTATGTAACCCTCTAGTTGCACTCAAAATGCCAATGCAGCAAAATGCACTTGTCTCAATGAAGCTTTGGTGGACACTTTACAGCATATTCAGCCACCACTGCGTTTACCTTATATATATATATATATATATATATATATATATATATATATATATATATATATATATATATATATATATATATATATATATATATATATATATATATATATATATATATACATATATATATCTCTGTAAGATAGGTCGTGAAAGTGTTGGAATTTTTGAAGTCCTCTGTAAATAGGATATTTGTTATGGACACAAGGGACCTTGGAGGTTAGAATTTTATTTTTCTTGTGAAGGTTTTCTACTAGCCTTACTCCGTCATCTATGCTGATGAAATGTTATGTGGTTGGCCATTAGTGTAGATATGGTGATGTCTATACAAATGTTGTCTTTGGCGGTGCTTGTGTAAATGCTTTGTTGCAAGGGAACAGCTAGTCATCGTTTCTGTGCCAGTGACTGCACGTTATGATGTGTTTGTCTCACAGCGCCACATTATGAATGATCTCATGCCACGTTTGATAAAATGTACACAGACCCAGAATTTTACATGCATTTTGTATGAAAGAGGACTTTTATGAATTGTTGTTGGCTTACTATTAATGTTTGTGTTCATCAAAGTAAAATTTTGTGTTATTTTGTGACATAAACTTCGTTTCCTTGAATCTTGCATTGAGGATAACTTCCATTTACCAGCATTTGGCCAGTTTCATGGTAAGACGTTTCAGTCGACGTGGATATTGATGGATTGGGAATGTTCTTTTTGGTAATAAGCTGAAATCAGGGTTTGAAGAATATTGCGGGGGGGGGGGGGGGGGGTTCAATGCGCCTTTATCGTTCAAATATCGCAGATTTGGTGTTCTAAATGACAGTAAAGTTTTACGAACAAGTCATTTTAGTAACTACGCATAAAAGGAATCAAATACAAATTCGAACCAAATCGCCGAAAAATGTGTCTATAAAGCATGTGTCGTCATACGACACTAGTGTTACCAACCGTCTTAAAGAAAGCAGCCAACCGCTTTATAAGGCAGCCCCCAGCTTCATAAGGCAGCCCGCCGCCTCATAAGGCAGCCCGCCGCCTCATAAGCACGCCAAACGTGCAGCCATAATACAAAGCACCAGGTAGCCTGATACAACGCATCTTTTTCGCTCTGTAGCTACGGAGGCTGTCACGACGTTGAGTCTTATCACGCTATATACTCTCATGTTTGTACGAGAAGCATTTGACAGCAGCCACCAATCGACGCCTTCAAGCGTCTCATCTCATCCAACTTCTATCGTCTCGGGGCACGGCACGGATTTTGTCCCCACGCACGCCATCTAGCGATTTCCACGTACCTGGCGTTGTTTTCTACCTTGAAGGACTGATTCATGCCCCGTGTCAATTACAGAGCGTGTGTTATCGATTGAACTCGGCGATTGGCGGTTGTTTTTACCTGGTATCTACGATAGTAAATGGACGATGCTTTGGTTAGGGAACGCACCCCAGGTAGGTAGGCGTAGATATGGGTGGGGCTCCTTGACAGAGCTGCAGGTGAGATGATGATGTTGATGACGATGTCGCGTTGGAGGCGATCCATGTGTCGGTGTGTTAGACTGATATCAATCATACTGTCTCGTTTTAATTCTTTTTCCCTTTCTTAATCGCTCTCCCTTTTTCTTTTCATCATTCATTCTTCCTTTATTTATATATTTTATTCTTTATGTTTCTCGTTTATTATTCATCATTTATAGTCTTCTTTAAAGAAAGATGTCACAAAAAATTATGAAAACTAATTCCGTCCCATTCAAATGAATCCCGGAGTTGCAAATTATGCAACAGAAGCATGCGGGCCTCTGTGAAAGATGACTAAGAGTCGATGAACAGATCTCACCAGCAGACGAGGTGGGATGGGTCACAGGGGCAGATGCTGAGCGGCGGGACCAGTACGCTTCTAACCTACCGAGGCTGCATCATACACTTACGTTTCAACTCGTTTATCCTTGCCATGAATTGATCGAATAGCGAGGACTTTCAAGTCGTGACAGGACTGAAGGTGCTGCTATGTCAGCCGCTTCCTCACCCTACCAGCCTGAACGGCGGTCTGATGCCAATGTATTGTTTGGTGCAGGTGAACAATTACCGTCGTGGTACATAAGACACTGGACTTATACATTCAAAAGGCCAAGGACAAGACGATGAATATTGTAGGGGTGTCATGTTCCACAGAAGCTGCTGTGCGGCCAGCGATGTTCCGACATGTTCCCTTGCGCTGCCCTAGTGTGACAGCCAGTGACGACGTACATGTTACACTCGCTTATAACTGATGCGAAAATGAATACGTCAAAACATGCTCCCGTTATAATACACATGGTAGTGTAACATTACAGCGTAATTCACGTGGCCGCGTTACCCTATTCAATGATATCTCAATGCAAGCAGATTGTAAAACGCAACCTATGTTTTTTTCAGACAAGCGCAATTTTCGTAGCGTTGCGTTATGGCAAGATTTAATAATGGAAAGCCCTGGTATAAGAATCACGCCTCCCGGAAAGAGACATAGTTTTGTTGGTCAACAAAGGAAAGGTGATTGGGGCACGATCAATCGAAACTCTGTGTGGAAGGCAAGCTGATTCGCTGGCATACGAATGCACAACAAAAACACCGCACCATGAATTATATAACACACAGGTTGCTTCGGTCAGCTCAGTAATATGACATGTTCCTTGGAACTGACGAAAACATTACAATTGCTCTTATTGGACCCACTGTGCAGTCGACTCATGGCATTGTTGACAGCATTATTGTCAGCTATAGGACCACTGGGGCCCTGTATCATGCTGTCTCGCCAGTATAAAACAGGTACACATGAAGGGCCGACAGGTACGACCATGCAAGTTAGCAGACATAGCCGTTACTAATGTCTATTGGCAGCAAACAGAGCCGTTACTAATGTCTATTGGCAGCAAACGGAGCCGTAACTAATGTCTATTGGCAGCAAACGGAGCCGTTACTATTGTCTATAAGCAGCAAACGGAGCCGTTACTAATTGTCTATAAGCAGCAAACGGAGCCGTTACTAATGTCTACTGGCAACAAACGGAGCCGTTACTAATGTCTATTAGCAGCAAACGGAGCCGTTACTAATGTCTATTGGCAGCAAACGGAGCCGTTACTAATGTCTATTGGCAGCAAACGGAGCCTTTACTATTGTCTATAAGCGGCAAACGGAGCCGTTACTATTGTCTATAAGCAGCAAACGGAGCCATTACCAATGTCTATTGGCAGCAAACGGAACTGTTACTAATGTCTATTGGCAGCAAACGGAGCCGTTACGTTTGTCTATAAGCGGCAAACGGAGCCGTTACTGTTGTCTATAAGCAGCAAACGGAGCTGTTACTAATGTCTATTGGCAGCAAACGGAGCTGTTACTAATGTCTACTGGCAACAAACGGAGCCGTTACTAATGTCTTCTGGCAGCAAACGTAGCCGTCTACTGGCATCGCCCATGGTGCCTTAGGCGCACACATCTATGATCCCCTGGAGACCTCATTACTTAGTGATATTTGGTAAGAACGAGTTCTAAGCAAAATTGTAGTTGTCTCACCAAACCGTCGAGGTGTCGCAGAGGACCGTTGTATGTTGGGGGATGACTACGAGTTGAAGTCAGACTGTCTGACTCTGCTGATGGTAGGAACTGTGTTCGTGTGGTCAAATACTCAAGACTTAACGGAGTTCAACTTGTGCTTTATAGGCGATTTCTGCTGCTATTGGGTGTGTCTGATTCAGCAGTATATATAGTGAACAATGGTGGCAGGGGTGGGGGTGGGGTTACAGGTGGTCAGCTATACACTTGTATAGATATTGCAGTGACCGGAAACAGGGTGTGACCAGGTGACGGTAGGTGACCTGGAACGGGGTGTGACCAGGTGACGGTAGGTGTCACGGGGAACGGGGTGTGACCAGGTGCTACGGTAGCTATTTGTCGGTAGCTATTTGAATACATACCAATGAGTATAATTGATGGTCTTAGTCTTAATAACAATGACGGTGTGATGTCATATATCCGACACAGATATATCATGACTGTACGCAGATTAAGCACTCAATACAAATAGTACTCCGACTCGGAGATCTCTGGTGAGTGTGTGGGGCAGACACGAGTGGAGTTGACACAATACCAGGATCAATACCTTCGTCATGCTCACATATACACACCACCAATCTAGGTATGCTGTTTGTCATATATCCACACCACCAATCTAGGTATGCTATTTGTCATATATCCACACCACCAATCTAGGTATGCTATTTGACACCACCAATCTAGGTATGCTATTTGTCATATATCCACACTACCAATCTAGGTATGCTATTTGTCATATATCCACACCACCAATCTAGGTATGCTATTTGTCATATATCCACACTACCAATCTAGGTATGCTATTTGTCATATATCCACACTACCAATCTAGGTATGCTATTTGTCATATATCCACACCACCAATCTAGGTATGCTATTTGTCATATATCCACACCACCAATCTAGGTATTTGTCAGATATTGGATGGTTACACATTCCTTTCAAAGCATTCTACCGTGAAAGCGCCTTAGATTTATCATTACAATCCCTCACCCCCACCTACCCCTCCATTAAGGATAGCTTGGATTGTAATGGAATATGGAATGCATCATGACCTGTCCTCATACAATTATATATGAGTCTAAGACATACAGGTACTATGTTCATAAACGAATGCTGTCGTTGAAGTTAATTAATCAACCGCTGCCTGTACATGTTAGTCGAATATACGTCACTACTGCCCCATATGTATTTCTACTATGACTAAATTATATATGGTTATGATAGAGAGTACTAGTTTTTATTCATCAGGGTCAATTCATGTCAATTTAATCAGCTGTTGGCCCAGAAGCGTAGTTCATCGCTGCACTGATTATGTGAGCCGACTACAGTCCCTTTCAAATCTAACGACTGCAATAGTTATGAACGCTCATTATCCACATTCAAGTATCAGAATTAAGTGCCCTGTTGAGGTATACCAGCAAGACAGACGTCTACTATCCTCTCTGTTTGCCATTTAGCTACATGGTTATTCATCACACTTCCAGACTTCTCTCTTAAAAACTCGTAGCTAAAATAAGAAGTCTAGGTAATAGATCCTCCCTTGTATTCTTATGTTCCTAACAATAGGTACCATGCGTCACGCAACCGTCCCTTATGTCAACAGCTGACCGACGTCTTTCATAAATAAGATCTGATTGTCGTGATTGCTGCTTTTGCCGAGCCTTTTGGCTTTGTATTTTTCAGACGGATATAGTCTCCTACCTCATGATATTCTGGTCTTTAGGGAGGCTTGGCTATGCACGCCAATTTTAAACAAAATGTTAAACAGCGTGCAGCCGAATCTGTAACGAAAAAAAGTAGGCGTACAAATCTAAAGGGTGATATTGCACTTCTAGCGAGGATATATTTACTTAGTAAAATATATACTTGTTGTGACTATGTACTTGCGGTAGCTGCTTCACACCATATAAGCAAAGTAAATTTTCAACATACGTTGGAAGATACGATACATCAGCAGGGAGTTTAGGGTCAATGCCGCTACAGAATTGTGGGTGATACCATGTCAAATATGTTATAACGACATCCATATACAATACTAATAGCGAAACATTCGCATGCATTGGTTAACTGAGGGAGACGTGTTGCTGTTTGAGATTACCACAGGTAATTGCTGTGGTACATCGAGAGACAACTTTACTTCGTCCCGTTGTGTTCTGTCCTAGCGAACAAATCAACCTTGTACAAACTATGCTAAGACAAGATAAAGGCAAACGTTTTCAAGACGAAATGACAATAGTTACGACGACTTGACAACAATGCCATGGTGTGCTCATTGATGTTCAGATATCTTTGTATGCGTGGCTATCCTCTCTTTACTCTCATTATTACTGCACCAAGGCACACGTCACTTTATACTCGCGTTACAATACTCGTGGCGTTGCCATGGCAATATATTGTACATAACCATGTTACAAGACATACCATGATATCTCATGGCAGTCAGATCTTAATACATAACCTGTCCTCTTCCAGTGTGTGTAAGTTTCATATCCTGTCGACAACAATAAATAATAGGGAGCCCCATGTGTAAACTGGCCTTAATGTAGGAGCATCAAGTTGATGGTCAACAAATGAAAGGTGGTCAGGAGACGAGCAATATTGTATGGTCAATCATGGATAGTGTCGATGAGAGTTTGTACTTGGTATTAGGTGGACACACACGCAATATATGCTACTATGGTTGGCACAGCGAACGCGACATTAACGATGAAAACTTCACAGTTGCTGTTAATGAAAGCCGCTGATTGCAAAACCGAGATGGAAGTGAGCCCTTAGGGTTGATGTATATCTTTAGGGTCTGGTGTAATACAAGATTATTGCATCATCGTCATTAAAACATTGCGCGAAAGTGCTGTAAGAAATGGAGTCGCATCTGAGCCATACCGCATGTATGATTATTAGCTACCTTCCAATACCGCTCACATTCAAAAATGATAGGAGAACAATATCTGACAATATCAAATAACCGGTCAATTTACCAATTGATAACAAAGCAGAAAACCTAAGACGCATTCTCATCCCGTTTGGTCAATGGTAGGGTCAAATAGGTTGTGAGCCTTTGGAGCTCTAGTGGCGAAGAGTCATAACCAATTATCTGTTCCTTTCCTGATTAGAAAAATGGAACAGCGTGATGCATTGTGGGACACACAGTATCTTTTTGTCCTGGTTCTGGGTCGTTCTATCCATATTCGTCAGGGTTGGATCATATATGGCTCCTTTAACGCTGCTGATACTGCTGATACTGGGTACAGTACGTATCGTACCTGTGTGACGACCGGTATACAACACGCATCGCGGGCTTGATTGGCATGTTAAATAGACGTGTATGATGTGAATTACAAGTAAACTTAAAGCTTGCAGTTTTGTCTCATTTATACGCATTCTCACCAGCAAAATATCTATATCATCAAATTATTACCTATTAATAACAGATGCAACACCCAGATAAAACCTCTGGTAAAGCCGTCAAGTCATCGAACATATTGCACTGATGATGTAATACCATTTGTCACGCTCATATATTATACACAGCTACGAAAGTGGACGGTACACTTAGTACAAATGAGTCAGTGCAATTTCCCAGTTAGATTATACATGATTTTGTTTTGCATGACAACTTATCACATCTGAGCGTATTGCATAACATGCCATCATGCTTCGTTGAACGTGGAGGGTTTTTGTCAAGCACGTATGCAAATGGGTGATACGAGGAAGACTCTGTGATAGAGAGAGAACTATTGAAATGAAAATGGCCTTCCCAAGGGATGAATATAATTGTAAGTCAACAAAGAAAAGGGGCATTGAGATGATAGACCCGACATACTATATCATGGGGCATGACGCTGGGTGTCGGGTGGAAGGGGAACTGACCCTTGTATATAACATATTGAATCGAATTTGTGCATTGGGCGATATCACACTAAGCATAAGACCTCCATCAGAAACTAAGGCATGTAGTTATTTAACTAAGGCATGTTGTTATATGAGATTTCAAAGCCAACACTTTGTTTTGTTACCATTCGAACAAACTAGTAATTAACTTTGTTAATACTGCTTTAGCACATTCTAGATAACTGCAACCCACCATGATGCTTTACGTTCAAGGTGTGCATGACGTTAATGAAGGTTTTGTGTGACAGCCCCTGTTATAAAAACAGATGTGATAACAAGAATATCATACACTGCCGCTTTCGTATATTATGAAAGTTGTATTCATTCTAGCTCTAGCAAATGCCAAGGTATAATTCACAAATAGTTTACGAATGATAGCTGACAGGTACATACCGTTTAATAACTGGGGAGGAATACAGATAACATTGGTCATTAAAATAAGGTCAGATGCTACCATAGAAGCTCCATTTGAGTCCATCCCTATTCGTCCAAGTTGGTTGACTGGAGCTGTACCACATAGTTTCATAATACGTATTTCATAATCTATTCTTTGTTCCAAGAGAGTTCAAAGGTTTCAACATGCATCCTTGCTGTGACAATGCTCCTAACAGGGAAATGACAACGTTTGCATGCACAAATTAGCTGATGGAAATTAACGGTTTTCTCCATCATTCATGTTTTTGGCATTTGAGATTCAGTGTAGCTTGGTTACCGTCAGATACTCACCTCTATGACAACTGTGTTAACGGGATGTGTTACAGGCTCAGTTGATGGCTAATATAGGGATTGGAGTTTAAATATGTTGTACCGAAGTATACCCCGCATAATGTCAATGCTTGCCGTTTTGCTTCATGTGCGCACAACTTTTCTACTCATCCAATGGGGAAATGGGGTGAGAATTTACACAAGCAGTTTATGTGTAAACTAATGAGTTTACGCGTTTACTAGATCATCGACATTTCTATACATATTTCGGTTTATTCTATCCTGTTCGAAGTCTTTTCGGTGTCCATGGAAAATGAAAGGGCTTTTTATAATAGTGAACCTGGAAAACAAACTGAACATGGATACCATCAAATCCATGAAATGTCTTGTGTACAAGTATGAGATTTCTACATCGGCGATTTGGTTTAAGTGTTTGTTAGTCCCAGTACATGAATGTCGTTGTGCTTCATCTACAACCAACCGATAAACTTTGTTGCTAGAACCCTTTTTTGAAACTCTATGCAATTAAGGTGACTACCCCTGCTATAGTTTCAGTGGGAAAACGTCTTGAGAGCCACAACAGAAGGCACGTCTAACGACTGAAAATGTTATGAATAGATGTGATCATCTTCGATTCACCACTCATTTGCAGAATACATGAAAGGTTTTGGGAATTTGATGCAATTTAATCGTTATGCAACAGTGTCCTCCGTTAAAGATTAAGTAATCTGATTGTAGCGGCTTTGTAGCTATGAACATTCATTATTGACATGTGACTGCTATTCGGATATGAATAATGGCCACCTAACAATGTGACCTGGAACACACAATATGAAAACAGGGACAGGCTTTGTAACAACACATTCCAAGGTCTCTTTGTTTATAAAGCACCACTTCTTTGGCAGACACCAAACAGCTGCAGCCAGATTCATCTTTGCATCGATAATATAAATCGACTACAGTCCCATTGCAACCAGTCGCCGTTAACATTTAAAAAATTACATGATTATATTCCGTGAATGAACATACTGCCGAGTGTTTGTCGTTTAACACACATTATCAGGAAAAGTAAGCATGAGTTACTGAGGAGACGTTTCGAATCAACACGATCCCAGGTTTTCCATTATCCGAATGACTTTATTAGAATCATGTCGTAAAGTTAGATTGCGTACATAGACTGGCTCTGTGTTAATGTATCCAATTAACTCATTCAATTAAATTTGCTGATGGTATTTATGCTTCCTGTCCTTTACACCTTTGGTGGCAATACTAAGGGCACAAAGCAGATCAGAAATACAACAATAAATATTGCCCTTTTGAATATTGCGTTTTTCTGTACTATATCAGGATTAAGTTATCCTTTGAGGTGCACCAACAAGACAGACATCACTGCATCATTATTAATAGGTAGGTGGTAAAATAGCACGTCAAGGCCACGGATATCCCCCCCTTTTACTCATATATCCCATCGAACATCAGCCCACTGGTCACGCAATCTCCCTTTAAGGCAGCAGCATTTTTCATAAATAGTATTCGAAGCAATCCGTGATTGCTGTATATTTGTTAGAAAAAATATAGTCTCGTGTCTCGTGATATTCTAGTCTTAAACGAGGCTTGGCTATGCAAGGTTCAACAAAAATAAACAGATAGAAGCGGAGTCTATAAAGTATATATAATGGTACGTTTTCAGTGCATTATTTCACAGACATAGATCATATATCTGCTAAATAAAATGTATACCATATTTGACTGTGTAAGCCATAACGGATGTGAGTACATGACGTAGCAGGAAGAATATTAATATGCCAAAACAGAACTAATAGTGCCGTAGTGGCAAACATTTAAGCGCAGCAACAAATCACAATACTAATGGCGAAACTAATGACTGCACTTGTAATGTAGCTGACCCATTACTGTAATGATAAAGATATTTGCTCTTCAAGATTTGTTGTGAATTGGTTTCGGCCGTTTTCTTACCTCTTTGACGACTGCGTGAAAACAGATATGTCACTGGAGTGTTCAATGGAGCACTTGGAACCATTTTTCAACAAATTCTACCACACGGATACTTAACGAATTATTATTCATTCTCGACATTATGACGGGTTAATGACATAATTCATTCCAATTATTAGAGAGACAGCTTTGTTACGCCACATAATTTTCTTTTCTAGCACAGGAAAATTTCAAAGAGGTATTTTAGATTGATAAGAGAGTCACGTTGGTAATGTTCTAGTAACAAATATTACGATAGTCAGCCATTAACCAGTCGCCATAGCGAAATATGGCATTCATTGTTGTTATGGATTATAAACATTTCAATTATTAGATCATGGTGCCAACAAGTCGTGAGGAGGTTTGATGAGCCTTTGTTTTCGGATCTCAAGGCGGTAATAAGGTTTCAAGATGCAATCTTGTTGCGCAAATGTTCTTCACAGGAAAATGGCTTCAGTTATCATGGTTTATCGCTGCAATACCATGTTGTATAAATCGACAGACAGCTTTATAACACAGTGTGATTGTCTCTCTTCAGGAGTTGGTCAACATGGTCTATAAGACTCAGAAACAAAGCAATGAATATCATACGATGATCCAGATAGTGAAGATATTACGCTGATTCTACCATGGTAGTACCAAATAGTACCCGAGGGATATTGTCTGACAATTCTCATAAGCAACCGATCCGGACGCTGCCGATGACGCTGTCTATCATGTCATCAGTCCAGACCGCCAGATAAGGTCTCACCAAGTTAATGTTATCAATAGGTGGCTTCTCGTGATTGATATATTATTCATCAGGATAAGGTTGTGCTGGTAAGTCTTTGCAAACAATGGCGATATCAGATATGTATAAGTGCCTCTTTGTGCATCAGTCATATGATTCTCAGGAGCACAACAGCACTATACTCCACGCCGTCTATGAAGCTTGAAGGTTGACACGGGAGTTTAGCTCGGATTTGAGGTTTTACCGTGGTACAGAGATGAGGAGGGGGTCTGGGAATAGAAGTGAAATGAGACGTGATCAGTTTGTCGGAATATCGACTGCTTCTCGGTTGACTTCTCTCTATTTTGTTCATTCAATTTCTCTCCGGCTCTACAGTTAATTTATGTTTCTTTTTTTAAAACTCTTGATAAAAATACAGTAACAAACAGAGAGCTGCGGAGTGTGTAACAAATATTGGGTTGTAAAATTACCGAAGGACAATGTTTCACATCCAGTGATGATATATCAACTAAAAAGAGTGTAAACAGAATGTGACTGTAATTGCCGGAACCGTGTCATTCAATATAAGCAAGTAGAAAGTCAGAGGGGTTGGGAGTAAATGATGTAGCAGCGAGTATGTTGAGGTCGGTGCCGCCATTGACATAATGACAACGAGAACATTTTACTGCACTAATGCCTAAACGAATCACAACATTTGCATGCACAGAAGTACAATTATTCCAGTGACAACAATATGTATCGTGACAGATTCTGTGTGAAGAGGTTCCAGGCTTTTCCTTTCCTCTGTAACCACTGTGTTATTGGGTGATGCTAAATATGTAACTGGAATGTACCGTGGACGCACTTGGCAGGAGCTTTTTCTCTTGAGCGAATTATACCACGCAGATGCTTAACGCTTTGTATTATCATACATAACGCTTTGTATTATCATACATACTCATCACTTATCCAAGGTAGAAGTGGGTATGGGATTTTCACAGCTTATGAAGGTAAGTTATTCCAATTATCCACTTAGAGAGACAGCTTTGTGATGTCACATGATGTAATTTTTCAACACACCGATTGTCTCACATATTTAGCGACAAAGCAATGAACAATGTTTCGTTTTCCAGATATATCAACAATATGAACAACATAGCAATAACGCTGTAATTTCATCAGTGTAAGATGTCTTTACAGTTGTAGCTGTTTTGCGACATATTTAATACAGTCTCAACTCTCCTTTTAGCTACTACACCCTTGAACACGACAGTGCATACGCCCATCACGATGTTTTTGGGTTGGCATGGCATGACATACAGCATAACTTCGCATCTCGTATCACTCATAGCCAATACCACAGACCTCAAACATGTGCGAGGATGGGCTCTCGAGAACTTAGACAGATGTCTGGCTGGGACAAATAGACCTCCTTCACTTTATGCGGTGCATTCATTAAATAAAATAATATAAAACGCACTGTTTTTCAATGGTAAAGCCATTTAACTGCTATCGAGACAAGACAGCACTTCTTAACGCCTTGGTCGAACCTCGCTCGTTTGATAAACCCCGACCACCACATCATTCCCCCACACCATCCCTCTTAGCTCAAAAACCCCGACCACCACATCACTCCCCCCACACCATTCCTCATAGCCCACAAACCCCGACCACCACATCACTCCCACCACACTATCCCCCATAGCCCACAAACCCCGACCACTACATCACTCCTCCACACCATCCCTCATAGCGCAACAAACGCGATAAATGTTTTTCGTATGGCCTATCATCAAGACGTCATTGACTTTTTCATGCCTTCATATTTTATGAAAGTTATATTCATTCTAGCTCTAGCAAATTCCAAGGTATAACTCAAAAATGATTTAAGAATGATACCTGACAGGTAAATTTGCCGTGTGAGAGCCACTAACTCACAGGAAAAATTCGGATAACGTGGTCATATGTATCGTAGAAGCTCCATTCGAGTTCAGTCTCAATCAATTATTTGTTCCCCGCATGATTGTTATGATAGAAGAGAGTAATACTATTGCGAGGTTAAAATAAAGAGACATATTGTCGCTGTGACCTGGCATAGGGAACGACCTATTTAACGCTACTTTCCACACAGCTCACAGCATACATGATTTCCAACCTATTGACTACATATTTCTACTGGAGCTGCACCGTTCATATTGCACAGTTCATTGTACAAAGACAGTACAACGGTTTCAAACTCAACTTTGTTGTGACGATGCTCCTAATAGGGAAATGACAACATATGCATGCACAAATTAGCTGAAGGAAATTAATAGTTTTCTGCAACATTAATGGTTTTGACATATGAGATTCAATGTAACTGGATTGCAGTCAGATCCTCACGTCTATGACAACTCTGTAAACGGGGTGTGTCACAGGCTCAGTTGAGGGCTTACATAAGGATTGGAGAATATTTGTGCTATACCGAAGTATAGTTTCGTCTCTCGTGATTCACATTACATTTGATGAAAATGAGTTGCTCATTAGCTGTAGCGCAACACACAACGATATTGCATAGCAGGCAAATTGTTAAATGGAACGCTTGGGGTTTTTTTTTCAATTATATGTCATTCCTGTCAATACGAAGAATTAATGGAGAACTGTTCGTATACAAATCGTGCCTCTCCGAAGAATCCACAATGTCATTGATCAACAAATCAAAGGTGGCTGCGAGGTAATATAAAATTTAGACAAAAATAATGCAAAATATGGATGATAGCATCGCGTGAAATAAGTGATTATGTTGTACCTGGCACGTGATTACGCATAACCGTGATTGGTACAATGCCAGAAGACATGGTATTTTTGAATGACAAAACGTAAACAGTAACTACAAGGGAAAGCCATCAGGATTGGAAAGCATGCTATAGTTAGCCTTAGGTTACCCAGTCATGTTTCAGGGCCCATGGCTAACCATTGAGCTTCATTCAATGCAGCAGTTTTTGAGTGTAATGCTACATCTATCATATATCATCAGCTAAAGTTAATAAATATCAAGGCATTGCGAAACAGGCAGATAGTTCAATAACTATGCGAGGACAGAACGATATTGTTCTGCAAGACCAATACTTATCCTGTTGGTAGTGGTCGTTTTCATATATGAGTAGCGAATGATAGCACAAAACCCTGTTTGGCTTGAGCCCTGTATGGAAATCAGATGACTACGCCTGTTATAGTTTCATGGGGAATGCTTCTTGTGGGTCACTAATGCACGTCACAATTGTATTTGTCATTGTAATGTTTTTCACATTCGCGTTATTGTCAAAACTAAAATAGTAGTACGAATTGAAACCCAAGGGATATATGACAATTCTCATATATTGCAGACATAATTAGCTTTTGAATCATTTGCAGATACTGATCGATAACTAAAAAACATCATTCAGTTGGGCAATGATTAGCTGGAAGAGAAGGAAACACGTAGAGTGCAAAAAAACAATGGTAGGTCGCCTTGCTTTAGAAATATGATGCACTTCAGTGCTTGTAGGTGTGAAACGAATGCGGTAGCCTGTTACACACGAGCCTCACACGAGAAGTATTGGACTATAATGGATAGATCTCAAATGCTCAAAGTGACTAACTATTCGCACATTCACGAGATAAATTGAATTGTTAACGGAGGTTACATTGTCATGGACGGAAGAACTCAACCACGAGCTGGGATCAAAAGTTGTATTCCCTCTCCCGACGGTTTATACGTGGACATCCTAACAGTCCGCACAAATCAGTCGGCGAATGCAAATAACCCGCCAAACACAACCAATGCTTATCGATGAACAATAGGCTTAACGAGAGGTAAAATAACAAGTCCAACAGTTGTCATTTATAATGAACAATAGTACCTAAACACAGCATTCATGTAAAAGCAACATAAACGTACCTGCAAACAAACATACATCAATGAAAAAATACTCCTACAGGCACCGTAGAATATTGAGTAGTGACACCACCAAAACCGATTTTACAATCGGCAAAGCCGACCGCTACGCGACCAGAGTAGGTTTCACTACTCATGAACAAGAACTCATCCAGCCAAACCAGTTCAACAGCTCTTACTCCGTTACATACATATTTTTTTAGATATTCCTCTGCTACAACTACGTTGGACACACAAACACAATTATTGGCGTCCACATCAAGGTAGAGGTTCTCATGTAGAACGTATATCGTTACTGTATCCATAATAGCGACGTCTAGCTTTATCAACCAGCGAGTAGTAAAAAGTGATGATTCTAGCACGCAGAGTTAAATAATGAAAGATAGAACAACTTCACTTGTGGAATAAGAAGATCTCGAAATAATTGAAGCATAGTTGGCAATGTCTTTCGGTAACCGTGACAGCCAGATATAATATTCATTTACTCATCTAACGTCTTGTGAAGTGTTGGCACAAAACTAAATTGGACCAATTTCTACCAATGACAAGGTGGCCTATTAACTATGAAGCAGACTGACTGACAGGGTGAACACTGTGCTGGTCGGATATCTTCTGTCGTGTTTGACGTATTTACATGTGTGTGTAAACAAGATCGCAATGATTTTGGAAATGTATTATACCTTGTCTGCATTCAAGATGAACTCTCGTTACCCGGAAGCATACTATAAGCATGGCATGTTTAGACGTTTATGTGTATGGCAGTCGGTGAACACTGTATTTGAAGGTGCGGCGGGGCAAAGACTTTTTTTCAAAGAGCACCTGACCTTTTTCTGTCGAGCAATTGCTACATCGCCTTTCAGTTACAGATCCCAACGGGACAAGTAATATATGAACGTAATATTTGGCATCACCATCATATTTGTGAAGCCTCATTGTGTTTTTGTGTACTATATCAGGATTAAGTTACCCTTGCACCAAAAACACAGACATCGCTGCATCACTATTAATAGATCGGTGGTAAACTAGCACGTCAATGCCACAGATATTCACCCTTTTATTCTTATATTTCGTAGAGCAGCAGCACACGGGTCACGCAATCTCCCCTTAAGGCAGCAGCTGACCGATGTCTTTCATAAATAGAATCTGACGCAAACAAGTCGTGATGGCTGTGTTTGCAGAGCCTCTTGGCTTTGTAGTTTTGAAACGGATATAGTCTCGTGCCTCGTGATATTCTGGTTTTAAATTAGGCTTTGTTATGCACCCCAAGTTTAAACTTAAATAATCAGATAGCAGCGGGGTCTATAAAGAATATTTACTGGCCTATATCGCTTTCATTCAATAGAAGTAAGAAGAAAATAATTACGGATGTGAGTAAATGACGCAAAAGCACGAATATTCGAGCTAATGCCATAATGTCAAACATTCAATCGCAGGAACGATACTAATGGCGAAACTAATGACTGCATTTACATGCACCGATGGGTTGATAGAAGGTAGCTAAACAATTACTGTCATGATAACGATATTAGCTCTTACAGATTCGGTGTGAATTGGTTTCGACCAGCTGCTTATCTCTATGACGACTGCGTTGAAGGGTGAAAGCAGATATGTTACTGGAGTGTTCAATAGAGTACTTGGATCTATTTTTCAACCAATTCTACCACATGGATACTTCACGAATTCAATGATTATTATACATTCTCGTCACTAATGCAATGACTAAATGGGATTTAAATCATCACGGCTTAATAATGTAATTCATGCTAATTATTAATTCAGAGAGACAGCTTTGTTACGCCCTATGATGTTCTTTTCCAACAAAGGACAATTTAAAAGATGTATTTCAGATTGACAAGATAGCCATATTTATGATGTTCTAGCAACAAAATACTTTAATTGTCACTCATCGACCAGTCGCCATTGCGTAACATTGCATTCATTGTTGCTTTGCATCATTAACATTTCATTAATTAGGCCATGGTGCAAACAATTCGTGAGAAGGTGAGATGACCCTTTTGTCTTTGGGTCTCAAGACATTAATTAGTTTTCAAGATGCAATATTGTTGTGAATATGTTCTTCTCGTGTAAAATGACTACAATTATCATGGTTAATCGCTGCAATACCATGTTATTAATATAGACAGATAGCTCTGTAATACAGTGTGGTTATCACTACTCATGCGTTGTTCAACTTGGTCTAAAAGACACAGCAGCAGAGCAATGAATATCCATTGTCAATGCAGTGAAGATATTACACTGTTTCAGCGATAAGAGTACCAAATAGAACCCGACGGATATCATTTTACAATTCTCATATCACTTATCTTGACAACCATTGAGCATGGCGTGGTTCGTCAGCTAATGTGGCGTGATTATCGTGTGCAATGCATTGTCCAGCTTATTCTTGTAGGACTGCCAACATTGCGCTGTTCAGGTGGGCGTTATGTTTTATATGAATGGGTCAACGCGATTTCCCGCTATAACACATAATAACTGGCACGACACCTTATTGAACATGGGATTTTGGCTAAACACACCATGATACCTCATAGACAGTGGGTCGTTTTGGTCAACCACGCACAGTAGGTATTATGAAGACTCTTTGGTAGAAAATTGCTGAAACATAAATCGGCCTTCCTAACGGTGCATTATATTATTGGTTAGTAAAGAGAGGGGTACAATGAGACGATACAGCCGGCATAATGAATCATGTGGCATGCTATTAGGTGTCGCAAAGAAGTGGAGCTGGTCCTTTTGTGCCTGACAGATGGAATAGAATTTTTCCATTTGACCATTATCAGACACCATTAGTCAGCTTAAGTAAAAGCATCAGTATTTAGAGAACAGAACAATTCTATGATGCGAAGCCGCAACTTGCCCAGTCCTAGTAGACAGTATGGTCTAAGCTTTGCCCAATCGGTGGAGCAACAAGGAAGCGTATATTATACCATAGTTACGACTGTGACGTATTACACACACGCAGTGGTGACATGATAATGCGCTACATATGAGCATAGCAAGCAGAGTATAAACGGGAACGTGTTTCTGCAGTAGTATGTCATTCCTGTTGTTACGAATGAGCAATGGTCAACCAAAAAATGTGTCTGTGGAACCATAAATACTGTATACTAAATGATGGCCAGTATCAATGAAATAGGTGTACATGGCACATGATCACTCATTACCTGGATCAATTCATAAGACTTGTTATTTGGAAATGAACAAACACTTAAAGAAACTGTTAATGAAAGTCACTGATTGCCTTAACCATGATTTAAGCTGCCCTCACTGATCCAACAACGCCTTTGGGTCGATGCCCAACAATGTGGCCTTATTAAATATAACGTAACTGGAGTGTGCTGTTATAATAGTCATAAAACACCAGCTAGAGGGAATACATGCAAAAGTGTAGAGAATCACACTGAGGAGATATTCTTTGCTAAATCCCTGGCCTTCTGTTGATGGACGACCACACAAATAACGAGTGTTGCACAACTCGGAAAGGTTTACGACGATAGCAATACAATGCAGTAGTATAGGAAGTGGGGGTGCGAGCGCAGTTTCCAAATAGAGACCAAGCCCACCTGGTATTGCCAAGGTATTGCCGCAACAAGTGTACAACAACGCTACAACAAGTGTACAACAGCATGTGTGTGACAATGTTGCTGCAATACCAGGTGGGCTGGGTCTCTATTTGGAAACTGCGCTCGTACCCCCACTTCCTATACTACTAATACCGTTGAGTTTTGTTTGACCTGCAAAAGTAAACCGTTTTGACCCATATTTAACCTGTATTTTTGTATTGAAGGTGCGTGTACATCTAGGCTCTTTCAGAATTGCAAATCTGAAAAACAAAATTAAACATTGTAATTATCTGATAAAGGTGTCGGTTTATATACCCATAGGAGATTCCAACGTAGACGCCTTGTTGAAGACTTTATTGTGCTTCATTACCGGTCATTCCGGTGCAACCACGATTATAATTGGGTAAAATCTCCCCCCAGCAGCTTACTATAAACATAGCAGAGTCATCAACTTGTGTTGTTATACCTCCATGTTGAGCCTTAGTTCTTCATGCGTAAGACTGTAAGATATTATAATCGGGGGAAAGACCGAGCGCGGATCTCGTAACCAACCAACTACAATTCCCTCCGCTTGCCGCTTAGCCTTATGGTTATTCATTACTGGACTAGCAGTCTACTTACCTATCAATAATTCGGTGCTAAAAGCAAATGCCATAAATATACACCCTTGTATCGTATATCCCTTTACAATACGACTAGGTAACGCAACATAAAATCATATCTCATTGCACGCCTATTTTCTGGCAGTACGTGGAAATTCAAAAATCTGTCGACAGGAATAAATAATAGATAACCTCATGCCTCCCAGGAGGGTACATAATATTGTTGGTCGACATAAAAAGGTGGTCAGGGGACGATTACTTTTGTAAGCTATATCACAGAACGTGATAGTGACAGTGTCGCGTTGAACAGCTGATTCTTTCGTACCTGGCACAACAAACTCATCTCTCAATGAGTGGTACACCACATACGCCATGCACATGACGTCAGTTTGAACCGTAAATATGACATGCTCCCTGCGAACAATGAACACTTTACAGTCGATGTTAATCAAAGCCACTGATCGCCGTACCAAGATGGAAGCGGGTCCATAGTTCCTAGTATGTCTAGAACTATTGCCGCAGTAGAGAGTACCATGGAATTCAAGATTGTTAGAGCATCAGGTAATATTGGTCGAGCAAGGGGGCTGAAGTTAAGACACGGTACGACGTTAAATACCATGCAGAGAATTTATGCGCTTTAGCAACTATCATATTGTATATACTATAAACTATACCATAGTTCCTACTGCTCGATGATCCGGGCCATCACGACAATGAGGACTGAATAGGATTAGCCAACATAAATATTGTCCTTTCAACACAGTCATTCCTGTCATGCAATTGGAACGTATCATACACAAGCCAAGGTGAAAATTCGAGATGATGTTTGACGAGAATGTAGTCTTTGTTTAAGCCACGTCGAGGCACCAAAATGCAATTGTGGTTTGACGATGTTTCTCATAGTGACTCAGTTGTATGCACAGATCAGCTAATGGAATTTTGTAGTTTGCTGAAACTATGCCATTGAAGTCTTGATAAAGACATTTGCGTTCAGAGATTCAGTGTAGCAATTCTCCACCTCTTTAACACCTGTTTTCAACTTTGTACTATAAGGTGAAGCATCATGACAGCTTATATCATATCATCGCAAGATAGTGACTGAGGTACAAGGTATGAGACTCTTCACTTATCTGGAACTAACTTGCTTGCAAAGAGCATAGAAATATGTCATGTTTCTATGTATGTGCATACCTGTAACTTCCGATGACGAACACCTCAATCCTACAAATATGCATACAGTTAACAAATTATTCGAATGCGTACAAAGCTATCTTTGCTATCACATGCCTTCAGCCAGTATTGTATCCTCATCTCAGCCTTTGATAAAAGTACATCATATTAGCTGCAGCGCCGTATTGTCTCATTCCATGCCTTTCCCATGGCGACTTTTGGCACTGTTATTCGTAATACGATCGTAGGGAAAGGAATAAGTATGCTGTGGGCATTTCCCAAACAAACCGAGAATATCTTACCCAACCATGCGAAAATGCACTGAATATAATGAACCCTACAACATTCTTGTCACAGCAGCATTACCTTAAGAATATGTCTGCAAGATGTTGTCGTCTTATATAGTAGAAGCTGACACCAATTTCACTGAATTTATCGCTGTTTTATCAGCTAAGCAAATACGATTAGACCAATAATGTTCTGAAATAATGATGATCCTCTGCGCTGCACATGTTTTCTTTGTATAGTATGATAGATCAATGTACCAGACGCCTTGCTGACCTTGACCACACTTATTACTGATGTAATTTTAGTCATGGATTACTTAAAAGCGAAAGATCCATGTCAACCACCGTTCCAAGGCGATTGGAGCTGCTATTAAAATGGATTAATTTAGCAATACACATTCATCAACAAAATAGTGCTACAGTTAATGTTGTGTGAATATCGAGTGCAATCCATAGTTCAAACTGGTGGTCAAAAGGATGTAGCAGAGATACAATGATTCTTGTAGGTTGTCGGGTTAGCAATGATATTACACCGATCTTACATAACTACATCAACGTCTGTGCAATTTCCCGTGGGTTATTCGCATCCGATCACGTGGTTTTTGTTAAAGTAGATATTATGAAGACTCTATGATAGAGAACTATTGAAATGAAAATGGCCTTCCTCAGGGATGCATAAAATTGTTGGTCATCAAAGGAAAGGGACAATGAGCCATGATACTCAATCATGGGAAATGACGCGGGGTGTCACATAGACGGGGAATTGATTCTTTGTGTACCTGGCATTGGGGGGGGGGATAGGTGCAATGGGCAATGCACCACTAAGCATAAGACCATTATTAGAGACCATTAGTTATGTATCAATAGTCTAAGTAAAAGCATCATTTTTGAGAGGAAAGAAGAATACTGTGATGCGACTATCCAAATCGCCTTGTACTGGAGGATATTATCCAACAATGCATGCGTAGATGGGTAATGCAATGCTCCATCGACAATGATTCATGCAGAGGTAAGGGATAGAAAAGTGCCGCATATTAGACTAACCTAATGTCACAGCAAGTATGCACAATGAGTGCAAAGCGTGACGAGTGTATTACTGCGTCATCATAGTAAGGCTATGCGCGGTTTGTTGTACAACTGTTACCTACTCAGCACATCGTGCTGATCCAAAGTAACGATATTGTTTATATATTGTTGAAATTTAACACGTGGGGCTGCATATACATGCAAGATTACGTATTGTTCGGACACATCTGCCTACCACTAGCTTGATTCGTGCTTCGCCGGATCAGAATGCTTCTTTGATTGATATATTCGGTTCAACGATTGTAAGTTATTGATTTGATGAACTGAATGGAAGTGGCACTTAGCATGCCTCTAGTCTCACAACAGCAGCTAATCCTACATCCTCTTCTTCTTTGGCGCCGTCCGTGTTTATTGCTGTGCAATGTAACTGTTGATTGATCTTTTCCCAAAATTAATTTAAGAAGATTGTTGGTTCGGTTACGCTTTTATTGTAGTCTAGAAGGGATGTGTAAATATTCGGAATCTACCTTTGTCAACTAAGAGGTTGCGTTTGGTATGCTTTCCAATAAGTGATTGCATTAGTATGGAACGTGATACAATATGTTGGATTTTCGGCATTGAATTATTTTTTGTTTAATGTCATTTCTGGTGACATGCCGCTTTCGTCTGACTTATAATGAAGCCGTGTTGGGATTATTGTGCATCTCATCTAGAGACTGATCTCCAATTTTAAACAGCGGGCAGATCTGTAAACATACACACCATATCCCAGTGTAGATCGAATAAGAGACTTGTTAATTGGGAAGATGACCTTACCGCCGGTTTCCCAATTTACATCTGAAACAAGTTTCAAAGATTTAACAAATTTTTCGGAGGTTAAGACAAAATTAAGTTTAGACACTTGACCAGATGAATAATCTATCACTACTGAAATGCATGCATACTGTTTTGATCAGCCTATTTGTGTTTGTTATTCAGGCAAATTTTTCAATGGTTTGCATATTGAATTTGCAAACTTTTAAGCCATCAATATATAGTGAACACTTTACAAATTGTTAAATAACATTAACAATGCTATATGACGTCCAACCAACGCTTTCATAATACAAAGAATGATTCATTTCACTTGTTCAATACAAGATTCCAAAAGGGTACTGACTAGCTAGCAATACCTTTCCACTACAACTATAGTCATATATATATTGTAGATATACACTTATCTGACGCTGCGATATCTTCTCATTGACGAGACTCTCCAATCACAACTAATTGTTAATGTCACTAACACAGAGTTGCAGTTTATCTCAATTTCTGTATCATATAAAACCACCTCTTAATAACTGCCAAGTTATTAAGTCGAATTCCATCATATGAAAAATTAATATGTCCTTGGTATAGTCACCTCGTTACGATTCACAAGGAAATAAGAAAGTGCAGTGGCTAACCTGTCCGTATACACATATATAGCTGTGGGTAAAGGTAAAGGCTCTCGGCAAATTCACCAAACATCAAACGTACAACAGCATTTATAAAAGTCGTTAAATGAGGATAAAGCGAATGACGCATCACATGCACATGCAAAATGGAAATCCCATCGCTTCATCATTGTCATTCAAGTTATCCAACAGGGGCAGAACAATTTGCTTGTTAATATATTCCCTCTTAATTCAACTCACTCAATAGAAAGGACGGATAGAAATTGTTTGATTATACCTCTATTAATGCAATGTTCTGTTTAAATGTTATGTCATGCTTCCCTGAAACACCATGTCATAAATATATAATCTCTTGATGAATTAAAACATGCATTTGATGGTCAAGTGAATAAGAGACGGTAACCGTTCTAGTTGCGTTCTGTACATTTCACACGCTTTATCTGCTTAGTAGACACGATATATCGCGATATCAATATGAATTCAATACGTGAAATCCTGACTGCAGATAATGACTTAACATGACCCACTTGTATTCAGCATCATCAACGAATGTGTGTTGCAACAGAGGATTTACACGATTCAACGGAATGCTTGAAGAGAAGTCTGCTTTGCGCATCGAGAACATGTATGCATCGTGAAAACTTCACTGCATCGAGGATATACGTCAGTCAACTGGCCACTTCCCGCTTGTCTGCTCAATTTCCATTACAGTGTCTTTTCTTATCCCCACCAGACAACCTTATGTCTCAGTCTTGTCATGACATGTGCTACGGAGCTCATGTACAGCATACTGTTTCTACATTATCACGACTTGCTGCCATTTCACTTATTCCAGACTGACATTGACCTCCCATATTCACCATAGCTTTACGAAAACACACTGACGGCATCTAGAGACTAGTTCATATATGTATGTATATATATATATATATATATATATATATATATATATATATATAGATATATATATATATATATATATATATATATATATATATATATATATATATATATATAGAGATATATATATATATATATATATATATATATACATATGTGTGTATTTATATATATATATAATCATACATTGACATATATATATAATCGTTCATTTATATATATAGATATGTAGATGAATATATATATATATATATAAAAGGAAGTTTATATATATACAGATGTATAGTAGATAGAGAGAGATAGATAAAATATAGGAATATATATATGTACATATATGTATATATAAACATATACAGAGATATAGGGAGATAGATAAATATATCTAGATATACATATATAGACACACAGAGAGATTTATAGAGAGATACACATAGATATTTATATATATATATATATTTATACATATACGTATATATACATATATATATATATAAATATATAAATGTATATATATTTATATATATATATATGAATGTATATATATATATATATATATATATATATATATATATATATATATATATATATATATATATATATATATATATATATATATATATATATATATATATATATATATATATGTATATATATATATATTTATATATATATTTACTTCTGTTCGCAGTTTACTGTTACTGTAACAAGTCACGGCCACAGATATCTACCATTGTATTCTTAAACCCCTTTTCATTTGTCGTTGGCAATTTAATATGGAAATACCGAGGCATGTTGTGGTCTTATGCAGGTCAAGACTAGGCACTGTGTCTTTTAACTCCAAAGAAGAACATCAATTGCTTCTATGATGTATATTTTGGGAAGATTGTTAACAACCAGTGATGATTAGCCATATTGTATACACAGTATAACTGCGTACTGACCTATGTAGGCATCCTCAACACATGTGAATAAATGATGTCACAGCGAGGAGTTTGAGGTCAATGCAGCAAGGAAACTAACGATGCTACAATTTAGCACGACAATGCTAATGGCGACACAAATGACTACATTTGTATGCACCACTAGGCCGATGGCAACGTATTGTCCGTGGTAGCTAAGCATTTACTGTCATAAAAACGACATTAACACA
Source organism: Urechis unicinctus (assembly GCA_034190875.2). Taxonomy (NCBI): domain Eukaryota; kingdom Metazoa; phylum Annelida; class Polychaeta; order Xenopneusta; family Urechidae; genus Urechis; species Urechis unicinctus. The sequence goes on along the minus strand of CM067358.1, from coordinate 57,178,683 downwards.
TGGGGTTACAGATAGTTTTGTGCCTTTGTGACAACTGTGTCAACAGCTAGCTCCAGGTTAACAGGTTAACTTCAAGCCTGCAGTTTTTACTCATTGGTAAACATTATCCTCAGCGATTCGTCAATTTTATCCGCTAATCAAATGAAACATATGGTGGAAATATCAAAGATCATTATTATAACGTCATTGTATACATTCCCGTAAAGCATTCTTCAATAGGTAAAGCTACAAGACAATGACAATTCTGGGATTGCCAGGTCAGCAACGATGTAACACTTATCCTGTAATATTATCAGTACTTCTCTGATATCATTGAATACGCTGCATAGTTCTCAGATATCATTGAATACTCAGTAACATTCTCAAATATCATGGAATATGCTGCATAAATCTTTGACTTCATTAAATAAGCTGCATTATTCTCAGATATCATTGAACACTCTGCATAATTAAGAATGTAACCCAAGTGGACGTTCCACCCATTATAACTATTGGTAAAATACTTGCGTCAAACCACATTCCACATGTTGCCTGGCATGACATCTTAGAAAGTGACACAAAATATCACGATATTTATTAGTAAGTAGATTGTATAACTGCACGTTTGTTTTCCTCTATACTCACCGAACTCAATAATCGAGACCATGGGATTCTTCCCTCACCATACGTTATTTCTCTGACAAACTGGCTCCCGGTACAAACATTAAATACACTGTCGGATTATGTGTTAGAGTGGCTAACTCGAGGTGATCCGCGATTAAGTCTGCAAACATCAGCACACGTGCATTATATGATAAAGCGTTGTAACAATAATGACAAAACCAATGACACATCAAACTGAATTCTTCCCTCTGACACTTCCTCGTGAATCATGCCATCTATTTAGCATTTAATATATTTGGCTTTCTCTTCCATATGTATTACTGAACATTTCTTGGCAATGGTTGGTATTTGCCAGCCATTTTCGTAGCTCAACGGGTTATGCAACTTCGTTATTAGCTTTCAGTCTGCCATTGTTTCTCTAGTGTCTAATACATGTTGAGTCATCTTTGAGGTATCGTATTACGTCATCTACATTATCAACGTCCTTTATACAAGATGTTGGTGTACTGTTGTGGAACTTATGCGGCCAAGTGATCATGACACTGTTGTATGCATATTCAATACTGTCCCCAAGTGAGAATTGGTGACGATCAACTGCAGATTGATTGGTTTCCTCAATCAAATAAATAGTAAGACGGATGTAATAGGATTCACACAACATTAACAAATAATCAACTCTGTATGATGGGATCATGTATGTTGCTATCCACTTCGCCTCGCTTGTCAGCTCAATTTACATTACAGCATCAACTGACAGTTTTCATTTTCCCTTCGGGCCACCTTATATGTCTGACTTGACTTAGCCTGTTCTATGCAAGCCACGTACATCAAACTGTTTCTAAATTATTACGACTCTTTACATAATCACACTGACAACAGCCGCAAACACCTGAGGCCTACATTAGCGGCAAACACAAGCACTGCACGTTTCTCTGATTTGGAAAGGTGAGATCGGCAAAGTTTATTATTCCATGCGTCTATATATGGCTCAGTCTATATTCAATCTAACTTTAACAAAAACCGCTTAGTATATACGTATCACCGGTCAATTTCCTGTTTAATAAATGCTTACAACAAATGAAGCATGATGAGACTCATTGGGATGCAGTCACGGCTAACAATTTGTATCCCCCCTCGCCCTAAAACGAAAGAGTGCGAATCAACTATGAGATGAAAATTACGAGACACTGAGTCGCTTTGTCCTGGATTTGAGGTATGTATGCTCAAGTGGGACTATCAATACAAGCTACCTGAACATGTCGACAGTTGGGAAAATTTTAGGCTAGTACATTATGGATTATTCCCCCGCAAAATTCAGATTCTGACTACCAATCATTTTCGACCTCCAGCACTTTTTTAAGCTTTGCGTAATTGCATTAACTTACATTTTGCCCGATTTTCATTAACATCGAACATACATGGTGAATTTTATAAGCTATTCGGAATTTTTGCCAACGATTTGCCATGATAGGACTGACGCCACGATTTTACAACTTCGGACGCTTGGGACAAATTTCTATTTCTTACAATGACATACGTTTGATATAAAAATTAAATGTTCCCACAATTGAACCGTTATCCACAGAATTTATTCAGGATTTCATATTTTTACATTTTCAATGACCTTGACATCGTACTAATGTCACGGTAAAAACAAACTCTGTCGTATCTGTGCGTTGTTGATGCTTAACTTTTGGGGGTGGGGGGGAGGGAATGAAACGATATTTTAAAATAGCGATCTGTATTGCAAGACAAAAAAGTTAATCATCAAACTAACCCAGGAAAGGGACAGATCAAGACATCTCGGCGAAAGAATTCACCAAAATAGCAAGCTATCAGTTAACTGTGTTTGAGCGATGTGGAGAAGCAGACATAGCAAAGAAGGGCATAATAAGTCATGATAATGTGACTATGATACGGTCATATTTCATCAAAACCAACCTTAATTATCATACTTTGTAAGCAGTCATATATTGTGATTTTATTGCCACTGCCTGGTACATCAGACTAATGACAAGGCTTATTGTCATGGTATGATGCTATTCCTTTCACATAACTCTGTCACCGGAGCGATGATCGATGAGAACTGTGTAAATAATAATGCACGACATCGTAGCACATATGGCCGGTCTACATATACCACACTTGAGTTGCGATGATATGACCATAATATATATATATATTTTTATATATATTTATATATATATATATATATAGAGAGATATATATATATATATATATATATATATATATATATATATATATATATATATATATATATATATATATATATATATATATATGTGTGTGTGTGTTTGTATATATATATATATACATATTTATAAATATATATATATTTATAAACATATATATATATATTTATATGTAGATGCATAAATATGAATATCTATATATACATACATACATATAAATCCTATATATATCTATATAATATATATATATATATATATATATATATATATATATATATATATCTATATATATATATATCTCTATATATGTATGTGTATGTGTGTGTGTGTGTGTGTGTGTGTGTGTGTGTGTGTGTGTGTGTGTGTGTGTGTGTGTGTGTGTGTGTGTGTGTGTGTGTGTGTGTGTGTGTGTGTGTGTGTGTGTGTGTGTGTGTGTGTGTGTGTGTGTGTAAATTTTTGTAACTTTATGTATATGTATATATCTTAATAAACGCAAGAAATAATACCCTTCGTCAAATATTTAGACAGCTCTCTTTTCCTGGGGTCAGTGGTTTCTTCTTTTTTGATGAGCTGCACAAACGCTGTGTATCTCTGACATTAACACAAAGGTGAACGTGAGGGCCTGTACAGTATTGATGATTGCATGGTATCGGATATTTCAACTGGCTTGAAATCTTTTTTATTGATAATCTGCAATGTCAATAAACAAATACTGTGTTCGTTGCAGATCAGTGCACTTTAAAGAGATATATCGTATCACAAATGGGATTTATATATTGTCTATCAGATGAAGAATTGGAAACAATGTGTAGACTTTCAATCAACACGTCATTCCTGTTAGTGATTGTATAGTTTCCATCTCGATAGTGGCCGAAATGAGTTGTAAGTAAGGACCTTACTTTGAAGATGGCCATTCGGCTAGACAAAAACGCGACATTGTCTCGTCATTTATTGTTCGCAGTCGCATCACGTTGTGTGTCATTCCGTCTTGAGGCGAGGAGCAGATAAGTAACTCTAAAGAGCCTCGCCACAAAGACACACGTGATATGCTCGCATCATGATACCAATGCAAATGGCTGTCATAATATAATGGCAACGACAGAATAGAATTATTTTCCCGAACTCGTCCTTCAGCATGGTGGTCTCAGTTACTTATATTCGCCGAGTTCCTTGAATTCCTGCGTATACAGTTGAAGAAGACGTCAATTCCGACATTGATAGAAGAAACATATGCTTTGTTCACCTTTCTACGTGCAGTAAATGTATGAAATAGATGATACATAAGGTAATTGCATAACAGTATTTGAATTGTTTTGTCAGTTCCAGCCCAAACGGGAATACGTTATGATATTACCATCATCATGTTGTCAAAATGCGACTGACGTGTTCTTACTTCTGTACCATCCCCTTCACAGATGTGAGCACATTGCAACTCTTGCTCTGCAAAATGTCATGTGCTTCATGGAAAAGTACCTGATTCAACGCCATTGTTAAAATTTTCAGTCAAACCGAGGGAGGGTACTTTATCAATTTGTCAATATTGCCCATAAGCGATTAGACTATATTTGCCTTGCCCGGCTTGGTCACATAATACTGGTCTCAATTGATCACTTCCATGCTTCAGCTCATTGGCGGTCCATGCCTCAGCTCACTTGTCTCTCCATGATTTAGCCCGTCTGTCTCTCCATGCTTCAGCCAACTGGTCTTTCAATCATCCAGCCCACTTGTCTCACCATACTTCAGCCCACCTGTCCTCCCATGCTTAAGCTAACTAGTTTCTCCATGCTCCACCCAACCTGTCTCCCCATGCTCCATCCCACCTGTCTCTCCTTTACTCGGCCCGTCTGTCCATTCTTAAACAAATTGTATCACCCTGCTTAAGTCTACTTGTCTCAACATGCTTCACCGCACACCTGTCCAAGTTCCAGCTTAAATGACTCTATACACTGTAGCCCACCTGTCTACTGGTGTTTTGACTCTGCTGCAAAGCAAACAATCCTTGACTTTGGTCAATTATTCATGATGTGATATGCTTCATATGACAATTACGAATTGTATCAGAAACAATATTGCTGTCGGAGACTTCTGAAAGGTCACATCCTGTTTACTGCAATGTTTTGTTTCGTTGTCTAACCATTCACGCACCGAGGTCGATGCGTATTCTGTTCACGGATCAAAACAACGATATTTGTCATCATTTGTATTTACATCTGCCCAAATGCGATGTCTGGAATGCTACCCGCGTAGTTAAACTGATTCACTCATTTCAGCTCACATGTATCCCTTCATATGGAAAGCCAATCTTTGTCACCTCCGTGATACTACGAACGACGATAGCCGGAACTCCACCGGAATACATGTTGTGTAAGCCAGTGGCAGATGCGAATTACAATAATCAAAACTGCGCTGGGCGGGTTTCACAGAAGAACCCACTCCATTCCGTGCAGTGACTTTGAAAACGGAAAGACAAAGTCAACATAACGGAGCCATTAAGCCGGACTGCTAGATTCCAATCATAATTGCTTTCTTTTCATTAACTTACTTTCAGGAAAATTCATGATATCAAAGCACATAAATGAAAAGCGAGCATATTACGCCTTTTAAGTACGTTTTCTGTGATCTACCAACTTGATAAAATAATAGCCCACATTTCATTGTTATTGGTGATAACGATCCACGCCTCAACTTAGGGAATAAAAGCGACGCAAAATAATTGCTCCTCCTTATCCACTCCCACAATTTCATTACCGGACACCAACAGAAATAAACCCACCAAAGACGGAAACATAACAATCACTCTACAAGACTACCAGGTCAAGCAGTCTGCTGTTTTACATTGCAGAGTTGAGAACGCTGATCAATCAGAGCCGGTATTTGTCAGTGATCAGGCAGTGCTTGTATCACATCATCGATTATGATATTGAGGGTGCGACTGGCATCTTATGCATCATCTTTACGACAAAAGATACATTTTCACAAATCTTTAGAGACAGCGTTCTCGCTTCATCTTAAGCATATTGTACAACTTTTTTTTTAACAAACCATAAACATATACTTTATCGAGGTCTATGCATGCCACCTCACCAGTGCCAGTGGTTATTTCTTATGTGGTTAGCTGCACATTTAAAACATTTGGACCAGATATCCTTTAAAGATGCATGTTTTGGCGATTTTGTGCAATTTGTCTATTGCTTTTATTTTGGTGTTGTTGCTACATTGACTCGTTTATAATTCTATTCATCGATTAAGGCGCACTAAAAACAGCTTCCAGACTTTGTTTACAAAGATATTCAAATGAATAGCGAACTGAACCAGGAAGTACGCATGGGCAAAACTCATTTTATGGTATTATCGCTCCAACTCAGTCCGTTTTCAGCCTCGGATGTATTTTAGAGTATCTACTGCGTGCCATATTTGGGTTAAAATTTACGTCCCGTCAAAAATACGCAATCGAACTGAACATAGTAGGGAATCGATCGCAGAATATTTTTAAAAACAGAATTTTGATGGTTTTTGCTGATACAGGTGTCTGTATGGTGTTCCTGTCCGAAATGAGTTGTTATTTTAGACTCAACCTTGAAGAAGATGACAAATTAGCCGGAAGAACGGGAGGTGTTGTTTGATGATTTACGTCGCATCACGTTATATATCATTTTGCCTCGAGGAGAGGACATAATAACTGTTCGTGAATGAACCTCGCTAGAACTCAAAAGAGCCTTGTCACAAATGACTTTATTCATGACACAAGTGATATGCCTGCATCATGTGATTAGATGTAATGGTCCGTGGCCCCATGCTGTGTAGGTTGGATAATACTTACAGCATTTCTTACGCGATAATGCATGCATGGTCAACGTGAATAACAGGGCCAGGGGTTACGGCTGATTCAACACTGTTGAACAAGACGACCAACAATGTTAACCAATGCTTGTCCTGTGGCATGTTAGACTCTAGGACTGCTGGTTATCGGGTGTCTTATAAGTTGCTTATATTCACCGAGTTCCTTAATAAGCTATGAATACACTCGCTGCACTGATTATATAAGCCGACCACAGTCTCATTACAATCAGTTGACTGTTATAGCTATGAACGTTCATAAGTTACATATGATTCGTAACTGTAAATAAATGTTCACTAATATCCAAAGTGACGAATATAGCGCAGACGATGTGAATATATGAACATATATGGCCACAACACAATCCATGGTCTACTAGTATCAAGCACCAACGCTACAACTGACACTGACACCTACATCTGTCATGCAATAAAACTAACAAATGTTCAAGCAAGAAAATTCCAAAACCTGTCGAATAGAATAATAGAGACTGTTTGCCTCCTCAAAATGGACGTTATTTTGTTGGTCAGGGGATGATAACTTTTGTACACTTTGAACGTGATTGTGACAGCGCCGTGTTGAACAGAGGATTCCTTCATACCTAGTATTTGATCACAGACGCAATGACTAGTATACTCACACACGTAGCAAATCCACTCTGTGAACAATGAAAACTAGAATGTCTTTTTGCCGATGTCACAGGCATAGAGTATCGTAGATTCAAGATTATTGAATTATCGTTTAATATAAGTCGAGCAACGTGGACTAAAGTTAACACACGGAACGACGTTAAATACCATGAATAGAATTAATGCGCTTTAGCAACTATCATATTCTATATACTATTAACTGTAACGTCGCTGCTACTGCTCGATGATCCGGGTTACCACGACAATGATGACTGATTGGGATAAGTCAGCACTCTTTCTTTGGCAATTACCGGGCATGTCTTTATATACGGATTTATCTTACCCAACGACATTCTTGTCCTGCAATTGGAATGGATGTAAAGTTGTAATGAGGTTTAACGAGTATCTTTGTCAAGGCCCCGTTAAGGTACCAAAATGCAATTTTGGCGATGTTTCTCATAGACGTTTCTCATAGTGACATCTCTGTGACTGCTGTGTTCGACTTAAACGTTGCAGCAGCATGGCAGCTTATATCGTACGATCACAAGATAGTGACTGTGGAACAAGGATGCTGCAATACCATCCGATATATCGTATAAACTCGCCAGGCATAGTCCCATCAGCTGTTCGTAGTATTGGCATAACAAAGTGCCGCACATGAAGGTAACATGCAATGATACATCCTAGCAAGTATATTGTAAAATTGAACATGTGTTCCTCAATTACATCTCAAACCTGTCGATACAAATACATAATGGTTTGCTTTGGTATGAGCCTGTGCCTCTCTGAGGGGAACATAAAATTGTTGGCACATGGTCACACATAGCTTTGGTGGGCACAGTAAATGTAAAATGTTATTAGTGAATGACGAAACATTTAAAGATATTGGTAATGATAGCCATTGATTAACCAACATGAAGGTGCATTCGTTGTCCTGACAAAGTTTATGAGGGCCTCATTACTTGAGTATGACGTAAAATTAGTCATAAATCATTAGCAACTGTAAATTCATGAAAAGGTGTAGATAATTACTGTGAGAGGGTGTCGTTTGCAAAACCGAACATTGCCCTGTCCTGGTGTCAATGAACGTACACAGAAATAAAAAGCGATGTGCTACAGCAACCTATCACATTTGAGTTGTTCGGCTTGCAAAAGTCACATACAGTTGAGCTGTAAAGGCCATCTTTGCAAACATTATAGATGAAATGTCTGTTTTTCTCTCATATCCTAATTATTCCATTACCGCAAACCTAAACAAAGAGCGTTGACGCTATCTAATCTATTCATTGTTTTGTATACCTGTAAGCTATTTCAACATACCACAGACACACTGTGTTAATGCAGCTCATTTTTGAAAATGCTGGAAGACAAGGTGATAAGCCTGTTCTAGTTTCATGGCATAAAACAGAATCTGTTTCACATCCAATTTTAAAGGTACGCCTCGTTGACCTTGACAACACATATTACTGAAATGCATTCAGGCATGATTTACCTAAAAGGGAAGAGCGAACTATCGATGGCATCAATCAATATAATGGATATTGGAGCTGATATTAACATGGATTAATTTTAAAATACGTATTCGTTAACAAAATAGAGCGACAGTTAATGTTGTGTGAATATCGTTTGCAATGCATAGTTCAACTAGTGGTCAAAAGGAAGCTTTGAGTCAATGACTCTTGTAGGGTTGTCGCGGTAGCAACGACATAACACCAATGCTGTAATACTATCGGAGAAGCGCAGATCTTACAAAGCTACATAGTATGAAAGCGTCAATGCATTTTCTCATTTGATTACACAGGATTGCTGGCATGACAGCTTATTACATATGATCGCGTAGCATAACATGCCATGATATTTCATAGAATGCCCATCTTTATTGCCAACGACGTATCAAATGGTAGATATTAAGAAGACAATTGAAATGAAAATGGCCTTTCTGAGGGATGCATAACATTGTTAGTCAACAAGGAAGGGGACAATGAGACCTTATATCCTGCATATATCTCACGCTGGGTGTCGCATAGAAGGGGAATTGATTCTTTATGTACCTGACATAGCGGGTCAAATAGGTACAGTGGGTAATGTACGACTAAGCATGAGACCATTATCAGAGACGTTTAGCCAAGTATCAACAGCTTAAGTACAAACATCATGATTTAGAGGACAGAAAAATACTGCGACGCGACGCCCCAAATCGCCCTGTACTGGTAGACATTATGCTCCAATCATGCATGCTTACATGGTAATGTTGCCAGTCTATGCAATGTTCCGTGGACAATGATACATGAGAAGGTGGCTGATTTTCGACTACCCTAATATCATAGCAGATATGAGTGAAAAAGAATTAGTATGCTGTTTATTGGTTGCTAATCAGTGAGCAATATATAGTCTGAAATTGAACTCATGGTGTTGCATATATATGCAAGATTACGTATAAATGTGGGCACAGCTGCCTACCGCTAACTTGATTCTTGCATCGCTGCATTAGAATGCTTCTTTGGTTGATACATTCAACTTCATGATTATCAGTTATTGATTTGATGAACCGACTATCTGTAAACGCACAACATGCCTCTAGTCTCACAACAGCTGTTTATTCTACATCCTCATCTTCTTTGGAACCATTGCTGTGCAGAGTAAATTTCAAAAATGGACTAAAAAGAGGGTTGGTTCAGTAACGCTTTTATTGTATTTTTGAAGAGATGTGTCAATATCCGGAATCTGCCATTGCCACGGAGTGGCATTCGTTCAGCTATCTCGATAAAATCATTTGCATATCACGGACATTCTAGATATGCATATCATACTAAGATTTTGCATACGGTATGAATGAATTAGGATGGAACATGATAAAATATATTGGATTTTCGGCATTAGATTTTTCGTATAATGGCATTTCATGTGACATACCGCTGCCGTCTGACTTATAATGAAACCGTGTAGAGATAAGTGTGGTTCTAAATGCTCCGAGACAGAGCCTCAAAGACTGAGTTTGGACCATCTTCAATGTTATATATAACAAGATCGTGCAGGCCAGTAAAAATACACACTATACACAGAAATGGATCGTATGAAAGACTTGTTTAGCGGCTTTCCAATCTATATTTTAGCATACTCAAAGCTTTAACACATTTTTATTGAGATCAGAAGTGAGGGATAAAGAAAAAATATGTTCAAACATTACGTCACGAAACTTGGTCAAGAGTACGGACTGAATGAAAATAAAATAATCTATCTTTAATGATAATCAGGCTGATATACAATCACCGTTCAATGGTTTGCATATTTGATTGGCACATTAACTAGCCATCAACATAAAGTGAGCACTTTACAGATGGTCAAATGATATTAACAATGCTATTGATTTTAATATTAAAGAGTGTGACTTTTAACAAACAGTTTTCCGTTCAGTATAGAGCAAGTTCTCTTCTTCTGAAAGCAATATTGTATATTTCTCGTGGTTGAACAGCATTTGCGACTTATTTTCACAATCTGATCGGTTATCAAAGCTTCGTCGTATTTTTTCTGCCTGTTTGGTAATTTATTTAAGTTGTGTATTATTTTGTTCTCATATGCATGATTTCTCAAAATGCTAGGGTTCTTCTGTGGAACGTAAGTAATAGCGGTGATATTTGCCATGTAAAACCAACGTCCAATTCTATCAAAAAAACAACACTTTTATTATAAAAAGGATCGTCCACATCACTTTGTCAAAACAAGATTACGAAGAGTAATGACATGCTAGCAACACCTTTCTACTACCACAATAGCCATATATATTGCAGATATACACTCATCTGACGCTGCGTTATCCTCTCGTTGAAGAGACCCTCCAAATTCAACCACCTATTGATATCACTAAAGCAGAGCTGTAGTTTATCTTAATTGCTGTATTATATTAAGCCACCACACAATTACTACCGAGTTGTTAAGCCGAATTCCATCATTTGAAAGATTAATATATTCTTAGTACAGTCACCTCGTTACGATTCACAAGTGAATCAGAAAGTGCAGTGGCTAACCTTACCGTATACACATATATTGTTGTAGGGAATATCTGAAGTCTCTCTGCTAATTCACCAAATATCATACATACAACAGAATTTTTCAAAATCGTTAAATGAGGATTCAGATAATGACGTATCACTTTGCACATGCAATATGGAAATGTCTTCGCTCCATCATTGTCTTTCAAATTATCCAACAGGAGCAAAGTAATTGACTGGTCACATTTAGCTCAATTTGCGTTACAGTGTATTTTCTTATCGCCAGGAGACCACCTTATGTCTCAGTCTTGACATGGCATGCGCTGCGCAGCTCATGTACAGCATACAGTTTCTATATTATCACGACTTGCTGCCAGTCCACTTATTGCAGACTGACAACATCGTCCATTGACACACTGACGGCATCTAGAGAACGACAACATCGTTTATTGTTCTTTCATATTTTATTGTTTTTCAGACTTGATTAAAAGTAGCATTGAGAAAACACACTGACTGTATCTAGAGACATATACATTTATTTATATAAATATATATATATATATATCTGCATATATACATATATATATAGAAATGTATATATATATAGTTATATACATAAATATATATAAATATACATGTATATATATATAAATATGTATATATATATATATATATATATATATATATATATATATATATCTCTATATATATATATATAGAGATATATATATATATCTCTATATATATATATATCTCTATATATATATATATATCTATATATATATATATATATATATCTATATATATATATATATATATATCTATATATATATATATACATATATATATACCGAAGCCTGTTGTGGTCTTATGCAGGTAAAAACTAGGCACTATGGCTTTTAACTCCAAAGAAGGACATCAATTGCTTCTATGATGTACATTTTGGGGAGATTTTTCACAAACAGTGACGATGAGTCATATTGTATACACAGTATAACTGCGTACAGACATAAGTAGGCATCCTCAACACATGTGAATAAATGATGTCACAGCGAGGAGTTGGAGATCAATGCAGTAAGGAAACTAACGATGCCTCGAGGAGAGGACATAATAACTGTTCGTGAATGAACCTCGCTAGAACTAAAAGAGCCTTGTCACAAATGACTTTATTCATGACACAAGTGATATGCCTGCATCATGTGATAAGATGTAATGGTCCGTGGCCCCATGCTGTGTAGGTTGGATAATACTTACAGCATTTCTTACGCGATAATGCATGCATGGTCAACGTGAATAACAGGGCCAGGGGTTACGGCTGATTCAACACTGTTGAACAAGACGACCAACAATGTTAACCAATGCTTGTCCTGTGGTATGTTAGACTCTAGGACTGCTGGTTATCGGGTGTCTTTATAAGTTGCTTATATTCACCGAGTTCCTTAATAAGCTATGAATACACTCGCTCCACTGATTATATAAGCCGACCACAGTCTCATTACAATCAGTTGACTGTTATAGCTATGAACGTTCATAAGTTACATATGATTCGTAACTGTAAATAAATGTTCACTAATATCCAAAGTGACGAATATAGCGCAGACGATGTGAATATATGAACATATATGGCCACAACACAATCCATGGTCTACTAGTATCAAGCACCAACGCTACAACTGACACTGACACCTACATCTGTCATGCAATAAAACTAACAAATGTTCAAGCAAGAAAATTCCAATAGAATGCTGTTTGCCTCCTCAAAATGGACGTTATTTTGTTGGTCAGGGGATGATAACTTTGAACGTGATTGTGACAGCGCCGTGTTGAACAGAGGATTCCTTCATACCTAGTATTTGATCACAGACGCTCTGACTAGTATATACTACACACGTCATGCTCCCTGTGAACAATGAAAACTAGAATGTCTTTTTGCCGATGTCACAGCATAGAGTATCGTAGATTCAAGATTATTGAATCATCGTTTAATATAAGTCGAGCAACGTGGACTAAAGTTAACGCACGGTACGACGTTAAATACCATGAAGAGAATTAATGCGCTTTAGCAACTATCATATTCTATATACTATTAACTGTAACGTCGCTGCTACTGCTCGATGATCCGGGTTACCACGACAATGATGACTGATTGGGATAAGTCAGCACTCTTTCTTTGGCAATTACCGGGCATGTCTTTATATACGGATTTATCTTACCCAACGACATTCTTGTCATGCAATTGGAATGGATGCAAAGTTGCAATGAGGTTTAACGAGTATCTTTGTCAAGGCCCCGTTAAGGTACCAAAATGCAATTTTGGCGATGTTTCTCATAGACGTTTCTCATAGTGACATCTCTGTGACTGCTGTGTTCGACTTAAACGTTGCAGCAGCATGGCAGCTTATATCGTACGATCACAAGATAGTGACTGTGGAACAAGGATGCTGCAATAACATCCGATATATCGTATAAAAACTCGCCAGTGCATAGTCCCATCAGCTGTTGGTAGTATTGGCATAACAAAGTGCCGCACATGAAGGTAACATGCAATGATACATCCTAGCAAGTATATTGTAAAATTGAACATGTGTTCCTCAATTACATCTCAAACCTGTCGATACAAATACATAATGGTTTGCTTTGGTATGAACCTGTGCCTCTCTGAGGGGAACATAAAATTGTTGGCACATGGTCACACATAGCTTTGGTGGGCACAGTAAATGTAAAATGTTATTAGTGAATGACGAAACATTTACAGATATTGGTAATGAAAGACATTGATTTAACCAACATGACAGAAGGTGTATTCGTTGTCCTGACAAAGTTTATGAGGGCCTCATTACTTGAGTATGACGTAAAATTAGTCATAAATCATTAGCAACTGTAAATTCATGAAAAGGTGTAGATAATTACTGTGAGAGGGTGTCGTTTGCAAAACCGAACATTGCCCTGTCCTGGTGTCAATAAACGTACACAGAAATAAAAAGCGATGTGCTACAGCAACCTATCACATTTGAGTTGTTCGGCTTGCAAAAGTCACATACAGTTGAGCTGTATAGGCCATCTTTGCAAACATTATAGATGAAATGTCTGTTTTTCTCTCATATCCTAATTATTCCATTACCGCAAACCTAAACAAAGAGCATTGACGCTATCTAATCTATTCATTGTTTTGTATACCTGTAAGCTATTTCAACATACCACAGACACACTGTGTTAATGCAGCTCATTTTTGAAAATGCTGGAAGACAAGGTGATAAGCCTGTTCTAGTTTCATGGCATAAAACAGAATCTGTTTCACATCCAATTTTAAAGGTACGCCTCGTTGACCTTGACCACACATATTACTGAAATGCATTCAGGCATGATTTACCTAAAAGGGAAGAGCGAACTATCGATGGCATCAATCAATATAATGGATATTGGAGCTGATATTAACATGGATTAATTTTAAAATACGTATTCGTTAACAAAATAGAGCGACAGTTAATGTTGTGTGAATATCGTTTGCAATGCATAGTTCAACTAGTGGTCAAAAGGAAGCTTTGAGTCAATGACTCTTGTAAGGTTGTCGCGGTAGCAACGACATAACACCAATGCTGTAATACTATCGGAGAAGCGCAGATCTTACAAACCTACAAAGCGTCAATGCATTTTCTCATTTGATTACACAGGATTGCTGGCATGACAGCTTATTACATATGATCGCGTAGCATAACATGCCATGATATTTCATAGAATGCCCATCTTTATTGCCAACGACGTATCAAATGGTAGATATTAAGAAGACAATTGAAATGAAAATGGCCTTCCTAAGGGATGCATAACATTGTTAGTCAACAAGGAAGGAGACAATGAGACCTTATATCCTGCATAATATCTCACGCTGGGTTTCGCATAGAAGGGGAATTGATTCTTTATGTACCTGACATAGCAGGTCAAATAGGTACAGTGGGTAATGTACGACTAAGCATGAGACCATTATCAGAGACGTTTAGCCAAGTATCAACAGCTTAAGTACAAACATCATGATTTAGAGGACAGAAAAAAATACTGCGACGCGACGCCCCAAATCGCCCTGTACTGGTAGACATTATGCTCCAATCATGCATGCTTACATGGTAATGTTGCCAGTCTATGCAATGTTCCGTGGACAATGATACATGAGAAGGTGGCTGATTTTCGACTACCCTAATATCATAGCAGATATGAGTGAAAAAGAATTAGTATGCTGTTTATTGGTTGCTAATCAGTGAGCAATATATAGTCTGAAATTGAACTCATGGTGTTGCATATATATGCAAGATTACGTATAAATGTGGGCACAGCTGCCTACCGCTAACTTGATTCTTGCATCGCTGCATTAGAATGCTTCTTTGGTTGATACATTCAACTTCATGATTATCAGTTATTGATTTGATGAACCGACTATCTGTAAACGCACAACATGCCTCTAGTCTCACAACAGCTGTTTATTCTACATCCTCATCTTCTTTGGAACCATTGCTGTGCAGAGTAAATTTCAAAAATGGACTAAAAAAGAGGGTTGGTTCAGTAACGCTTTTATTGTATTTTTGAAGAGATGTGTCAATATCCGGAATCTGCCATTGCCACGGAGTGGCATTCGTTCAGCTATCTCGATAAAATCATTTGCATATCACGGACATTCTAGATATGCATATCATACTAAGATTTTGCATACGGTATGAATGAATTAGGATGGAACATGATAAAATATATTGGATTTTCGGCATTAGATTTTTCGTATAATGGCATTTCATGTGACATACCGCTGCCGTCTGACTTATAATGAAACCGTGTAGAGATAAGTGTGGTTCTAAATGCTCCGAGACAGAGCCTCAAAGACTGAGTTTGGACCATCTTCAATGTTATATATAACAAGATCGTGCAGGCCAGTAAAAATACACACTATACACAGAAATGGATCGTATGAAAGACTTGTTTAGCGGCTTTCCAATCTATATTTTAGCATACTCAAAGCTTTAACACATTTTTATTGAGATCAGAAGTGAGGGATAAAGAAAAAAATATGTTCAAACATTACGTCACGAAACTTGGTCAAGAGTACGGACTGAATGAAAATAAAATAATCTATCTTTAATGATAATCAGGCTGATATACAATCACCGTTCAATGGTTTGCATATTTGATTGGCACATTAACTAGCCATCAACATAAAGTGAGCACTTTACAGATGGTCAAATGATATTAACAATGCTATTGATTTTAATATTAAAGAGTGTGACTTTTAACAAACAGTTTTCCGTTCAGTATAGAGCAAGTTCTCTTCTTCTGAAAGCAATATTGTATATTTCTCGTGGTTGAACAGCATTTGCGACTTATTTTCACAATCTGATCGGTTATCAAAGCTTCGTCGTATTTTTTCTGCCTGTTTGGTAATTTATTTAAGTTGTGTATTATTTTGTTCTCATATGCATGATTTCTCAAAATGCTAGGGTTCTTCTGTGGAACGTAAGTAATAGCGGTGATATTTGCCATGTAAAACCAACGTCCAATTCTATCAAAAAAACAACACTTTTATTATAAAAAGGATCGTCCACATCACTTTGTCAAAACAAGATTACGAAGAGTAATGACATGCTAGCAACACCTTTCTACTACCACAATAGCCATATATATTGCAGATATACACTCATCTGACGCTGCGTTATCCTCTCGTTGAAGAGACCCTCCAAATTCAACCACCTATTGATATCACTAAAGCAGAGCTGTAGTTTATCTTAATTGCTGTATTATATTAAGCCACCACACAATTACTACCGAGTTGTTAAGCCGAATTCCATCATTTGAAAGATTAATATATTCTTAGTACAGTCACCTCGTTACGATTCACAAGTGAATCAGAAAGTGCAGTGGCTAACCTTACCGTATACACATATATTGTTGTAGGGAATATCTGAAGTCTCTCTGCTAATTCACCAAATATCATACATACAACAGAATTTTTCAAAATCGTTAAATGAGGATTCAGATAATGACGTATCACTTTGCACATGCAATATGGAAATGTCTTCGCTCCATCATTGTCTTTCAAATTATCCAACAGGAGCAAAGTAATTGACTGGTCACATTTAGCTCAATTTGCGTTACAGTGTATTTTCTTATCGCCAGGAGACCACCTTATGTCTCAGTCTTGACATGGCATGCGCTGCGCAGCTCATGTACAGCATACAGTTTCTATATTATCACGACTTGCTGCCAGTCCACTTATTGCAGACTGACAACATCGTCCATTGACACACTGACGGCATCTAGAGAACGACAACATCGTTTATTGTTCTTTCATATTTTATTGTTTTTCAGACTTGATTAAAAGTAGCATTGAGAAAACACACTGACTGTATCTAGAGACATATACATTTATTTATATAAATATATATATATATATATCTGCATATATACATATATATATATAAATGTATATATATATAGTTATATACATAAATATATATAAATATACATGTATATATATATAAATATGTATATATATATATATATATATATATATATATATATATATATATATATATATATATATATATATATAGATATAGATATATATATATAAATATATATATATATATATATATATATATATATATATATATATATATATATATATAATATATATATATATATATATATATATATATATACGAAGCCTGTTGTGGTCTTATGCAGGTAAAAACTAGGCACTATGGCTTTTTAACTCCAAAGAAGGACATCAATTGCTTCTATGATGTACATTTTGGGGAGATTTTTCACAAACAGTGACGATGAGTCATATTGTATACACAGTATAACTGCGTACAGACATAAGTAGGCATCCTCAACACATGTGAATAAATGATGTCACAGCGAGGAGTTGGAGATCAATGCAGTAAGGAAACTAACGATGCCTCGAGGAGAGGACATAATAACTGTTCGTGAATGAACCCTCGCTAGAACTAAAAGAGCCTTGTCACAAATGACTTTATTCATGACACAAGTGATATGCCTGCATCATGTGATAAGATGTAATGGTCCGTGGCCCCATGCTGTGTAGGTTGGATAATACTTACAGCATTTCTTACGCGATAATGCATGCATGGTCAACGTGAATAACAGGGCCAGGGGTTACGGCTGATTCAACACTGTTGAA
Organism: Urechis unicinctus; assembly: GCA_034190875.2. Lineage (NCBI taxonomy): Eukaryota > Metazoa > Annelida > Polychaeta > Xenopneusta > Urechidae > Urechis > Urechis unicinctus. Next base: position 57,160,231 of record CM067358.1, on the reverse strand, counting down.
CAAGACGACCAACAATGTTAACCAATGCTTGTCCTGTGGTATGTTAGACTCTAGGACTGCTGGTTATCGGGTGTCTTTTATAAGTTGCTTATATTCACCGAGTTCCTTAATAAGCTATGAATACACTCGCTCCACTGATTATATAAGCCGACCACAGTCTCATTACAATCAGTTGACTGTTATAGCTATGAACGTTCATAAGTTACATATGATTCGTAACTGTAAATAAATGTTCACTAATATCCAAAGTGACGAATATAGCGCAGACGATGTGAATATATGAACATATATGGCCACAACACAATCCATGGTCTACTAGTATCAAGCACCAACGCTACAACTGACACTGACACCTACATCTGTCATGCAATAAAACTAACAAATGTTCAAGCAAGAAAATTCCAATAGAATGCTGTTTGCCTCCTCAAAATGGACGTTATTTTGTGGTCAGGGGATGATAAACTTTGAACGTGATTGTGACAGCGCCGTGTTGAACAGAGGATTCCTTCATACCTAGTATTTGATCACAGACGCTCTGACTAGTATACTACACACGTCATGCTCCCTGTGAACAATGAAAACTAGAATGTCTTTTTGCCGATGTCACAGCATAGAGTATCGTAGATTCAAGATTATTGAATCATCGTTTAATATAAGTCGAGCAACGTGGACTAAAGTTAACGCACGGAACGACGTTAAATACCATGAAGAGAATTAATGCGCTTTAGCAACTATCATATTCTATATACTATTAACTGTAACGTCGCTGCTACTGCTCGATGATCCGGGTTACCACGACAATGATGACTGATTGGGATAAGTCAGCACTCTTTCTTTGGCAATTACCGGGCATGTCTTTATATACGGATTTATCTTACCCAACGACATTCTTGTCATGCAATTGGAAATGGATGCAAAGTTGCAATGAGGTTTAACGAGTATCTTTGTCAAGGCCCCGTTAAGGTACCAAAATGCAATTTTGGCGATGTTTCTCATAGACGTTTCTCATAGTGACATCTCTGTGACTGCTGTGTTCGACTTAAACGTTGCAGCAGCATGGCAGCTTATATCGTACGATCACAAGATAGTGACTGTGGAACAAGGATGCTGCAATAACATCCGATATATCGTATAAACTCGCCAGTGCATAGTCCCATCAGCTGTTGGTAGTATTGGCATAACAAAGTGCCGCACATGAAGGTAACATGCAATGATACATCCTAGCAAGTATATTGTAAAATTGAACATGTGTTCCTCAATTACATCTCAAACCTGTCGATACAAATACATAATGGTTTGCTTTGGTATGAACCTGTGCCTCTCTGAGGGGAACATAAAAATTGTTGGCACATGGGTCACACATAGCTTTGGTGGGCACAGTAAATGTAAAATGTTATTAGTGAATGACGAAACATTTACAGATATTGGTAATGAAAGACATTGATTTAACCAACATGACAGAAGGTGTATTCGTTGTCCTGACAAAGTTTATGAGGGCCTCATTACTTGAGTATGACGTAAAATTAGTCATAAATCATTAGCAACTGTAAATTCATGAAAAGGTTTGTTACTGTAGATAATTACTGTGAGAGGGTGTCGTTTGCAAAACCGAACATTGCCCTGTCCTGGTGTCAATAAACGTACACAGAAATAAAAAGCGATGTGCTACAGCAACCTATCACATTTGAGTTGTTCGGCTTGCAAAAGTCACATACAGTTGAGCTGTATAGGCCATCTTTGCAAACATTATAGATGAAATGTCAGTTTTTCTCTCATATCCTAATTATTCCATTACCGCAAACCTAAACAAAGAGCATTGACGCTATCTAATCTATTCATTGTTTTGTATACCTGTAAGCTATTTCAACATACCACAGACACACTGTGTTAATGCAGCTCATTTTTGAAAATGCTGGAAGACAAGGATTTTGGGGAGATTTTTCACAAACAGTGACGATGAGTCATATTGTATACACAGTATAACTGCGTACAGACATAAGTAGGCATCCTCAACACATGTGAATAAATGATGTCACAGCGAGGAGTTGGAGATCAATGCAGTAAGGAAACTAACGATGCCTCGAGGAGAGGACATAATAACTGTTCGTGAATGAACCTCGCTAGAACTAAAAGAGCCTTGTCACAAATGACTTTATTCATGACACAAGTGATATGCCTGCATCATGTGATAAGATGTAATGGTCCGTGGCCCCATGCTGTGTAGGTTGGATAATACTTACAGCATTTCTTACGCGATAATGCATGCATGGTCAACGTGAATAACAGGGCCAGGGGTTACGGCTGATTCAACACTGTTGAACAAGACGACCAACAATGTTAACCAATGCTTGTCCTGTGGTATGTTAGACTCTAGGACTGCTGGTTATCGGGTGTCTTTATAAGTTGCTTATATTCACCGAGTTCCTTAATAAGCTATGAATACACTCGCTCCACTGATTATATAAGCCGACCACAGTCTCATTACAATCAGTTGACTGTTTATAGCTATGAACGTTCATAAGTTACATATGATTCGTAACTGTAAATAAATGTTCACTAATATCCAAAGTGACGAATATAGCGCAGACGATGTGAATATATGAACATATATGGCCACAACACAATCCATGGTCTACTAGTATCAAGCACCAACGCTACAACTGACACTGACACCTACATCTGTCATGCAATAAAACTAACAAATGTTCAAGCAAGAAAATTCCAATAGAATGCTGTTTGCCTCCTCAAAATGGACGTTATTTTGTTGGTCAGGGGATGATAACTTTGAACGTGATTGTGACAGCGCCGTGTTGAACAGAGGATTCCTTCATACCTAGTATTTGATCACAGACGCTCTGACTAGTATACTACACACGTCATGCTCCCTGTGAACAATGAAAACTAGAATGTCTTTTTGCCGATGTCACAGCATAGAGTATCGTAGATTCAAGATTATTGAATCATCGTTTAATATAAGTCGAGCAACGTGGACTAAAGTTAACGCACGGAACGACGTTAAATACCATGAAGAGAATTAATGCGCTTTAGCAACTATCATATTCTATATACTATTAACTGTAACGTCGCTGCTACTGCTCGATGATCCGGGTTACCACGACAATGATGACTGATTGGGATAAGTCAGCACTCTTTCTTTGGCAATTACCGGGCATGTCTTTATATACGGATTTATCTTACCCAACGACATTCTTGTCATGCAATTGGAATGGATGCAAAGTTGCAATGAGGTTTAACGAGTATCTTTGTCAAGGCCCCGTTAAGGTACCAAAATGCAATTTTGGCGATGTTTTCTCATAGACGTTTCTCATAGTGACATCTCTGTGACTGCTGTGTTCGACTTAAACGTTGCAGCAGCATGGCAGCTTATATCGTACGATCACAAGATAGTGACTGTGGAACAAGGATGCTGCAATAACATCCGATATATCGTATAAACTCGCCAGTGCATAGTCCCATCAGCTGTTGGTAGTATTGGCATAACAAAGTGCCGCACATGAAGGTAACATGCAATGATACATCCTAGCAAGTATATTGTAAAATTGAACATGTGTTCCTCAATTACATCTCAAACCTGTCGATACAAATACATAATGGTTTGCTTTGGTATGAACCTGTGCCTCTCTGAGGGGAACATAAAATTGTTGGCACATGGTCACACATAGCTTTGGTGGGCACAGTAAATGTAAAATGTTATTAGTGAATGACGAAACATTTACAGATATTGGTAATGAAAGACATTGATTTAACCAACATGACAGAAGGTGTATTCGTTGTCCTGACAAAGTTTATGAGGGCCTCATTACTTGAGTATGACGTAAAATTAGTCATAAATCATTAGCAACTGTAAATTCATGAAAAGGTGTAGATAATTACTGTGAGAGGGTGTCGTTTGCAAAACCGAACATTGCCCTGTCCTGGTGTCAATAAACGTACACAGAAATAAAAAGCGATGTGCTACAGCAACCTATCACATTTGAGTTGTTCGGCTTGCAAAAGTCACATACAGTTGAGCTGTATAGGCCATCTTTGCAAACATTATAGATGAAATGTCAGTTTTTCTCTCATATCCTAATTATTCCATTACCGCAAACCTAAACAAAGAGCATTGACGCTATCTAATCTATTCATTGTTTTGTATACCTGTAAGCTATTTCAACATACCACAGACACACTGTGTTAATGCAGCTCATTTTTGAAAATGCTGGAAGACAAGGTGATAAGCCTGTTCTAGTTTCATGGCATAAAACAGAATCTGTTTCACATCCAATTTTAAAGGTACGCCTCGTTGACCTTGACCACACATATTACTGAAATGCATTCAGGCATGATTTACCTAAAAGGGAAGAGCGAACTATCGATGGCATCAATCAATATAATGGATATTGGAGCTGATATTAACATGGATTAATTTTAAAATACGTATTCGTTAACAAAATAGAGCGACAGTTAATGTTGTGTGAATATCGTTTGCAATGCATAGTTCAACTAGTGGTCAAAAGGAAGCTTTGAGTCAATGACTCTTGTAAGGTTGTCGCGGTAGCAACGACATAACACCAATGCTGTAATACTATCGGAGAAGCGCAGATCTTACAAACCTACAAAGCGTCAATGCATTTTCTCATTTGATTACACAGGATTGCTGGCATGACAGCTTATTACATATGATCGCGTAGCATAACATGCCATGATATTTCATAGAATGCCCATCTTTATTGCCAACGACGTATCAAATGGTAGATATTAAGAAGACAATTGAAATGAAAATGGCCTTCCTAAGGGATGCATAACATTGTTAGTCAACAAGGAAGGAGACAATGAGACCTTATATCCTGCATAATATCTCACGCTGGGTTTCGCATAGAAGGGGAATTGATTCTTTATGTACCTGACATAGCAGGTCAAATAGGTACAGTGGGTAATGTACGACTAAGCATGAGACCATTATCAGAGACGTTTAGCCAAGTATCAACAGCTTAAGTACAAACATCATGATTTAGAGGACAGAAAAATACTGCGACGCGACGCCCCAAATCGCCCTGCACTGGTAGACATTATGCTCCAATCATGCATGCTTACATGGTAATGTTGCCAGACTATGCAATGTTCCGTGGACAATGATACATGAGAAGGTGGCTGATTTTCGACTACCCTAATATCATAGCAGATATGAGTGAAAAAGAATTAGTATGCTGTCTATTGGTTGCTAATCAGTGAGCAATATATAGTCTGAAATTGAACTCATGGTGTTGCATATATATGCAAGATTACATATAAATGTGGGCGCAGCTGCCTACCGCTAACTTGATTCTTGCTTCGCTGCATTAGAATGCTTCTTTGGTTGATACATTCAACTTCATGATTATCAGTTATTGATTTGATGAACCGACTATCTGTAAACGCACAACATGCCTCTAGTCTCACAACAGCTGTTTATTCTACATCCTCATCTTCTTTGGAACCATAGTAAATTTCAAAAATGGACTAAAGAAGAGGGTTGGTTCAGTAACGCTTTTATTGTATTTTTGAAGAGATGTGTCAATATCCGGAATCTGCCTTTGCTACGCAGTGGCATTCGTTCAGCTATCTCGATGAAATCATTTGCATATCACGGACATTCTAGATATGCATATCATACTAAGATTTTGCATACGGTATGAATGAATTAGGATGGAACATGATAAAATATATTGGATTTTCGGCATTAGATTTTTCGTATAATGGCATTTCATGTGACATACCACTTCCGTCTGACTTATAATGAAACTGTGTAGAGATAAGTTTGGTTCTAAATGCTCCGAGACAGAGCCTCAAAGACTGAGTTTGGACCATCTTCAATGTTATATATAACAAGATCGTGCAGGCCAGTAAAAATACACACTATACACAGAAATGGATCGTATGAAAGACTTGTTTAGCGGCTTTCCAATCTATATTTTAGCATACTCAAAGCTTTAACACATTTTTATTGAGATCAGAAGTGAGGGGTAAAGAAAAAATATGTTCAAACATTACGTCACGAAACTTGGTCAAGAGTACGGACTGAATGAAAATAAAATAATCTATCTTTAATGATATTCAGGCTGATATAGAATCACCGTTCAATGGTTTGCATATTTGATTGGCACATTAATTAGCCATCAACATAAAGTGAGCACTTTACAGATGGTCAAATGATATTAACAATGCTATTGATTTTAATATTAAAGAGTGTGACTTTTAACAAACAGTTTTCCGTTCAGTATAGAGCAAGTTCTCTTCTTCTGAAAGCAAAATTGTATATTTCTCGTGGTTGAACAGCATTTGCGACTTATTTTCACAATCTGATCGGTTATCAAAGCTTCGTCGTATTTTTTCTGCCTGTTTGGTAATTTATTTAAGTTGTGTATTATTTTGTTCTCATATGCATGATTTCTCAAAATGCTAGAGTTCTTCTGTGGAACGTAAGCAGTAGCGGTGATATTTGCCATGTAAAACCAACGTCCAATTCTATCAAAAAAACAACACTTTTATTATAAAAAGGATCGTCCACATCACTTTGTCAAAACAAGATTACGAAGAGTAATGACATGCTAGCAACACCTTTCTACTACCACAATAGCCATATATATTGCAGATATACACTCATCTGACGCTGCGTTATCCTCTCGTTGAAGAGACCCTCCAAATTCAACCACCTATTGATATCACTAAAGCAGAGCTGTAGTTTATCTTAATTGCTGTATTATATTAAGCCACCACACAATTACTACCGAGTTGTTAAGCCGAATTCCATCATTTGAAAGATTAATATATTCTTAGTACAGTCACCTCGTTACGATTCACAAGTGAATCAGAAAGTGCAGTGGCTAACCTTACCGTATACACATATATTGTTGTGGGGAATATCTGAAGCCTCTCTGCTAATTCACCAAATATCATACATACAACAGAATATTTCAAAATCGTTAAATGAGGATTCAGATAATGACGTATCACTTTGCACATGCAATATGGAAATGCCTTCGCTCCATCATTGTCTTTCAAATTATCCAACAGGAGCAAAGTAATTGACTGGTCACATTTAGCTCAATTTGCGTTACAGTGTCTTTTCTTATCCCCAGCAGATGACCTTATGTCTCAGTCTTGACATGGCATGCGCTGCGCAGCTCATGTACAGCATATATACATATATATATATAAATATATATATATATATTTATATACATAAATATATATATATATACATATATATATATATAAATATGTATATATATAGATATACATATATATATATATATATATATATATGTATATATAGATATATATATATATATCTCTATAGATATATATATATATATATATATATATCCTCTATATATATATATATCTATATATATATATATATCTATATATATATATATATATATATATATATATATATATATATATATATATACTATATATATATATATCATAGGCACTGTGGCTATTTAACTCCAAAGAAGGACATCAATTGCTAAGTGTTAAACGCACTTGGTATCCTTGTTTGTTAGTATATCGCAGGTAAACTTCAAGCTTGCAGTTGTGACTCATTATAAACATTCTCCTCAGCGATTCGTCAAATCATCACTAATGCGTCAAAACAAAAGGATCCATCACTCCATACATGTTGCATTGGCTGCATAATCAAGAAGGAAACCCAAGTGTTCCACTCATTATAACTATTTGGTATTTGCATCTAATGTTGCCTGGCAAAGTGTATTGACACAAGAAGTGACATACCAAGATAAGTAGATTGTCAAACTAGACGTTTGTTTTCCTCTTAACTCACAGACTATTTTCCGGACTCAATAATCGAGACAATGGGATTCTTCCCTCACCATACGTTATTTCTCTGACAAACTAGCTTCCGGTACAAACATTAAATACACCGTCGGATTATGTGTTAGAGTGGTTAACTCGAAGTGATCGGCGATTAAGTCTGCAAACATCGGCACAAGTACATTATATAATAAAGCGATGTTTCAATAATGACAAAACCAATGACACATCAAACTGAATTCTTCCCTCTGACACTCCCTCTCGAATCATGCCATCTATTTAGCATTTAATATATTTGGCTTTCTCTTCCATATGTATTACTGAACATTTCTTGGCAATGGTTGGTATTTGCCAGCCATTTTCGTAGCTCAACGGGTTATGCAACTTCGTTGTTAGCTTTCAGTCTGCCATTGTTTCTCTAGTGTCTCATACATGTTGAGTCATCTATGAGGTATCGATATTACGTCATCTACCCTATCAACGTCCTTTATATAAGATGTTGGTGTACTGTTGTGGAACTTATGCGGCCAAGGTCACATTTGTCATATTTTAGTGACGTCTACCTATATTCATCAACGATTTTGTAGAAGACATCACCTGTTCATTTACGAGCTCCCAACAAATGAACTGAATGGCTTGTAATACCCGTATACAGACAGCCAACTATGATATAAATGCACTTATTTGATGCGGCGTTATCCTCTTGTTTCAAGACACCCAGATTACAGTCAGCTGTTCATATCAACGCCACGTGACTTCTATTCACTGCTGCATCCTATAAAGCCACTGCCCCGTAATTGCCAAACTGCATGGTGTGATTCCTGGTTCTTTGTGCAGAATTTGCGTTATGATTCTCAGGAGGAAATTATTCATGTTTGTAAGTATATCTTATTTCACTGTGCGCAATAGTGAAAAATATAGTGATTGCTTAGTTGCTTTGATAGAACATAATGTAATGTATTATGTTTGAATAAAATTCTATGTTTGAATGGAAGATGTTTTTGTCCGGAAACAAGAAGGCGAACGATAAATCGTCATTGCATAAATCGAATTTCAAACTTCACTGGTTCCAGCAAATATATTCAAATTAGTTTTGTTGCATTGGACAGAAACTATCATAATTATCTCAGGCAATAATTCAGTGCTTATTACAACAATTCGTTCATATATTCGAAGGACAGAATATCAGTGATGTTGTCTCGTAGGCTGATACGTTGATATTGGTTCGTATTATAAGCTGATATACTGATATTGGCTCGTATTATAAGCTGACATACTGATATTGGCTCGTTTTATAAGCTGATATACTGATATTGGCTCGTATTATAAGCTGATGCAAAAGTGTGATGGCTGGAACAGATAGGCGGTCATAACGCTATCAATTTGTTGGATCATATCAATCATTCTCGCCCATTTTCAGCGATTGATCCACATTACATTGCTTCACCTGCTTGTTAAGTATGATCCATCCCGGATTGAATGCCTATTTTATGCGAGTAATTAACATCGCTGACCAGACGGGTGATCATGACTCTCTTGTATGCATATTAAATACTGTCCCCAAGTGAGAATTGGTGACGATCAACTGCAGATTGATAAGTTTCTTCAATCAAATATTTTGTAAGACAGATGTAATAGGATTCACAGAAGACTAGAACAGAACTACGAAACGATAGCACAACATTAACGAGTATTCATCTCTGTATGATGGGATCACGTACGTTGCTATCCGCTTCGCCTCGCTTGTCAGCTAAATTTACATTACAGCATCAACTGACAGTTTTCACTTCCCCTTCGGGCCACCTTATATGTCAGACTTGACTTAGCCTGTTCTATGCAAGCCACGTACATCAAACTGTTTCTAAAATATTACGACTCGTAACATAATCACACTGACAACAGCCGCAAACACATGAGGCCTACATTAGCGACAAACACAAGCACTGCACGTTTCTCTGATTTGGACAGGTAAGATCGGCAGAGTGAAGTTTATTATTCCGTGCGTCTATATATTGCTAAGTCTATATTCAATCTAACTTTAACGAAAACCGCTTAGTATGTACGTATCACCGGTCAATTTCCTGTTTAATAAATGCCTACAACAAATGAAGCATGATGAGACTTGTTGGGATGCAGTCACGGCTAACAATTTGTATCCCCCCTCGCCCTAAAACGAAAGAGTGCGAAAATTTCGAGACTCTGAGTCGCTCTGTCCTGGATTTGAGGTATGATTGCTAAGGTGGGACCATCAATACAAGCTACCAGAAAATCTCGACAGTTTAACATTGGGAAATAATAGGCTAGTTCATTAAGAATATTCCCCTGCAAAATTCAGATTCTGACACCCAATTATATTCGACCTCTAGCATTTTTTATAAGCTATGCGTAATTGCATTAACTTATATTTTAAAGGGTCATTGATAACATTTTGCCCAATTTTCATTGGCATCGAACATACATCGTGGATTTTATAAGCTATTCGCAATTTTTGCCAAAGATTTGCCATGATATGTCCGACGCCACGATTTTACAACTTGGGACAACTTTATATTTCTAACAATGACATAAGTTTGATATAAAATGAAAATGTTAACTTTGCCACGATAGAACCGTTATCCACAGAGACCTTCAGGATTTGAGATTTTTACATTTTCAATGACCTTCACATCATACAATGGTCAAGTTATAAGCAATTCTCTTGGATCTGTGCATTGTTGATTCTTAACTTTGGGGGGGGGGGGCAAAATATATTTTAAAATAGCAAGACAAAAAATTAATTATCAAACAAACCCAGGAACGGGACCAATCCAGACAACTCGGCGAAAGAATTCGCCAAAGTAGCAAGCTAACAGTTAACTGTGTTTAAGCGATGTGAGAGAAGCAGACATAGCAAAGAAGGGCAAAATAATGTGACAATGATACGGTATTATTTCATCAAAACCAACCTTCATTATCATACTTTGTCAGCAGTCATATATTGTGATTTTAATGCGACTGCCTGGTAGATTAGACCAATGACATTTATTGTCTCGGTGTGATGATATTCCTTCAAAAAACTCTGTTACTAAAGCGATGATCGATGAGAGCTGTGTCAATAATGAACGACATTGTAGCAAATATCGTCTACATATACCAAACTTAAGTTGTGATGATATGGCCATGAAATATATATATATATATATATATATATATATATATCATATATATATATATATATATATATATATATATATATATATATATATATATATATATATATATATATATATATATATATATATATATATATATATCTATATATATATATATATATATCTCTATATATATATATATATATATATATATATATATATATATCATATATATACATAGCGGATATATCTCTCGATATATATATATATAATATATATATATATTATATATATATAGATATATATATATATATATATATATATATATATATCTATCTCTCTATATCTATATATATATATATATATATCTATATCTATATATATATATCAAGCGGAAGAAGTAAAATTCGTGCTCAGAAACCCATCGTCAAAGTTTTAGACTACTCTCTTTTCTTGGGGTCGGTGGTTTCTTCTTTTTTGGCGATCTGCACAAATCTTTTGTATTTCTGACATTAACACAATTTGAACGTGAGAGCCTGTACAGTATTGATGATTGCATGGTATAGGCTATTTTAACTGGCTTGAAATCTATTTTGTGGTAATCTGCAATGGCAGTTAACAAATTCTGTGGTCGTTGCAGATCGCTGCAGCTTAAAGAGGTATATTGTATCAGAAATGGGAATTTATATATTATCTATCAGATGAAAAAATGGCAAAAATGTGTAGACTTTCAATCAACACGTCATTCCTGTTAGTGATTGTATTGTTTCCATCTCGATAGTGACCGAAATGAGTTGTAAGTAAGGACATAACCTTGAAGTAGATGACGCATCGGCCAGACAAAAACGAGACAAAGTCTCGTGATTTATTGTTCACAGTCGCATCACGTATTGTGTCATTCCGTCTTGAGGCGAGGAGCAGATAAGTAACTCTAAAGAGCCTCACCACAAATGACCCTATTTAAGACACACGTGATATGCCCACTGGTCTCTTCATGCTTGAGGATTTCGTCTCTCCTTGTTTCAGCCCACTGGTCGCTCTATACTTCAGCCCACCTGTCTCTCCGTGCTTCAGCACACTGGTCTCTCCATGATTCAGCACACTGATCTCTCCATGCTTCAGCCCACTGGTCTCTCCATACTTCAGCCCACTGGTCTCTCTGTGCTTCAGCACACTGGTCTCTCCGTACTTCAGCCCAATGGTCTCTCCATGCTTCAGCCCATTTGTCTCTCTATGCTTCAGTCCATCTGTCTCTCCATGCTTCAGCCAACTGATCTGTTAATAATCCAGCCCACTGGTCTCTCCATACTTCAGCCCACCTGTCTCCCCAGGCTTAAGCTGACAAGTTTATCCATGCTCCACCCAACTTGTCTCTCCATGCGTCATCCCATCTGTCTCTCCATGCTCCACCCAACCTGTCTCTCCATGCTCCATCCCACTTGTTTCTCCATGCTCCACCCAACCTGTCTCTCCATTATCCAACCAACCTGTCTCTCCGTGCTCCAACCAACCTGTCTCTCCATGCTCCATCCCACTTGTTTCTCCATGCTCCACCCAACCTGTCTTTCCATTATCCAACCAACCTGTCTCTCCATGCTCCAACCCACCTGTCTCTCCATGCTCCATCCCACCTGTCTCTCCACGCTCCATCCCACCTGTCTCTCTTTTCCTCGGCCCGTCTGTCCATTCTTAAACAAATTGTATCACCCTGCCTAAGTCCACTTGTCTCAACATGATTCACCGCACACCTGTCCATGTTCCAGCCTACTTGATTGTATACACTGTAGCCCATCTGTCTAATGGAGTTCTGCCTTTGCAAAACCAACAATCCTTGACTTTGGTAAATTATTCATGATGTGATATGCTTCATATGACTTTTACTAATTGTATCAGAAACAATATTGCTGTCTGAGACTTCTGAAAGGTCACATCCTGTTTACTGCAATGTAATGTTTTGTTTTGTTGTCTAACCATGTACGCACCAAAGTCGATGCGTATTGTGTTCACGGATCAAAACAACGATATTTGTCATCATTTGTATTTACATCTGCCCAAATGCGATGTCTGGAATGCTACCCGCGTAGTTAAACTGATTCACTCATTTCAGCTCACATGTATCCCTTCCATATGGAAAGCCAATCTTTGTCACCTCCGTGATACTACGAACGACGATAGCCGGAACTCCACCGGAATACATGTTGTGTAAGCCAGCGGCAGGTGCGAATTACAATAATCAAAACTGCGCTGGGCGGGTTTCACAGAAGAACCCACTCCATTCCGTGCAGCGACTTTGAAAACGGAAAGACAAAGTCAACATAACGGAGCCATTAAGCCGGACTGCTAGATTCCAATCATAATTGCTTTCTTTTCATTAGCTTACTTTCAGGAAAATTCATGATATCAAAGCACATAAATGAAAAGCGAGCATATTACGCCTTTTAAGTACATTTTCTGTGATCTACCAACTTGACAAAATAATAACCCACATTTCATTGTTATTGGTGATAACGATCCACGCCTCAACTTAGGGAATAAAAGCGACGCAAAATAATTGCTCCTCCTTATCCACTCCCACAATTTCATTACCGGACACCAAAAGAAATAAACCCACCAAAGACGGAAACATAACAATCACTCTACAAGACTACCAGGTCAAGCAGTCTGCTGTTTTACATTGCAGAGTAGAGAACGCTGCTCAATCAGAGCCGGTATTTGTCAGTGATCAGGCAGTGCTTGTATCACATCATCGATTTTGATATTGAGGGTGCGACTGGCATCTTATGCATCATCTTTACGACAAAAGATACATTTTCACAAATCTTTAGAGACATCGTTCTCGCTTCATCTTAAGCATATTGTACAACTTGTTTTTTTTTACAAACCATAAACATATACTTTATCGAGGTCTATGCATGCCACCTCACCAGTGCCAGTGGTTATTTCTTATGTGGTTAGCTGCACATTTGGACCAGATAGCCTTTAAAGATGCATGGTTGGGCGATTTTGTACAATTTGTCTTTTGCTTTTATTTTGGTGTAGTCGCTACAATGACTCGTTTATAATTCTATTCATCGATTAAGGCGCACTAAAAACAGCTTCCAGACTTTGTTTACAAAGATATTCAAAAGAATAGCGAACTGAACCAGAAAGTACGCATGGGCAAAACTCATAGTATGGTATTATCGCTCCAACTCAGTCCGTTTTCAGCCTCGGATGTATTTTAGAGTATCTACTGCGTGCCATATTTGGGTTAAAATTTACGTCCCGTCAAAAATAAGCAATCGAACTGAACATAGTAGGGAATCGATCGCAGAATATTTTTAAAAACAGAATTTTGATGGTTTTTGCTGATACAGGTGTCTGTATGGTGTTCCTGTCCGAAATGAGTTGTTATTTTAGACTCAACCTTGAAGAAGATGACAAATTAGCCGGAAGAACGGGAGGTGTTGTTTGATGATTTACGTCGCATCACGTTATATATTATTTTGCCTCGAGGAGAGGACATAATAATTGTACGTTCATGAACCTCGCTAGAACTCAAAAGAGCCTTGTCACAAATGACTTTATTCATGACACAAGTGATATGCCTGCATCATGTGATTAGATGTAATGGTCCGTGGCCCCATGCTGTGTAGGTTGGATAATACTTACAGCATTTCTTACGCGATAATGCATGCATGGTCACCGTGAATGACAGGGCCAGGGGTTACGGCTGATTCAACACTGTTGAACAAGACGACCAACAATTTTAACCAATGCTTGTCCTGTGGCATGTTAGACTCTAGGACTGCTGGTTATCGGGTGTCTTTATAAGTTGCTTATATTCACCGAGTTCCTTAATAAGCTATGAATACACTCGGTGCACTGATTATATAAGCCGACCACAGTCTCATTACAATCAGTTGACTGTTATAGCTATGAACGTTCATAAGTTACATATGATTCGTAACTGTAAATAAATGTTCACTAATATCCAAAGTGACGAATATAGCGCAGACGATGTGAATATATGAACATATATGGCCACAACACAATCCATGGTCTACTAGTATCAAGCACCAGCGCTACGACATTGAGACCTACATCTGTCATGCAATAAAACTAGCAAATGTTCGAGCAAGGAAATTCCAAAACCTGTCGACAGGAATGAATAATAGAGACGCTCGTGTATATAATGTTTTCCTCCCCAAAATGGACGTTATTTTGTTTGTCAGGGGATGATAACTTTTGTACACTTTATCACAGAACGTGATTGTGACAGCGCCGTGTTGAACAGAGGATTCTTTCGTACCTAGCATTTGATCACAAACGCAATGAGTAGTATACTACACACGTCATGCGCACGACGTCGGTTGACGCAGCAAATATGACATGCTCTCTGTGAACAATGAAAACTAGAATGTCTTTTTGCCGATGTCACGGTATAGAGTATCGTAGATTCAAGATTATTGAATCATCGTTTAATATAAGTCAGAGCAACGTGGACTAAAGTTAACGCACGGTACGACGTTAAATACCATGAAGAGAATTAATGCGCTTTAGCAACTATCATATTCTATATACTATTCACTGTAACGTCGTTGCTACTGCTCTGCTCGATGATCCGGGTTACCACGACAATGATGACTGATTGGGATAAGTCAGCACTCTTTCTTTGGCAATGAACGGGCATGTCCTTATATACGGATTTATCTAACCCAACGACATTCTTGTCCTGCAATTGGAATGTTTCATACCTAAACCCGGGTACAAAGTCGCAATGAGGTTTAACGAGAATCTTTGTCAAAGCCTCATTAAGGTACCAAAATGCAATTTTGACGATGTTTCTCATAGTGACTTCATTTGTATGCACAAATCAGCTGAAGGAATGTTATAGTTTGCTTAAACTTTGCAATTGAGTTCTTGGTAACGATATTTGTACTCAGTGATATAGATTCAGTGTAGTTGAAATATTACAATTACTCATCTCTGTGACTGCTGTGTTCGACTTATAAGGTGCAGCAGCATGGCAGCTTATATCATACGATCGCAAGATAGTGACTGTGGAACAAGGATGCTGCAATACCATCCGATATATCATATAAACTCGCCAGTGCATAGTCCCATCAGCTGTTCGTAGTGTTGGCATAACAACGTGTCGCACATGAAGGTAAAATGCAATGATACCTCCTAGCAAGTATATTGTAAAATTGAACATGTGTTCCTCAATTACATCTCATACCTGCCGATACAAATACATAATGGTTTGCTTTGGTACGAACCTGTGCCTCTCTGAGGGGAACATAATATTGTTGGCACATGGTCACACATAGCTTTGGTGGGCACAGTAAATGTAAAATGTTATTAGTGAATGACGAAACATTTACAGATATTGGTAATGAAAGACATTGATTCAACCAACATGCAGAAGGTGTATTCGTTGTCCTGACAAAGTTTCTGAGGGCCTCATTACTTGAGTATGATGTAAAATTAGTCATAAATCATTAGCAACTGTAAATTCCTGCAAAGGTGTAGATAATTACCATGAGAAGTTATTGGTTGCAAGACCGAACATTGCCCTGTCCTGGTGTCAATGAACGTTCACAGAAATAACAAGCGATGTGTTGAACAGATCCCATGGAGTGAACACTAAAGCGACCCAACACATTTGAGTTTGTTCGGCTTGCGAAAGTCACATACAGTTGAGCTGTATAGGCCATCTTTGCAAACATTATAGATGAAATGTCTGTTTTTTCTCTCATATCTTAATTATTCCATAACCGCAAACCTAAAAAAGACCATTGACGTTATCTAATCTATTCAAAGTTTTGTATACCTGTAAGCTATTTCAACATACCACAGACCCACTATGTTAATGCAGCTCATTATTGAAAATGCTGGAAAACAAGGTGTCGAAGCCTGTTCTAGTTTCATGGCATAGGACAGATTCCGTTTCCGTGAATTACCTTGGAGCTGATATAAACATGGATTAATTTTGCAATACATATTCTTTAACAAAATAGAGCGACAGTTAATGTTGTGTGGATATCGATTGCAATGGTTATTTCAACTAGTGGTCAAAAGAAAACATTGAGTCAATGAATCTTGTAGGGTTGTCTAGGTAGCAACGATATTACACCAATGCTGTAATACTATCGGATAAGCGCAGATCTTACAAAGCTACATAGTATGAAAGCGTCAATGCATTTTCCCGTTTGATTACACAGGATTGCTGGCATGACAGCTTATCACATATGATCATGTAGCATAACATGCCATGATATTTCATAGAATGCCCATCTTTATTGCCAACGACGCATCAAACTGGTAGATATTAAGAAGACAATTTAAATGAAAATGGCCTTCCTAAGGGATGGATGCATAACAATGTTAGTCAACAAAGGAAGGAGACAATGAGACCTTATATCCTACATAATATCTCACGCTGGGTGTCGCATAGAAGGGGAATTGATTCTTTATGTACCTGACATAGCGGGTCAAATAGGTACAATGGGCAATGTACGACTAAGCATGAGACCATTATAAGAGACGTTTAGCCATGTATCAACAGCTTAAGTACAAGCATCATGATTTAGAGGAAAGAAGAATACTGCTACGCGACGCCCCAAATCACCCTGTACTGGTAGACATTATGCTCCAGTCATGCATGCTTACATGGTAATGTTGCCAGACTATGCAATGTTCCGTGGACAATGATACATGAGAAGGTGGCTGATTTTCGACTACCCTAATATCATAGCAGATATGAGTGAAAACGCGTCATACCGGCGGTGAGTGCATTACAGCGTCATCATAAAAAGGTAATAAGCGGTTTGTTGTACACCTTGTTTTGTTACTTGCTCAGCACATCGCGCTGATCCAAAGAATTAGTATGCTGGGTATTGGTTGCTAATCAGTGAGCAATATATAGTCTGAAATTGAACTCATGGTGTTGCATATATATGCAAGATTACGTATAATTGTGGGCACAGCTGCTTGATTCTTGCTTCGCTGCATCAGAATGCTTCTTTGATTGATATATTCAACTTCATGATTATCAGTTATTGATTTGATGAACCGACTATCTGTAAACGCACAACATGCCTCCAGTCTCACAACAGCTGCTTTTCCTACATCCTCTACTTCTTTGGAGCCATTGATGTGCAGAGTCAATTTCCAAAATGGACTCAAGAAGAGGGTTGGTTCAGTAACGCTTTTAATGTATTTTTGAAGAGATGTGTCGATATCCGAATCTGTGTTCAGCTATCTCGATGAAATCATTTGCATATCACGGACATTCTAGATATGCATATCATACTAAGATTTTGCATACGGTATGAATGAATTAGGATGGAACATGATAAAATATATTGGATTTTCGGCATTAGATTTTTCGTATAATGGCATATCGGGTCACATACCGCTGCCGTCTGACTTAAAATGAAACCGTGTAGAGATAAGTGTGGTTCTAAATGTTCCGAGACAGAGCCTCAAAGACTGAGTTTGGACCATCTTTAATGTTATATATAACAAGATCGTGCAGGCCAGTAAACATACACACTATACACAGAAATGGATCGTATGAAAGACTTGTTTAGCGGCTTTCCAGTTTATATTTGAAACAAGTTTTAGCAAACTCAAAGCTTTAACACATTTTTATTGAGATCAGAAGTGAGGGGTAAAGAAAAAATATGTTCAAACATTACGTCACGAAACTTGGTCAAGAGTACGGACTGAATGAAAATAAAATAATCTATCTTTAATGATATTCAGGCTGATATAGAATCACCGTTCAATGGTTTGCATATTTGATTGGCACATTAATTAGCCATCAACATAAAGTGAGCACTTTACAGATGGTCAAATGATATTAACAATGCTATTGATTTTAATATTAAAGAGTGTGACGGACAAACAGTTTTCCGTTCAGTATAGAGCAAGTTCTCTTCTTCTGAAAGCAAAATTGTATATTTCTCGTGGTTGAACAGCATTTGCGACTTATTTTCACAATCTGATCGGTTATCAAAGCTTCGTCGTATTTTTTCTGCCTGTTTGGTAATTTATTTAAGTTGTGTATTATTTTGTTCTCATATGCGTGATTTCACAAAATGCTAGAGTTTTTCTGTGGAACGTAAGCAGTAGCGGTGATATTTGCCATGTAAAACCAACGTCCAATTCTATCAAAAAAACAACACTTTTATTATAAAAAGGATCGTCCACATCACTTTGTCAAAACAAGATTACGAAGAGTAATGACATGCTAGCAACACCTTTCTACTACCACAATAGCCATATATATTGCAGATATACACTCATCTGACGCTGCGTTATCCTCTCGTTGACGAGACCCTCCAAAATTCAACCACCTATTGATATCGCTAAAGCAGAGCTGTAGTTTATCTTAATTGCTGTATTATATTAAGCCACCACACAATGACTACCGAGTTGTTTAGCCGATACAATCATTTGAAAGATTAATATATTCTTAGTACAGTCACCTCGTTACGATTCACAAGTGAATAAGAAAGTGCAGTGGCTAACCTTACCGTATACACATATATTGTTGTGGGGAATATCTGAAGTCTCTCTGCTAATTCACCAAATATCATACATACAACAGAATTTTTCAAAATCGTTAAATGAGGATTCAGATAATGACGTATCACTTTGCACATGCAATATGGAAATGCTTTCGCTCCATCATTGTCTTTCAAATTATCCAACAGGAGCAAAGTAATTGACTGGTCACATTTAGCTCAATTTGCGTTACAGTGTATTTTCTTATCGCCAGGAGACCACCTTATGTCTCAGTCTTGACATGGCACACTGACGGCATCTAGAGAACGACAACATCGTTTATTGTTCTTTCATATTTTATTGTTTTTCAGACTTGATTAAAAGTAGCATTGAGAAAACACACTGACTGTATCTAGAGACATATACATTTATTTATATATATAGATATATATATATAGTGCATGCATATATACATATATATATATATAAATAATAGATATATATATAGAGGGATATACATAAATATATATATAGAGATACATAGATAGATATAAAGAGGGGATATAGAGAGAGATATATAGATAGAGAGAGATATAGATCTAGATAGAGAGAGAGATAGATATATATATATAGATAGATATAGAGAGATCTATCTATCTCTATATATCTAGAGATATCTCTCTCTCTAGATATCTCTCTCTCTCTCTAGATATCTAGATCTCTATCTATATCTCTCTATCTCTATCTCTATATATATCTCTCTATATATATCTCTCTATATATATCTATCTCTCTATATATATATCTATCTATATCTCTATATATATATATATATATATATATATATATATATATATATATATATACCGAGGCCTGTTGTGGTCTTATGCAGGTAAAAACTAGGCACTATGGCTTTTAACTCCAAAGAAGGACATCAATTGCTTCTATGATGTACATTTTGGGGAGATTTTTCACAAACAGTGACGATGAGTCATATTGTATACACAGTATAACTGCGTACAGACCTAAGTAGGCATCCACAACACATGTGAATAAATGATGTCACAGCGAGGAGTTGGAGATCAATGCAGCAAGGAAACTAACGATGCTACAATTTAGCACGACAGTGCTAATTGCGACACAGATGACGACATCTGTATGCACCATTGAGCCGTGGTAGCTAAGCATTTACTGTCATAAAAACGACATTAACACATGGGGTTACAGTTAGTTTTGTACCTTTGTGACAACTGTGTCAACAGTTAGCTCCAGGTGCTTGGTTGAAAGTGTTATAGATGCACTTGGTATCCTTGTTTGTTAGAACAAACTATACCGCAGGTAAACTTCAAGCTTGCAGTTTTGACTCATTGGTAAACATTCTCCTCAGCGATTCGTCAATATCATACACTAATCAAATGAAACAAAAGGATCATCATTATAATGTCATTGTATACATTCCCGTAAAGCATTCTTCAATAGGTAAAGCTACAAGACAATGACAATTCTGGGATTGTCAGGACAGCAACGATGTAACACTTATCCTGTAATATTATCAGTACTTCTCTGATATCATTGAATACGCTGCATAGTTCTCAGATATCATTGAATACTCTGTAACATTCTCAAATATCATTGAATATGCTGCATAATTGTCAGATATCATGGAATATGCTCCATAAATCTTAGACTTAATTGAATAAGCTGCATTATTCTCAGATGTCATTGAATACGCTTCATAATTCTCAGATATCATTGAATACGCTGCATTGTTCTCAGATATCATAATCAAGAAGGAAACCCAAGTTGCGTTCCACTCATTATAACTATTTGGTAAAATCCTTGCGTCAAGCCACACTCCACATGTTGCTTGGCATGACTGTGTATTGCATCTAAGAAAGTGACACAAAATACCAAGATAAGTAGATTGTCAAACTAGACGTTTGTTTTCCTCTTAACTCACAGACTATTTTCCGGACTCAATAATCGAGACAATGGGATTCTTCCCTCACCATACGTTATTTCTCTGACAAACTAGCTTCCGGTACAAACATTAAATACACCGTCGGATTATGTGTTAGAGTGGTTAACTCGAAGTGATCGGCGATTAAGTCTGCAAACATCGGCACAAGTACATTATATAATAAAGCGATGTTTCAATAATGACAAAACCAATGACACATCAAACTGAATTCTTCCCTCTGACACTCCCTCTCGAATCATGCCATCTATTTAGCATTTAATATATTTGCTTTCTCTTCCATATGTATTACTGAACATTTCTTGGCAATGGTTGGTATTTGCCAGCCATTTTCGTAGCTCAACGGGTTATGCAACTTCGTTGTTAGCTTTCAGTCTGCCATTGTTTCTCTAGTGTCTCATATATGATATTACGTCATCTACCCTATCAACGTCCTTTATATAAGATGTTGGTGTACTGTTGTGGAACTTATGCGGCCAAGGTCACATTTGTCATATTTTAGTGACGTCTACCTATATTCATCAACGATTTTGTAGAAGACATCACCAGTTCATTTACGAGCTCCCAACAAATGCACTGAATGGCTTGTAGTACCCGTATACAGACAGCCAACTATGATATAAATGCACTTATTTGATGCGGCGTTATCCTCTTGTTTCAAGACACCCAGATTACAGTCAGCTGTTCATATCAACGCCACGTGACTTCTATTCACTGCTGCATCCTATAAAGCCACTGCCCCGTAATTGCCAAACTGCATGGTGTGATTCCTGGTTCTTTGTGCAGAATTTGCGTTATGATTCTCAGGAGGAAATTATTCATGTTTGTAAGTATATCTTATTTCACTGTGCGCAATAGTGAAAAATATAGTGATTGCTTAGTTGCTTTGATAGAACATAATGTAATGTATTATGTTTGAATAAAATTCTATGTTTGAATGGAAGATGTTTTTGTCCGGAAACAAGAAGGCGAACGATAAATCGTCATTGCATAAATCGAATTTCAAACTTCACTGGTTCCAGCAAATATATTCAAATTAGTTTTGTTGCATTGGACAGAAACTATCATAATTATCTCAGGCAATAATTCAGTGCTTATTACAACAATTCGTTCATATATTCGAAGGACAGAATATCAGTGATGTTGTCTCGTAGGCTGATACGTTGATATTGGTTCGTATTATAAGCTGATATACTGATATTGGCTCGTATTATAAGCTGACATACTGATATTGGCTCGTTTTATAAGCTGATATACTGATATTGGCTCGTATTATAAGCTGATGCAAAAGTGTGATGGCTGGAACAGATAGGCGGTCATAACGCTATCAATTTGTTGGATCATATCAATCATTCTCGCCCATTTTCAGCGATTGATCCACATTACATTGCTTCACCTGCTTGTTAAGTATGATCCATCCCGGATTGAATGCCTATTTTATGCGAGTAATTAACATCGCTGACCAGACGGGTGATCATGACTCTCTTGTATGCATATTAAATACTGTCCCCAAGTGAGAATTGGTGACGATCAACTGCAGATTGATAAGTTTCTTCAATCAAATATTTTGTAAGACAGATGTAATAGGATTCACAGAAGACTAGAACAGAACTACGAAACGATAGCACAACATTAACGAGTATTCATCTCTGTATGATGGGATCACGTACGTTGCTATCCGCTTCGCCTCGCTTGTCAGCTAAATTTACATTACAGCATCAACTGACAGTTTTCACTTCCCCTTCGGGCCACCTTATATGTCAGACTTGACTTAGCCTGTTCTATGCAAGCCACGTACATCAAACTGTTTCTAAAATATTACGACTCGTAACATAATCACACTGACAACAGCCGCAAACACATGAGGCCTACATTAGCGACAAACACAAGCACTGCACGTTTCTCTGATTTGGACAGGTAAGATCGGCAGAGTGAAGTTTATTATTCCGTGCGTCTATATATTGCTAAGTCTATATTCAATCTAACTTTAACGAAAACCGCTTAGTATGTACGTATCACCGGTCAATTTCCTGTTTAATAAATGCCTACAACAAATGAAGCATGATGAGACTTGTTGGGATGCAGTCACGGCTAACAATTTGTATCCCCCCTCGCCCTAAAACGAAAGAGTGCGAAAATTTCGAGACTCTGAGTCGCTCTGTCCTGGATTTGAGGTATGATTGCTAAGGTGGGACCATCAATACAAGCTACCAGAAAATCTCGACAGTTTAACATTGGGAATATAATAGGCTAGTTCATTAAGGAATATTCCCCTGCAAAATTCAGATTCTGACACCCAATTATATTCGACCTCTAGCATTTTTATAAGCTATGCGTAATTGCATTAACTTATATTTTAAAGGGTCATTGATAACATTTTGCCCAATTTTCATTGGCATCGAACATACATCGTGGATTTTATAAGCTATTCGCAATTTTTGCCAAAGATTTGCCATGATATGTCCGACGCCACGATTTTACAACTTGGGACAACTTTATATTTCTAACAATGACATAAGTTTGATATAAAATGAAAATGTTAACTTTGCCACGATAGAACCGTTATCCACAGAGACCTTCAGGATTTGAGATTTTTACATTTTCAATGACCTTCACATCATACAATGGTCAAGTTATAAGCAATTCTCTTGGATCTGTGCATTGTTGATTCTTAACTTTGCGGGGGGGGGGGGCAAAATATATTTTAAAATAGCAAGACAAAAAATTAATTATCAAACAAACCCAGGAACGGGACCAATCCAGACAACTCGGCGAAAGAATTCGCCAAAGTAGCAAGCTAACAGTTAACTGTGTTTAAGCGATGTGAGAGAAGCAGACATAGCAAAGAAGGGCAAAATAAT